>VYZT01006644.1:288998-333857 GCA_013400735.1 Pomatostomus ruficeps | reverse complement strand
TTTGTGCATTTACAACCCTACTTGATTTAATTACTTTTGCCTAATATTCGTTTCTAAACAAATCCTATTATTTGTTTCTAGTGAGAGGAGAAGGAAAAAGGAAGCGTGTCATGCCATTATTCTCTGAATTGCTCTAAAAGTATTTTCCAGTCATTTTATTAACAAAACAATGGCTTGAACACATTAAAGTTAGAGGAAGGTAATAAAATTGGTAGGGAACATTTAAATGTAAAGAGGGCATGGATAATTTAAAGAGCATGTAGCTTGACAATTCTGTAAATAAGAAAGAAATTAACTGAAATGGAATGAGTTTTGTCTCATTATTAATGGAAAGCTCCCTCATAAGAGAAATAAATCATCCAGTGCTGAACTAGAAAATTAATTAAGTGCCCAGTACGCTTAGAGCTTTATAATAACTGAGCTCTCATGTACTGTGACTGGTCTCTAATAAGGGTTTGTCTGATATATGGTTAAATATGTCCCTAAAGGACAAGGGTTCAAATGCAGAACAATTCAAACAAAGCTGCTTTGAATGTACCCTGGCACATCTGCAGATGGAGAATTTAACCTGTAAAGAGAACTTTTCCTTACTGAGGGTTATCCTGCTCCTGGACAAGGATCAGCATTCCCAGTACCGTGTCTGCTGCTGCCAGACTCTGAATCCCGCCAGATCAGGAAGTGTTTGAGCATGGAAGGGATCTCCTGAGAACACCTCATTCAACCCCGCTGCTCAGAAAGGGTCAGCTACAGCACATTGTCCAGCTTATGATCACATCTCTTTATATTTCTGTGTGAAAGTACACGAACATATATGAATAAATTTAGTGTATGAGATTATATCAACCTACATTTCCTCTTGTTATTTTTGCAGGGCTAGACAAGGTGTAAGCACTGCACTTGTCGGTATAAGCCCTCAAGTCTTCACTCATGAAACCCTATAATATTTTCATTAAGGGCTTTAAACAGCAAGAAAAACCCCCAATTTGCATATATTGCACAAGGAGCTGTAAACTCACTCAACAATTCACTAGTTAGTATGAACACCTGGTGCTCATGTATGTGAAGAAACACATGGAAATGACAACAAAGCACTGCAAAAGCTTTCCATTGTCCCACTGTTGTCATCTTGTATGCATTTGGGTTTTGTTTAAATTCTTTTGGGGGTTTTTATGAGGAAGATGGAGAATGATAGGAAACAATTGTAATTGTGTATTCACATTGGTTGATTGAATTTATTTTTTTATGTTCATAAACTTCTCGTTAATGTAACTGAGTTAATTATCTGATTCCTGCAGACCCTGGTGACCTGGGATGGTGACAAATTGGTCTGTGTTCAGAAAGGTGAAAAGAATAACAGGGGCTGGAAGCACTGGATTGAAGGAGACATCCTGCATCTGGTAAGGGCTGCTCTACAGATACACAGCACATTGCTGGGGCTCCAACATAGGCTCAGGTTTTCCATTTCAAAGGATTTGTTATTCTTTTCTAGTTAGACAGGTCTTTATTTAGACAGTTCTGATTTCTGAACTCTAAGGAAATTCCCCCTCTACTTCAAGTCAGAAATGCTCAATTTCTTTCTACCTGCTCCCAATTAAGTCATAACCCTGCAGCAGTTTTTTTTCTCCAGTCCACTGCCCTTCAGCTCTTAACCCTTCCTGTTACATTGCACCTCTAACATAATCTCATTCTTACGTAATCACAGGTAGGGAAAAAGAAGAAAAAACCCCCCCAATCATATTGCAAGAAAAATGTTATTCCTTGTTCTGAATGAAGCAATATGAAATTTTAGCACACTGTGCTGTAATAGAGATCAGAAACCCCTGGATACTCCAGAGGATCCCACAAACAACTTATACTGCAATTATTTTTTCCTAGTTCAATAATAAATTCAAACATCTAAAGTAGTAAGCTGTAGCCCAAGAGAGACCAGAAAAGCCTGTGCAGGAAATAAGCAATCAGTGATGTGCAGCAAGGTTTCAAAAGAACAGTATTGTAGAATCATAGAAGCATTAAGGTTGGATCCAAGATCATGAGGCCCCAGCTTGGACTGAACACCACCATGTGCATTAAACTGTATCACAAAGTGCCACATCTACTCCTTTTTTGAACATTTCACAAAATGATAGCGATTCCAGAGTTTTCTGGGAGAGCAGTCAATAAATGGGCATGATAATGTTGGATGGCACAACAGGGGACAGGAGAGAGATTCTTGAGAAGAGCCCATTGCTCTATCCCATGCTTTGCACCAAGACTTCTGCTCCTTCACAAGTTTATTTACACAGACTTGGTGTGGGCAACCACAGTAGCTTCATCTCTGTGCCTGAAAGGTCAAAGATAGGAATCCAAAACCACAATGTGCCACCCCGCTAAAACCCACCTGTCCAGTGCACTTCTCCGGCTGTAGCTGAACACATATTCAAAAGCTGACCTAAAAGGTTCTATGTGCTGGCACCAAAATTTAGGCTGAAACACAGAAGCCAAGCAGATCTTGACAGCAGTCTTCAGGAACTGTGCTGGAGGTTTGGCCCGTTGCTGGTCAGAAATCCAGCTTCAGCTCCCTTCAAAGTCCTGTTTGGCACAGGAATGCTGGTAAACAACACCAAACAGACTGACTGCACTGCAATGTGCAGCTGTGCCAGCCTTTAGGAGGTCAGCTGCAGCACTTAGCAGCAATGGTGCATTATTCTGGCCCCTGAGAAATGGATGGGCACACCTCTGAAGCAAATCATCTTTTTGAAGCATTCCTCTTTTTTTAAATTTCCTTGTTTCAGTGCTTCTCATGAATTTTGAGGTAACATGAATTATAAACATTATAAACATATATATTACAGTATATTGTTTTAATAACAGAGCATGAAAAAGCCTTGGATTAAAGCATAATTTTAATGCATTTTTCATGTTTATTCTTAGAGTTCAATTCAGCTGTCAAAAACTAATTACTGCAACATGAGATGCATACCTGCTATTTACATATAGTACGCTATTCTTACTGTTCTCCTTTTCATAAGTTTTTAATGCAGTGGCTCAGTTGTAGTAATTTCTGGTGGGATTTGATTTATATGCAAAATAGAACTTCTACCATTATATACTTACTAATTGTTTTAATACTGTAGGAACTGACATGTGAAGACCAGGTGTGCCATCAGACATTTAAGAAGAAGAACTAAAATTGAGCAGAAAGCCTCCCAGATCTTCGTCACAATGTTATGCTGTTATGTTTTGTCTAAAAAGAAGGACGAAGCCAGATTTTCATGCCTTTGACACTGCTATGTGAATATATTATGTGCCCGTTAATGGAAACAAACACATTTTATAGATATAACATCCAACAGTTACAAACTTCATAAATTCCTTTGCCTTTCAGTCTGAGTTAAATAAAAGTAATTGTCTTTCAAATAATGTTTCCCTACATCTTTATAATCACTTCCAGAGGAATGTCCGTTAGCAACAAGGCTGAAAATTAACAGTCACAATTATTCCAGCCACAGTCTCTCTCTCCATAGTGCTGCATTATCATAATATGTCTGGGTGACTGAGTAACACTATGCTGGTTAACATGTGCTAACCAGTGTTACTCAGTCTGTTCACTGGACTGTTTCTATTTAATTTAGTCCTGGATCACTAAGCCCACAGTCTGAGGCAACAGAACGCCTCACTGAGCACAATACCTGTCCTTTCATATCTGGATTGTTCTCTTGAATTTGGCCCAGGTCTAAAGCTGCTACTGGTTATCGCCTGATAAATATCTCATGGTCTTTGTGAAGTGCTGCAGCTCCTCCCTATGATCCTAGCATGGATCAATGACAATGCTGTAACTTCCAGTTAGAACTGGCAGCCTAAAAATCATCCCAGTGGAGAAATCTGCTGTTTGAAGCAAACTCTGCATGGAAGAGTTGCTCCATGGTGTGAAAACTAAAGGTACACTTAGGACCGTAAGAGGAAAATTGCAGAGTATTCACAGGCTGCATGTACCCTGTGCATAAAGAGTACCCAGCATGCTGCAATCTTCACCTTGTACCACCTTTCAGAGACTGTAAAAAGAAAAGTCTTTTCCATACAACTCTTCTCCGTTTTATTTGGGGCTTTTCAAAAGAATTCATGTTCTTTGCTGAAGGCAAGTTTAAGTTAACCATGGGTGATGGACACTACTTCAGTAGATAGAAACACATTATTCTACAAAATGTGTGTGCACCTTCCCCAGAAGAGCTTGTATGCCCAAAAGCTCACCTGCTTTTTCCCTGCTACATGAATTATTCTAATAAAATATACTGTCTTTCCTACAACCTTGCCTTTCAGATATAAAAACTTTCACATCAACTTTCACACTGTTAAGTTCTTCTTGTCCATTGGCCCCCATCCTCTGTTTAGTATGGGAGGAGTGAAAATTCACTAAACAGATCAGTGGTAGGGAAGTACAGAAAATATATTAAAGTCTTTTGCAGAAATGGAGGAACATATGCTTTCTCCTCATGCCCACCTGCTCCTTAGCCCACTTGCTGTCAATAGCTCAGGATAGGAAAGAAGTGAGACAGGCTTCCAGCTGAAAACTAGGTTACATCTGCAAAAATCTCATTAAGATATCACCAATACTTATACAGCCATGGACATTATCCTGGTCCCAGCTGGGATTGAGTTCATTTTCATTTTAGTAGCTAGTACAGTGCTGTGTTTTGGATTTAGTATGAGAATAATGTTGATAACACACTAAGGGTTTAGTTGTTGCTAAGTGGTGCTTCCTGTGAGTCAAGGACTCCAGGTTGCCATGCTCTGCCTGTGAGGAGGTGCACAAGGAGCTGGTGGGGATCAGAACCAGGACAGCTGACCCAAACTGGTCAAAAGGATATTCCACACCACAGATCATCATGCTGAGGATATAAAGGTGCAAGAAGGAAGAGGGAAAACAGTTTTACTTGGGATGGCATTCCCCAGTAATTGCTTGGTCTTCCCAAGGAACTGTTGCACATGAGGGACCCCACTGTCCTGGACGTGGCTGAACCCCTGCCCCTGTGAAGTGGTGAATGAGCTCCATGTTCTGCTTTCCTTGTGCACACAGCTTTTTCTAAAGGCTGTCTTCAGCTCAGCCCAGGAGTTTTCTCAGAAAATGGCTGTGTGGTGCTTAGTTGCCAGCTGGAGTTAAATCACAACAGGCATAGAAGTGAATATGTAAGGATAATTTTATGAATTGGACTTTGCTTCACCTGGTAAAAGTTGACTTGGTATCAAACTTCCTGTGTCCTTTGCCTGAGCAATGCTTGCATGTTAGTTTGCACAGAAGAAACTGCACTTGGAGTTAGTAAAATCCATATTTTGTCTTATTCAGCCCTGACCTAGACTTTTCAGTAGAAATGTATTTAATTCATATTTCTAAGTTTCTGCTAGTTACAAGGATAAGAAGTACCACAGGTCATTAAGCTTCCAAAATATTATCAGAAGAACATAATCACTAGGAAACAAAATGTTTTAATCAGTGACATTTCTCCTAGTTGGTTCTTACCAGGAGTAAGCCTGCAAAACGCAGGGGTTTGTAAATCACACCAAATCATAAATCCAAAGAAAACCTTTCATATATCACAAGAAACTATCATCAATTCACAAATGATTACTTGGAAGTGGGAAAGCAAACATTCTTCAATTGGTTTCTTACTATGCTCACTAGTTCTATCTAATGGTTATGGTTCAGAAGTAAAGGAAGTAGCCTTTGATTAGGAGAAAACTGGATCTGGCCCTATTTTTTTGCCCATTTTGCATGTGAAAATTTCAGACTTTTTAACAGGAAGTGAGAAAATATGCAAGATTTTCTACTCTCCAAACCAAAATTTTGTTTCTGCACATACTGATATGCAAGAACTTGCAGCCTCCTTTACAGCTGTATGCACAGTGCTGGAGACAGAGCAGATATTCCCTATGTTGCATTATAATTACTTCCAAAGGTATCCTTGTTTGTGTCATATTTGTAATGTTAGGTTGGTCTCTAAGCTGTTCAAAGTCCCTTATCTCCTTGTCAGCAGATTAAATACTTGCGCTGGAGGAATGGACCTTGCTGGTAGATCAGAGAATGTCCATTCACAGTTTTTCAGCCCTCTGGCACACAGTGCTGTCTCAGCTGTTTTGAAGGATTACCATTTGCATGGATTCTTGTCATCACAGAGAATATTGCTTAAATACAGCTCCAGGAAGGGAATTTACCAGCAACCTTCTGATCCAGTGTGGTGGGTTGATGCTGGCTGAATGCCAGGCCCCCACCAAAGCCTCTCTCTCACTCCCCTCCGCAGCTGGACAGGGGAGAGAAAAAACAACAAAGGGTTCATCGGTTGAGATAAGGACCAGGAGAGATCATTCACCCAATACCATCATGGGCAAAACTGGCTTGAATCAGAGATATTAATCGAATTTATTACTAACAAAACAGAGCCGGATAATGATAAATAAAATCAGATCTTGAAAACACCTTCCCCCTACCCCTCCTTCTTGCCAGCTCTACTGCCTGCCCCCAGTGGTGCAGGGAGACAGGGAATGGGCAGTTCATCACCCGAGGCTTCTCCTGCTGCTCAAGGAGAGGGGTCCCTCCCACAGCTCTCCATGAATTTCTCCAACATGAATCCATCCCATGGGCAAAAGTTCCCTACAAACTACTGCAGTGTGAGTCCATCCCATGGGCAACAGTCCTTCCCAAACTGCTGCAGCGTGGGTCACTCTGCCACGGGGTCAGTCCTCCAAGGACAGGCTGCTCCAGGGTGGGGTCCTCTCTCCACAGGCCTCCCATGGGGTCACAGCCCCTTCTCAGGCATTCCCCTACTCCAGCATGGGCTGCAGGTGGATCTCTGTGTCCCCAAGGATCTCCATGGGCTGTGGGTGGATCTCTGCATCCCCGTGGATCTCCATTGGCTGCAGGTGGATCTCTGCATCCCCATGGATCTCCACGGGCTCCAGGGGCACAGCTGCCTCACCATGGGCTGCACGGAGCTCTGGAGGATCACCCAGATATGAATAGGATGCCTTTCAAATTTGCTACAAATATCCTGGCTGCTCTGCTGCTCTGCAGCTTGTGAAAGATACTCCACTGCCATCTGGCAAGAAGTCTGAGGTTTTAAAATCAGCAGTTAATTCAAGGTCTGATGAAGACAAAATTTAAGAAAAAGAAAGGTTGCCTAATAAGATTTATTTGTGTTCTTTTAAGCAAGGGTATATATTTTGCTTTAGTGGGGAGATATTGATAGAAAGGATTTCTTTAGAAAGTTTTTTTCCCACTAGAAGACATTCTTTTCTTTAATTTGTGACTGATTTAAAGGGCAGAGGTTGCAGATACTTTAATTTCAGCTTGCTGATTACACTTGTTATGCAGATTGTGAGGTTTAGAAGAAATAATTTTGAGAAAATGAGATATTAATGAGACAAACTTTTCAATAGCTGCAAAAATTTTGTCTGTTATTCTCTAAATATCACATTTGCTTTAATTATATCTCACATTGCAGTGCTTCAGTCACCGTTAAATAGAAATGGGAACGCAAAAGATGACAGCAGATATTCCAGAGTTCTTTGAGGTGGAGGAATCCATGAAAAGATGAGGAGCTTTGTCTTATGAGGAAGCAAACAGAGACTTCACTTGGAGAAAGAACATACATATGAAAGGAATAGGAGCACACTCTCATCCGTACTCCAAGGCAGGAAAAGCTCGATAGGAGAAGAAGGAACAGCCTGGAACTGCAGCATGGAAACTGCAGGTGGACATCAGGCAATGCCTCTGCTCTCCAGAGAGGTGAAGGACTGAAAGAGAGCAGCAGATGTGCTTGTGGAGTCTCTGTGGTCCCAGCACAGAATCCACCTCCTTCCATCAGCAAATCTATCATTGTACCTGCAGTAATGGTTGACAAAAGGACTGGCAAGAAGGTCCAAAAGATATTATAGTTCTTACTATTTTTATAGGGAAAAAAGGGTCAGATAGAGTCCCTGTAGTAAGAGAAAAGCTACTAATGTTTAGCAAGACCCAGAAACAAGCCTTGAGAACCATTGGAAGTTCTCTTTATCTGTTTGCATCCTACTGTACTTTGGATTTCTTCTGGATTTGGTTGAGGTTGCAGTCTTTCAAGGAAAGGATCCTGAAAATCTGATAAACCCTTCACAAAGGCTTTTGCTGTAAACTTAGTTATGACTTCAGAATTAAACCATGGCATGAAAGTCAAATGGGATGTCTCTCTGTGAGAGCTGCAGCGGGCATCCCTTAAACTGCTTTTTAATGTGTAGTGCAGTTTGCTGCCTTTGTCACTGCACCCAAAGTTAATCGTTCTCCTGTAATTTCTTAATTGCCTTTCCCCTGTCACCTCTATTTCATTCACTTTTGGATATACATGTGTACCATATACATGGATACATATCTTGATACATCTTTACACACACATGTATTTACATTCAGGTTCACAGGTGCCCACGATATTTGTTTGCCCATAGCCCCACAGCTTTTGAAGCAGTTGCCCAGGGTAGATTGGCCAACCAACCTGCCTGTAAAAGATAAAGTCTCTAAGATATCATAGTTCTGCAATATTGTGTGAAAATTAACAGCCTGATAGAATGTTTCCAGTAAAAGAAAGGCTACAGGGTGAACTTCTGTTTATCAAGTCCCAGAAAAATCATTTAGGATAAATGCCTGTAACCACAGAAAACCTTCAGCTGGATGTCAGTGAATTCAACTATGAGATAAAATCCACTAGAAACCCAGCTTTGGTGGTTCTGCTCCTCACAGCAGTACTTGTTTCATTGTCTACCTGACAATATTTACTATTTTTTCTACTTACTAAATTATCTGATTTATCTTTTTCTGCCTGTCTCTCTAGAAACTGACTTGTTTTTTCAAAATTTGCTCATCTTTTCCTACCTATGTGTAGGGAAAAAGAACTTTAATAACTGAACTATATGTTTTTTCCTGGAGGTGCCCTAAAGCCAAAGATTGCTTAATTTTTCTGACATATAGCATTTTTTTCTGTCATTTAAAAAAAACCCCATGAATTTACATTTATTTATATAGATATATATAATATTGTATTTTTTTAATAAATCACATACAACTTAATTTAAATTAGCCTTTCCTTTTCTAAACATTTTTGAGGAGCCAAAAGCAGTCAAATAGTCAGGAAAAACACCTGGAAGATGAGCTTTACTAGCTAGAGGATTAAGGCAGAGTTGAATCACTCCCTTTGTGAAATAACAGCCTTGGTTCTCTAAAAACACAGATTGCTGTTTGCTACTAATGGGTGCCTTGTGTAGCATTACAGCAAATTGCTTTCCTTGATGGCATAAACTGAATACACAGCAAACATGAGCACTTAGTTAAAATGTTAGCACATCCAGAGTCACCTAAGGAAAATAACTGTTTTCCAGAGAAAGGCTTTGTATGATCATAACGGAATGATTTCTGGTTTAGGGGACTTGTGTCATTTAAAACAAGCAGCACCAGGTTTTCTTAACTTGCTTTTTCACAAGGATAAGTCTCTAGATGCTGTTGATACAGTTTGTGTTTGTCATTTGTTTCAAATAAGAAAGTCAATTCTCCACAAAGTCACAAGAAAAAAGATCTGGTTTGCTTACTGTGTATCTCAATATAAACAAATCCAAGCAAGGCTGTGCATGAAAACACCGTAATAACTCCTCAGATCTCAGGTTTTATCTAGAAAGTATGTGACAGAACTCTGTAGCTGTCCTACTGTAAGTAATTCAAATAAGAAGAGACCCAGAACATATCTGGAATCTTCCAGTGAAAAATAGAACATATTTCAGCATCTTGGAATAGGTTAAAAAAGGCCCAAATAATTCACCTCAAACTGCAAATTTGTTTCCTAATGAAATTCGACACAATTAAAATACTTTGATAGAATAAATCAGTATGAGTCTGGTAGATATAACAACAGTGCAACAATTTATCTAATAACCTGGGCCTGCAATTTATTCCACATATATGCAGTCCTTTGCCCTGGTGACCAGCAATAGTAACAACCAGGACTTCTCAGTGCATGCACTCTGGATGTAATTCTGCAGTCAAGTGTGTTTGCAGTCTCACACCCAGCAGTCAGTTTCCCCTTAAGCAGTTTACAGGACAAATAATTTTCTCAAATATTACGTGAATGCTAGAGCATTTGAGGGCCATGTTTTGGTTATTTTCTGGATTCCATGTGGACTTAAAGACCAAAATATGGAATTATTTCAATCAATTGTTCTCAGTTTGTTAAAAGGTTATAACTTAGCCTTCTTCCCTGACCACTCCATTAGGTTTTGGTAATGAAACCGTTATTACTCCTATCCTTCCCTGCCAGCTGCCTCAGCAGTAATTAATCTCCACTGACTGAGGAGCATAAAGGTGCTTTTATCACCATTTCCCCCCTTCATTATAATGATTATATAGGAAAAGAAAGAAAGAAAGCACCAGAGAACATCTTTAGGTAGGTGAAGATTTCATGTGAGAATTTCTATATCCAGTTCAATGTCAGGTCTTCTTATCCAGCAGCATTTAGAGAGAGAAAAAAAATAATATCTGGATTTATATAGTTCTCTTTAACGTGTAAGGCTGTAACCATATCACTGCAGGGTGAAATGAGCTCCACAGAACAGCACGCCGCCCTATCTGCTGCAGGGTGTGGAGAGCGCTTCTGCAATACCCGATCTCAACACACCCCATGGGCCTTGCAGAAGTCACTTGAAGCCACAGAGGAATTTGCAGCATGTTAGCGATATTTTTTAGAAGAGAACTCATGTAAGAGTAGTACAATAAGAAGGTTTTTTCCATTCTATCATCTTTGGCATATGGTCTACACCACAAAGGCTTGCCAGAAACCTCCTTTGGTCACAAAAACTATAAACACAAACATGATGAGAGCCAGTAAAGCCCAGTTTTTGTCTTGTCCAAATCAAATCTACTTTCCCAAACCACAGAACTTTCTCAGCCAACTGCCAGTCACCAAAGACACTGCTGACAGAATGACATTGTCCCCAGTGCTATTTTATAAATGTTTCCAGCTTCTCTTGCAGGCAGAGTTAGTCTTCTGCATCCCATCTCAGAGGAGCCTTTCAAATAACTCCATCATTAATTTCTAATACACTGAATGTAACAATATTTATCAGCTGGCATGAAATAGTTCCCATAAAAATCAGAAAGCATTTTCGTTCAAGGAATTTTGTAACTAATTTTAGAGAGTTTCAAACAGTGGATGACATCTCTTCCAGTTACAAATCCATCCAATGAGCCTGGATTTTGTCAGCAAAACAGACAAGTAAACACAGAACAAAGTCCTAAAATAGCAGATCTGTTATATTAGGGGGTTTTGTAATGGATGTAGTGCAGCCCTTTGAAACACTAAAAGAACATCACAAAGGAAATAGGTCTTGTTGGTCGATTTCATGCCAGGTACCATTCCCATGCCACTGTCTACCCACAAATATTTACATTGAAGAGCTGCTTAACCAAAATTGAGGGAATTCACCATTTTTCATTGAAGGGCTGGAGTTAAAAGGCATCAGTGAAAATTGAAATAATTTTATTTAGTTCAGCAGAGAACATTAAAAACTGTGATTTAGAAACACGTGAAAAGCATTCTTTCCTAGACGGATTTACTACAAAACCAGTTTGGGGATTTTGTGTCCAGACGTCAATCAGAGAGGAAAAAAGAGTAGATATTAACAGGACCAAGGCGCCATCGAGTGTCGAATCTTGTAATCACACGGCTCTCTACCCTCAAACCAAAAGATACCGTCATTATTGTCATTTTATATCTCTGTGGTAAATTGAATAACATTCTTGTAATTTCTTTTTAAGACCAGAACTGTTAAGACTGTGTGTACTCATAACCACATCACAACTGTCCAAGTACTTTTACTTTGGAGGCATGAAATTCCAACGACATACTGGCTATATATTATTAAAATTCATCAGTTTTAATTTGGAAAGCCACATAAAAAGAAATCTATTTCCATTTTTGATGGAATAATTCATAAAGGATATAAAACTCTATGTGGGTGATAGTTATTATCACTACTGGGAGGGAGGGGGAAGCTGACTGTATTGCAGAATGGTAGCATTGGCAAGAGTAGCAGCATAAGAGTTGAACCAGAAACCTTTAGGATTAAAAGCCTAAACGTTTTTAGTCTAAACTAAGACTCCATACTGATCCTCACTCATCAGTAGATTGTGTCCTTCATCTTTGAGAGTGAATTTGTCCTGAAGATCTGAATGCTGCAAATCCTCTGTCAGGTTCCATTTTTGTAATATATTGTTCAAGAATTGAAATAGAGATATTCAAAGCTAAAAGAATTAATTGCTCTAGTCTGAGTTTAAAAATTCAAACAATGAACAGAGATGGTTGGGATAACTTGCAGTCTTCACACTACACAAGGAGGGTACACAGCACACACTAATATTATTGAATTATATATATTTAACTTTATCTCTGAAAAAATTAATGATTCAGGTTCTACTAGAAATGGGAAAACAAAAGAAACAGTGCTTGTATAGGGCTTGTACATCTAAATATATTGTTGCATTTGCCTCTGGCAGTGTGTTATTTATGTGTGATTATTGTAAAAGAGCAAGGATAAAATTTAATATAGCTTTCATCACTGCCTGCTCTCCTACATAAACAATGTGTTACTGTGCTTTTGTGAGGAAAAGCTTTTGCTACAGAGACACACATTCGGTGCTACAGAAAGGCCGTAGGATTCTGGGTGCTGCTGATTTTCTGAACACAATGCAAACTCATAAACCAGGTAACTATGTAGCTCCAGTCATAAACACAGAGCGCTTTTGACCTTTCCTTAAAAAAGCTACATATTAAACTACTGTAAACAAATCTAAAATAATAATAGATTAAAACTATTGACAAAGCCACCTTCCATTTGACAGGCATATCTTGAGGGAATAGTGTTGGATTATGGTCACATTTTGGGTTTCTTAAAAGTTCTTCTGACACGTTGTGTAAATCAGCCTGCCCTGAAACCAAAACACAAGAGCAGAGGTTTAGTTTTCTGTGCCTATAACACAGCACAAGCCTGAGCTGCATTAGAGCCCATGGTGAAACCACTGCTATCAGATTAGAGAAACAAAAGACCTCCATAGCACAGCAGTGGGCCTTGTGGGGCGAGTGCCTAAGCAGTAGGGTCTTAGTGACAAAAATGATATCTGTGCTTTAATCCCAATTTCCTTCCCTCTGTTTGTTGAGAAGATGCACAAGTGGAAGATACTGTCTGATATCACTGCACTGCCATAAAGGTAGTTTTAACATCATTACTGTTCCTTTGAAACAGACACTTGTGCAGGCTATTTAGATAGGATATTTAGATACTTGGATTCTGGACTGTTTTGGACATTGTACAGATGTTGCAGTAGGAGCTGAAGCTTCACCTCTGCATCTGGAAAACACAAAACTGACCGGTCAAGAGAAAACAACCAATTCCTTCCTTCACAAGCTGCAGTTGATTATCAAGCCTAGCCACAAACCTCCCATGTTGACTAAGTGTCCATAGTGCTGCTCTTAAATTTCCTTTTATTGCCCTTTGTATCTGGGTAAAAAATAACTCTCTGTCAATTTTGTCTAACTTCAATAGAAAACAAACACAGTGTTTCCAGTTTTTCAGGGTGTTAGCAACCCATACTATTCAATAAACCTTTTTTGCAAGCTTATGGGAAACCTGCTGCTGAATCATTTCCCAGGAATACTCCAACTCCGTAGTCAGCAGCGATAAGGTAATAATATATAATAGCAAATAAAAATGGAAATCACTGAATCTTTTTGTCCTGAAATCAGTGTTGTTACACAAATTTTTAAGTAGCTGCTGGACTGATACTCCTCAGACAAAAAGAAATCATTTTATAGGTTTTCCAGTTCATGTTATCACAACACTATATTCAGGGCAAACTCAACTGCTCAGTGAATCAGATCTTAGGAGCAGTTTGGCAGGTTCAAAGATGAACAGAGAAAATTGAATAAGTTTATCTGAAGCCTCAAAACTCAATAAAAGAACGTTAGCACCAACATTCGACTATAGTGGAAGGCATTGTAAATCTGATAAAGAAAGAAATTTTAAGTTCCAAACTTGGAATACCTGGGAGGATACAAACTGCTGCCTTCTGAACCACTTCTGTGGTTTCAAGGCCTGCCCTTTTGCCACTGATCTTAATGGAAGTGGAATCATGCCAAAACTGGGACTGTGGCCTCCAGGAAATAAAACAAGAAGCTAGTGTTAATAAATCAGCAGCACTAACAGGTCAATCAAGATGGTTCTTGCTAAGTGATTACATGAATGACATAAAGATAGCACTTACCTAATGAATCCAATGTGCCCAAAGAAGCTGTAGCACAAGAGGTCAGGAACTGGAGTCTTCATATTATGTACAACACTGTTCTCTCTCACTGACAACCTTTTTTTTAATCAGAGTTTTCTGTTTAAAGACATCTCTCTCCTTGTTACTGACATGTGAGTATCACATACTAGAGTGCTGCTACAATTAATATTTTATATTTTCTCTTTAAATGAAGTCCATATCAGATGCTGCTAAAAGTATCGCTGATTACCCTGTTGCTGATTTTAAAGAAGGTGTGTTTGTGCTCACTTAAAACCCTTTAAAAAATAGTAAACCTGAAATCTGAAAATACAGTCTAAAATAGGTTATCTTGTTGAGATGATGATATCTAGTAAAAAAATCCAAACCCACATGGCTGAAGTTTGGCAGAACTGTAAGTCGAAAAGGCAGGTCTGTAATGGAAGTGTCAGGCAATATTATTTTAGATGACATCAAATACAAAACTTCTAATCCCTTCTTTACCTATTGCAGTTTCTAGTTTCTCTGTATGCACAACATATATGACTGTATTTGAAGGAACAACCATTTTTTGAAACTATCAGTTTATGCACCATCAGGCTGCTACTGGTAGATTGCAGGGTTTGGAGAGGATGGGATTCAATTTTTTCTAATATGAACTTTAGACTTTTGACAATTCTTATTTCTTTACTGGCATTTTAATTCCTCATTATCCTAGTCAGTTTAACACTTAGTACATGAGTCAAGATTGTATCCAAAGCTAGGATGCTTCCAAGAGAGTAAGAGACAGGCTGGGCATCTCAGACTAAGAGAGACAAAATGCATTCCACAGCACTGCTGTGTCCCTGAGCCATCACAAAGTGAAATGTTCTCATAACAAGGGAGGCTTTAATTCAGATTTACAGTGGGGTTTGTCTCACAGCTCTACCACTCACAGGTTATTAACACCTTGCCTTTAAACCCACTATGTTCCATCAATCTTTACTATCTTCCAAGTTAAGACTGCAACAAGTTTTGCTTCCGTTCACTGCACTGCAAGTATTAACTCCTGGCAATCAACAGCACAGCACATTAATTTCACATAGGAAATAAACACTTTACAATACTGTAGAGTTGATGTCAGTGTCTCTGTTTCTTCTACAAGCAAAGATCTTGTGAGAATAATGCGATAATTTGGTATACTACGGATAAACTATAGATGTTTGTGATTGGTATCCCAAACTGCTTTCATCTTTTTCTCTGAAATAATGATACTGTACAGGTTTTTTTAATCTTAGAATGCTGTATCCTGCTTCCAAAAAAACTGTTTATTGCCAAGCAAATTCAAAACCTGCCAATAATTTTATAGCCAAAAGAATCTAAGCCAAAATCTCAGAAAAGTAAGGTGGAGTGGATTGGCTCAATTTCGTCGAGTTTTTCTAGGAAAAGCATACAGTGTGTGCTGTGTATCCCCCACTATTTACATTCTCTATTATTATCTCCTTCCTCTACAGCTCTTCTTTCGGTGTTCCACCTCAGCCATCTAAAAATCATAAACTACACTCAAAATTCATAAATTTTACTCAAATCATTCCTTTTAGGCAAGGTTATCCAGATTCTGCACCCTCAAATTCTGTACTCAAACATCTTAAGTGTTATTCACTGTAGAATCATCACCGTAATGAATTCAAAGTGGAAAGCAAGCCTTAAAGAAAGCTGAAAGTCTAAACTCACTCATAGCAGTTGACAATATTGTGCCCCTTTTCTTGCTTCAGGCATTTCTCTTGTCACTTTTCATCAGACTTGTGGGGCTTTTTTTAAGTTTTAATTATCTGTCTTTTCTCCCTCAGAGTGAAAATGACAAGAATTGCAGTAACCTTTCTGTCTCTCCCCCTTCTGTTTATGTCGTTCAGACTGTAAACACTCCAGGCCAGTGTAATCCTTCTTGCAGTGTTGTGAGATAGAAGGGCTCCTAATGCCCAGCTGAACTAAAAGGAGAATTTTCTTTAATTGAATCCCACGGAATATAAATATCCGTCGTGTCATTCCTCTCCTTTATACAACGAAATGTGAGGGATGCAAGTTTTAGATACAGAACTTCAATCTGGCAGCAGGGGTAGGAGAAATTCCCTCAACAGTGGTTCCTTGTGCTCTGGTGCTTACCAAAATCTCGCATTTCCCATTCTTCTACTAGATGCTGTTTGAAGTTTCAGCAATTTTAGCTGACAAAATGATGAGGAAATGTGTCACATCGCCTGTCACAAGGTCTGCAGGACTGGCCAGGCTCACGTCTTAGTCTCTGAGAGAGATGGGCGCTCTGGGCTCCTCGCCGGGCCACCTCGCAGCGCTGTCCCCGAGGGCCCGTCCCCGCAGCGGTGGGCACTGAGGCTGCACCGAGGGGGCCTGGAGCAGCAGCACCTGGGCACCCCCGGGAGCGCTTCAACACCGTCCGCGAGCTGAGGGGTCCCAGGGCGCACACGGGACACTGTAGGGACACTGCGGGGACACAGTTTTGGGCACCATAATATAGAAAAGACATTCAGCTGTTCGAGAATGTCCAAAGGAACGCCACGAGGATGGTGAAGGAAGGGAAACCGTACGAGAAGTGGCTTTGGACACTCGGTCTGTTCCGCCCGGAGGAGACTCAGGGGAGACCTCGTAGCAATCTACAACATCCCCATGAGGGGGAGCGCACGGGCAGGCACTGATCTCTGCTCTGTGGTGACCAGTGACAGCACCCGAGAAGATGGGAGAGAGCTGAGTCAGGAGAGGCTGAGGGTGGATATCAGGAAAAGGTTTTTCACGCCAAGGTTGTGCACTGGAACAGGCTCGGCCGGGCAGCGGTCGCAACACCAATCCTGCCAGACTTCAAGAAGTGTTTGGAAAACGCTCTCTGACACATGGTGTGATCCTGGGGGTGTCGTGTGCAGGGTCAGGAGCTGGGTTCGATGGTCCTTGTGGGTCGCCGCTCAGCCCGTGACTCTACGGCTCCGACCGCTACCCTCCGCCCCTGAGGGAGCGCGCGCCGACTACAATTCCCAGCCTGCCCTGCGCCGCGCGACCTTGCGCCGCCGACTACATATCCCGGCATGCCACAGGAGGGCCACGTTCTCGCGAGACGCCGGGCCTCTGCAGCGGCGTTGTCGCGAGAGCGGCGGGCCCGGAAGCTCCACGTCGGAGGTCCGATCGAGTCCGGGCGGCGGCATCGGAGCGGCGCCTCGGGACAGCGGAGCCATGGTGAGCGCGGGCGGGGACGGGCGGTGCCCTCAGTGCGAGCCCCCGCTGCGGGACGGTGACCATCCCACCCCGACCCCAGCGAGGCAGTGGAGCCGAGGGGCAGAAGCGGGGCCGGGGCCGGAGCAGCAGTGCAGCGCTGCCCGTGGAGTGTTCCTCAGACCCACCGAGCAGGTGTCCTGGTGTTCTGAGGGCGTGTCACAGGACACCCCTCGAGTCGGCCATTCCCGGCCCTGGGGAGCTGCAGATCCTAGCGGTTGCAGGGATAAGCGCAGAATGAAGTGCAGTTGTGCTTGCCTTCTTGGTGTTTGTGGTAGGAGAAATGAAGCCCAGATTCGTCTCTACCATCCGATGTCGTGTCTGTAATACAGATACTACATGATAACTAGGTGGTTTTTTCACCTTGCAGTGTCTAACATATATAACTGCAGGTTTTATTAATACATGCAGTGTTCTTTGATCAGCTGTTATCCACTAAGTTCTCTGAGATAAGAGCAGCATTCTCAACTGAGTATCAAAATGAATTTCTAATGCCTTGAATATTTTAGAAAATCACTTTGCTGGACTTCAGGCCTTCTAAATACTCAGGCTTTACATTGCTAGTGATGAAAGCGGAAGGTCAGAGCCTTCTTTGTAAAAGACTTAAACTTTTCCCTTCTCTCAGTTTCTGCAATACAATGTTCCATTTAAAACTTAATTTTGTAATTGTGAATGGAATTAAATTTATAATGGGCAAATGTTGTTTTTGCTCTATTGTGATAATTGACTTTTGTTCCTGGTTTGTCAGGTGAAGTAGCAGGAAGATTAATTTTCTAGCATTTGTATTAGAAGCAAGTTCTCTTTGCTTTGCTTTTGTAGTTCAGGGACACCTGGAAGATATGCAGTGCATTTTTTAAATTTTTTCTTGACTCTGCAGGAGATACTCTTTACAGTGTGAAGAAATTCTGAATTTCACAGAATTAAATTAAATAGACCCATTGGCATTGGTGGGGATGTGATGCTTCCTACAAAAACAAATACGCAGATGGATAGGGAAGAGTGGTAACCTTCTGTCTGCCTGAAAAGCAGGATTGGATCCTTTTATTTTAAGACTAAACTTCTGCTTTCCTTTTCCCTTCTCTGTGCCAGTTTCCTGTTAAATAACCTGTCATTCCCAATTCTTTCCTCCCAGCCTCTCCGACTCGATATCAAGCGGAAGCTCACGGCCCGCTCTGACCGGGTGAAGAGCGTGGACCTGCATCCCACAGAGCCATGGATGCTGGCCAGCCTTTACAATGGCAGTGTCTGTGTCTGGAACCATGAAACACAGGTAGTAGCCTTACTTAGTGTTGAAAAACTGAATTTATATAAGAGTCTTCAATCACTGCCACTGATTGACTGTGCTCTCCTCTGTCCTCTGAGTACACAAGTCACTGTATCAGTAGGCAACAAAGTGACATATTGGATACTGTTAAGAAAATATAAAGAGCTGATTTCAAAATTGGTATTTTCTGCAGTGCTATAGACTTAACTATTTTTATTTTTAGACTCTGGTGAAGAATTTTGAAGTGTGCGACCTGCCCGTGAGAGCTGCCAAATTCGTGGCGAGGAAGAACTGGGTTGTGACAGGAGCTGTAAGCTGCTCTCCTCTTGTGATTTCTTATACAGCTGTGCTTTCCCTGATTCATTTTCATGCCATTACTTTGTGCATCTCATAATAATTTGATTTGATACAAATTTGTAAAGGAGAAGGAAATACTTCACTACAGTTTCCCAGAATTGTTCTCCTTTAAGGAAGCTTAGAAGCTTAAACTTTTCTTTTGAAAGTGACAAACTCTGCAGATAATGCCAGGGAGATGTAGTTCAGCTTTTACTGTCACCTGGAACGTACTCAGTACACAGTTCTGACTCAATGTTATTGGTGCTGCTTTAACTAAGGTGAAACTATTGACAATCCTAGGTAAGATGAATTAGATACTGCTTTCTACTTTTGTTCTTGGTTGCATTAAAAATAAACTTAGAAAAAAAAGTCTCTGCTTTTATTCAGTGAATCTGCCTTGAGAAGTGTAGTTATATTCTAGTCTTGGTAACACATTTTCCTTTATGGAGTGAATATTTTTTGGCTAAATTAAGGTAATGCTTAAATATTTTTGTCTCAACTTTCATTTCCTAGTCTTCTGCCTTGTAAACAGAGTAAATGTTTCTTTTCATTTCATTATCTTATGCTGCCATGACCTAGTTACTTGTAAAAATTATAATTTGGTTGAAGTTTTTTCCTGTTCATAAATGACTTGGAACAGCAGTGTGTAATTTATAGCCTTCTGAATCCAAGTGTAATTTGTATCATAAGCAAACAAAATTCCTTAAACATTTTGTTGTCTTCAGTGGTGTAATGTTTTTTCTAGCTCCCCTGCATTGCATAGAAGGTGCGCTGCACAAGAGACTTACTTTCATGTGGCTTTTCTTCCCTTTCCTAGGATGACATGCAAATCAGAGTTTTTAATTACAACACCCTGGAAAGAGTTCACATGTTTGAAGCCCATTCTGACTACATCCGGTGCATTGCTGTGCATCCCACACAGCCCTTCATCCTGACAAGCAGTGGTGAGAGTCCTTGGAGATAGTTTCATGTTCAATAAGCAGCTCTTTTCAGGCTCCTGTTTTCTGCGTAGTGTGAGGGATTACAAGCTTTCTTGGGAAGACTCAGGATTCCTTGAGCAAGCAGCCAACATGAGAGTTGTCATTTTGTTGTTTCTTTAATGAAATATCACTGCATTTACAATTTAAAATGTAATGGCTTATGTTATAGAAGAACAAAGAGCCTTCTCTGTTAATATTTTCCAGAGGAAACATTCATGTATGTGCTAATTAGTGTGGCAAAATCTCAAGTAACAGCTCAAGTTTTGTTTTTTAAAAAATTTCTTAGTGGTTTGGAGTAAGGTTTCAGCTGAGAATCTGACTTGAAAGCAACAGATAACTTTCATCATTTTTTCCCAAAATACCACTGGGTTCTCTGTTCTTTGAGGTGATCTATGTTACTGAGGTGTGGGAGACCCCAGTGTCCTAGCAGACTGTGCCCAAGAACACCTAGAATGTGCTGGTCAGTCCTTTTCCTCCCTGGAAGCTTCACTAGTGTATGCAAAGCTCTGCAGGGCTGCAGAGAGCATTGGGAGCCACAGGCACTGTGTTCTGCTGTTGGAGGTCCTTAAGGACCCAGCTTGGCTGTCTCTGCTTCCTAACCCTTAGCACTCAGCAGAGCAGGTGCTGCAGAACAAAGTACAGGGCCAGTTGTTTCATGTCTGCCCAGTGCTCTAAGATTATTAATTCAATACCTCAATTCTTAATCTCCTTTTTAAAGATTTATTTCTCTTTTGTTTTATTACCACTTTACTGGGCAACCTTTTTGAGAAACTTTTACTCCCTGTGGTCCTTCTGCAAGGAAGGACTGGTAATCCTAGAGATAAAAATAGATTATTAGCAGTGCCTCTTTTCCAGCCTTTAACATGAAGTTATGGAGGATTGTGCAATTTGAGAAGGTAGTTATCACTCACTGAAATTCGGTTTTTTGTTGTTTGTGGTTTTTTTCAGATGACATGCTGATTAAACTCTGGGACTGGGATAAAAAATGGTCGTGTTCTCAGATCTTTGAAGGACACACCCATTACGTCATGCAGATTGTCATAAATCCAAAAGACAATAATCAGTTTGCCAGTGCCTCTTTGGATAGGACAATTAAGGTAGAGAAGCTGTATTTGGGTTTTTTATTCATTAAGTGCTTATCAGCATGCACAATCCAATAATCCTATGTGGACCATGAGTCAGTATTCTTAAAAGCAGGTGCAGCGATAGAATTTTGATTGAACAAAGACCTGGACATTGGTGCAGGCACCTGCTAAGTAATTCAGTAAATTTACCAGATCACCTGTTGCCTCTAATCATTGAAAAGTAGTTGTTTTTTAAGTGCTGTATCTCCCTTTGGACTACACAGAAATATGAGAGAGGAGTAATGGTTTTACTGTCAGTGAGTGGTTTGGGAGTATTGATACCATATAGTGAAGAAAGGCTTTAACTGTGCAGTAAAAAGAAAAAACAAAATGCTGGTAAAGGTGTCTTTCCCATTACTTTCATGTCCTTGGCTGTCAGTGCATGGAATTGTTTCCAAAGATGCCTTCGGCCTTCTCATGGGCTCATTGGCTGTGCAGCTGTTACTAAATACCTGTGCCTACAGATTTGCAGTCACTGAGAAGTGACACTTCCTCACATTTCCTGTACATTATCAGTATATTGGCTGTAGAAAGCCAGCACTGATTTCGTATGTCCACAGATATTGAGTTGTTTATTTGATGTGATGAACATGAGAAAACACTAATATGTCTACACTTGACTTGCTGCATTTTGTATCCCCATTTAACATGAGATTTGATATGCATTTAATGTACCTGGAAAAAACAAAATTCATGATGCAGTTGGAAGAAGCTCATGTATAATAATAAATAGTTACTAGTTAATTTTTTAGACAGATACTACTTCTTAAAAGTAGTGCTTTATATGGTTTCATATCCTCAAAAAAAAGTTTAAAGAAACCAATTCCATTGTTTAGATATATGAGCAGAGCATGGGCAACTCAGTGTGTTATTTGTGTTTGTTGGGGGGAAGGACTGGTAGTTTGCTGAGCAGCTCTTGAGGTTTTTCACCTAAGAAAATACTTGTGTCTTTGGAATTCTGTATTACTTCTCTTTGGACATGTAAAGTGCCTCTGGATACCTGCTGTGTTTGCAAAGGGTGTCGCTAAAGTACACGTGGTTGATGTTTTGTTGGGTATTTTCTGGCCAGGTGTGGCAACTTGGATCATCCTCTCCCAACTTCACCTTGGAAGGCCACGAGAAGGGAGTGAACTGCATTGACTATTACAGTGGTGGGGACAAGCCATACCTCATTTCTGGGGCAGATGACCGACTGGTGAAAATCTGGGACTACCAGGTGTGTGCTCGGTTCTGCAGGAGCCTTTGCAGGCTGCCATGTTTGGTATAAGGTTTCCATTGGTAGCATTAGGATTTTTTCTTGTAGCATATTGATCCCTGCCTTTTAAGCTTTGCGTTTGTGGATTAAGCTGTTCCTCTTCTATGTTCATGTGTAAGTATTGCTCATGTATCAAGTCTTTCCCTCCTTTCACTTCTCTTGTTTTTCCCCTTTGTTCTTTATTGCTTTCCCCCCACCTCCATTTTCATCCTGTGCACATTTGCACAGGCCCAGGTGTTGTATGCACATAAGTGCATGTTCCTCTGCTTGGCAGGAGTCATGAGGTGCCCTGGTTGAACGCTCTACAGGAAAGAGATTTCCAGTTCTGTTGCTGGAGCCTAGAACTCATAATTTCTTCCTGTGTACAAGTATCTGAATGGCCAGAAGGGCAAGACAGAAGTTGTTAGGTGGTACTTTCTGGTTGTTAAAACTTATTGCCCGAGAGTAAATCCAAGCCCAGAAGTTGAAGCTGGTACTGTTAATTTAAGCTTTCACTGAAGTAATGAATGTGACACAACAGTGCTTGAAGTTTTGCCACCATCCACAGCTGGAGACATCAGATACAAACTCCAATCTTAGTTATCTCAAGCAGAGTAGCCTTTCTTTCAGAACTCTGTGAATGAACATTCTCACTGAACACCTAAATTAGATCTGTTTTCACCTGTAATGCAATGTTTTGTACGATTTTTTGCAGTGAACTCAGCTATCTTGCTTTGATCTGTTGTGCTATGCAGCTCTGAGAAAGCATATTTTCTAGCCATAAACACATCTGAAAAGAGAGGAAAACACCTCTGTCAAGGGAAATAATTATTTTCTTCTGGGCAGGAGGTACAACTCCATACAATCACAGTTTTTAAAAGCTTAGTGCTGTTGTTTGAACGCCTTGGAAATGTAAGAAATCTAGAGAAATACATTTTCAGATATGTTTTGGATTTGGATGAGATTTTTTTAAGAAGTAAAAGTTAAAATGTAGCACTGTGTTCCCTCTTTTTTTCAGAATAAAACCTGTGTCCAAACCCTGGAAGGACACGCTCAGAACGTGTCATGTGTCAGCTTCCATCCGGAGTTGCCCATCATCATCACTGGCTCCGAAGACGGTAACCTTGTGTTTTCTGATGTATAAAGGACAGGAAAAAAGAATTGAAGGGAGAGCTCTTCTGGTAGTGTGGCTGCACAGCTGCTGCCCTCACACTGAGGAGATGTGAAAGGCACCCATCCCTTCCTTTCTCCCCAGGAACTGTGCGCATTTGGCACTCCAGCACCTACCGCCTGGAGAGCACCCTGAACTATGGCATGGAGAGAGTGTGGTGTGTGGCCAGCTTGAGAGGCTCCAACAATGTGGCCTTGGGATATGATGAAGGCAGCATTATTGTTAAGGTACACAATTGATAGTTTGAAATGAGAAATTGTGATTCAACACTGTCCTGTGTTCAGAGCAGCTCTTCTCTCATTTGGGGATAACATGTAGAATACTGAAATACTGGCATTTTAATTGGCATTTTTAGACAGAGCTGGGCTATCTCACTTGTATTTTTAACTTAAAGGAAAATCAACAATATATTTTTTCCATAGTCTAACTTCTTACTTACTTACTTTCTAGCTTGGTCGTGAAGAACCTGCCATGTCCATGGATGCAAATGGAAAAATTATTTGGGCTAAACATTCTGAAGTCCAGCAGGCTAACTTGAAAGCTATGGGAGATGCTGAAATCAAAGATGGAGAGAGGTTGCCACTGGCTGTGAAGGATATGGGCAGCTGTGAAATCTACCCTCAGACAATTCAGCACAACCCTAATGGACGGTAATGTGTTCTTTTTATCACTTCTCTTGAATGTTTGGGAGTTTTTTAACAGATAAGCTAAAATAAAAGAAAGGGATTTGAGGAACAAGAGCTGCTCAGTGGAGACCAGAAGCAACATGATGCAGGAAGAAAATCCAGTTCCATGACATTTCAGGAATATATAAAGCTCATGCCTTGTGTTTGCAGGGATTTCGTTGGGCATGGGAGCCTTTACCTTTACAGATAATTTGCCTCCTTGCTGCTGCCTGTTGAAGTGAACAGAGATACCTGACAAAGCCTCTTTCTCCTGCTCCAGGTTCGTGGTAGTGTGTGGTGATGGTGAATACATCATCTACACAGCCATGGCTCTGAGAAACAAGAGCTTTGGTTCTGCACAGGAGTTTGTGTGGGCACATGACTCTTCAGAGTAAGTCTTGCACATTTTTTCCTTTGTATTACATTTGCTGCTGCTACTGTAGTTCAGTTTTCAGGCTATGAAGACCAAAAAATGCATGTAAAATGAACTTTCCGTAATTGTCCTGCTTTACGTTTTTAGCACTCTGCTAAATGCAGTTGTTTTGCAGCAGCTTCTGATCTAATAACTTACTACTTTGGAAACAGAATAACTGTTTTGTTTATTTACCATTTAATCTCTATTTAGATATGCGATCAGGGAGAGCAACAGTGTTGTAAAGATATTTAAAAATTTCAAGGAAAAGAAGTCATTCAAACCTGATTTTGGAGCAGAAGGTAAGTACTTTAAGAAGAGATATATTGGTGTGGGTTTTGCACAATGTGGATTTCTTCCACCTTTATTTTCTTGCAGGCATCTATGGTGGCTTTCTGTTGGGAGTCAGATCTGTTAATGGCTTGGCATTCTATGATTGGGAGAACACAGAACTGATTCGCAGGATTGAAATCCAGCCCAAACACGTACGTTTCTACATGGGACTTAAGATATTTATGTGTGTTTACTGATTTATGGGTTTTTTTCTACTAAATTGGTTTTCTTGAATGAAGCCAAGCTGTCAATAATAAAGTAATAGCTTATCTCAGTCATGTAGCAGAAAGGGAAAAAAATTCCTGTATATGTTGGCTTCTCAGTCCTAAAGCTTCCAGAGTTAGTGTGTTTTACTCTTAACTTTCCTTATCCTGGAGTGTGTAACACTGTGCCATGGTTGATTCTGATGTACAGATTTTCTGGTCTGACTCGGGTGAGCTTGTGTGCATTGCTACAGAGGAGTCATTCTTTATTCTCAAATACCTGTCAGAAAAAGTTGCAGCAGCCCAAGAAACACATGAAGGTGTCACTGAAGATGGAATTGAAGATGCCTTTGAGGTACCTTCTATTTAAAAGGTGGAATAAGATTAGAGATGGTTGAAGCAAGAGAGTGCAGCAATCTTAGTCCTTAAGAGTCTTACTAAATGGCCTGGAAACTAAAATTTAAATATCACACATTGTGCATCTGCCTGAGGAACACCGTTAATCCCTTTTTTGGGATTCCTGAAGGGTGTATCCCTGTTTGAATCCCAGCATAACAGACCTTTATGTCTGCATTTTTCTTCGTCTGTTCACTATTCTCAGAGTTATGGAGATTATTTTTAAAACGCACTTTTGGGTGATAGCTTAATTTTTTTCCTATAATTGTCAAGTTTTGAAATGCTTTTCAAGTTTGAGAAGAAGCAAAAAAATCTCTTGCTGTGAAATGTCAGAAACTGAAATTTCAGAAGGAAAGTTATCTTTGATTGTCTTGCTTAGTGCTTAGTTTGGTGCTTGTTTCCTAGATTTATAATTGGCTTAGTTAAGAATTAGGGTAGCATTTATGTA
Source organism: Pomatostomus ruficeps (assembly GCA_013400735.1). Taxonomy (NCBI): domain Eukaryota; kingdom Metazoa; phylum Chordata; class Aves; order Passeriformes; family Timaliidae; genus Pomatostomus; species Pomatostomus ruficeps. Next base: position 307,743 of record VYZT01006644.1, on the reverse strand, counting down.
AAACTAAATGATAATTTATGTTCTTCTGGTCTATATCTAAACTTATTTTTGCAACTTGCCCAACTACTTACTTCAGTATAGAACATGGAATTATATTTTAAATTGCAATAGTCATTCTGCTACCTAGAAGTTCCTTTTTATGTATCTAATAAACCAAAATTTGCTTTGCAGGTTCTTGGTGAGATCCAGGAGATTGTGAAGACAGGCCTGTGGGTTGGTGACTGCTTTATTTACACCAGTTCTGTGAACAGACTCAACTACTATGTTGGAGGAGAGATTGTTACCATTGCCCACTTAGACAGGTGAGTTGCTGTTTCCAGTTAAAGTGTTAAAGGTTCTCAGTGAAGGGAGTTCAAGTGGACCCTGTCAGCTGCTTGCTGTGCCTTGCTTTAGCATGACAGGTAGGAACAAGCTGGATGTTCTGAGGCAGCAGTGCAGTTGTGGAGGGATGAAGAGTACTGTCTGAAAGTGTACATGCAGTAGAAGTAGAATATTTTATAGGAGTTGTCTTACTACCATGAGAACTACTTGAGTCTTTTTCTACAGACTGTTTTTATAGATCTATTGAAGCTGAGTGTTGTTTTCTTGTTTCAGAACCATGTATCTCCTGGGGTACATCCCCAAGGACAACAGGCTGTATTTGGGTGATAAAGAGCTAAACATTGTCAGTTACTCTTTGCTGGTCTCAGTGCTTGAGTATCAAACTGCTGTGATGAGAAGAGATTTCGGCATGGCTGACAAAGTTCTTCCCACAATTCCAAAGGAACAGAGAACCAGAGTCGCACATTTTCTTGAAAAACAGGCAAGAAAACTACTTCTTAGTTAAACTAAATAAATCAGTTTGTTCACATTCTTAATTGAGTTTGCTAAGCAAAACCCAGTCATATTACCTGTGAGCATTAACTCTTGTTAATTATCCCTGTTTGTTTGAGAACACTGTAACCCTCTGTTCAGAGTGGTTTTGTTAAAGCATTTAGGATTATGTTTGACCTGACAGGTCCCAGCTTCACTTTCAGGTTTTTATTTTAGGGCTTCAAACAACAAGCTCTTGCAGTATCTACAGATCCAGAGCATCGTTTTGAACTTGCTCTTCAACTTGGAGAATTAAAAATAGCCTATCAGCTTGCAGTGGAAGCAGAGGTAACTGCATAAATTTGGGTGATTCATCCTGGATTCTGAGTATTACCATGAATCTGAGAGGCTCTCTAAGAAAAGGCAGTGATGTGTAGGGATGCAGTACAACTCCCTAGACACAACTGAAATGCCTCCAACTGCTTTGATAAAGTTCTTCTGCCTGTAATTCAAAAGAATCTTAAGCTGTGGGATGGGCACAAAGCTACAGGAACTCAGAGAGAATGCAAAACTTGAGCCAAGAACCAAGGCTTAATCTCCAATACTTAACAGTGAGAGGAGGAAAGACAGGGCTGACACCTTCAGACCTGTGTTCCAACCTTGGCAAACCTAGACTGCTGCACTAGAAAAACTGACAGGCAGTGATTTGTCCCATTGTTCTTATGCAGAAAATCGATCTTGTTCCTGCTGTAAAATAATGAAGATATTTATAAGGAATGTTAGCTTAGTTACAGACACAAATGCCTTTCAGCATTCTGAAGGTTAACTTGGGAGCTTAAAGAGCTTGCTATAGTTAAATTTCCAGAGTTATGCCTGCCTCCTCACTCCCACGTTTACTGAGAAGCTGTTTATTTTATGTAATGTTGTAGCTGTGTAGGCATCTCTTTAACACTCACCATGTCATGCTGGGAAGCTGCAATAATCACAGCACCTCAAAGGAAAAACAAGGGTAGTCATGGGATACAGCACCTTCACTAGTTAACTTATATATTCATACTGAGTGCTCTGAAAACCTTTAAATGCTTTTCAGAAATGTGAGTAGTTTGTTTTTTTCTTTCCCTCCCTCTCATCTTTTTGCATGATCAGTCAGAACAGAAGTGGAAGCAACTTGCAGAGCTTGCCATTAGTAAATGCCAGTTTGGCTTAGCCCAGGAGTGTCTCCACCATGCACAAGACTATGGGGGACTGCTGCTTCTGGCCACAGCTTCAGGAAATGCCAACATGGTGAACAAGTTAGCTGAAGGTGCAGAAAAGGATGGCAAGAATAATGTGGCGTTTATGAGCTACTTCCTGCAGGGAAAGTAAGTAGCAAATGAGATTCTGATTGTTCTGTTCTGCTTTCTCAAGTGCCAAGACCCTCAGGTTCTTCAAGTGGTTAACTACAGCTAACTGGAAACTTCATGAAGGAAGATGGTTGTAGGTCCTTCTCAGAAAAGCTCATTCTATTTTATGATGGCTGCTAGATTTAAAATCTGAAATGAAAGCACCTTAATGTAATACAATAAATAGCTATTCTAATACAAGAATTTCTCTTTATTAAGTTTACTGGTTCAAATCACATTTTTGAATCTTTTAGGCTTGATTCATGTTTGGAACTCCTCATTAAAACTGGGCGTCTCCCTGAAGCTGCTTTTCTTGCACGGACGTATTTGCCAAGCCAAGTTTCAAGGTAATTTCTAAGCACACGCAGAGCATGAATGGTGTTGTCAAAATGAGCTGTGTGTGATGAATCTGGTTTGCATTTCCAGGGTTGTTAAACTCTGGCGGGAGAGCCTCTCTAAAGTCAATCAAAAAGCTGCTGAGTCCCTTGCTGATCCTACAGAATATGAAAATCTCTTCCCTGGATTAAAGGAAGCTTTTATTGCTGAGGAGTATGTTAAGCAAAGTCTTGCTGACTTGAGGCCAGCCAGGGAGTACCCCCTCGTCACTGTAAGTAGAAGGTTTTACTGTCTCCAGAAGGAAAACATTTTGTGCTGTGAAAAATCAGCTCTAAGCAACTCAAAGCAACATTTAAATGTGTCTGGGATTTTTTTACTTTTAGCCGAATGAAGAAAGAAACTTACTTGAAGAGGCAAAAGATTTTCAGCCTTCTGGAATAATGACATCTCAGGTCAGTGTTACTACTGAGTGATGAGTTCTAAAGGACAACTTTGCTATCTTGCAGTAACATCTACCTTGGAGAATATTTCACCAGTAATGGACAAATTACTGCTTTTATTACCTTGACTGTAAGTGCTGCAGTTGGTTCCATGTTCTTTTGCCTCAGATTATTCTTAATCTACGGCTGTACCTACTAGCAACTTCCTGACTGTGAAATTATTTGTGCTTCCTTACCTTGGGTCACCCTTTGTAGTGTGAGTAATTGTAGAGTCTTACCACTGAATTATCCTACAGAAAAATAATTCCAATTGCATTTACAAACACTGCTTCAACTGCAGCTGGTTTTCTAAAGCTCAGTAGCTGTAAATGGAAACCCTTGCATACTACAGCAATGAGAAATGCTGTGTTCTTTGCTAGTGTGCTGCATGGTTATGGAATAACACTGCTCCATAACTAACTGACCAGCAATCCTGCTCAGGTACTTGAACATAGGTTCTAATCAATATCTGAAGTAACAAACTGATTCTTTTACCACCTCAGTTGTCCAGTTATTATGCAGGAAATATGATAAGTATAAGGTATAAACACAAAGATTGAAACAAACACCTAAAGCTTTTCAGAGCTTTAACAGAAGATGACAGCTTCTAAGTTCCTGTCAAATACACTTTACATTTGTATGTGAAAATCAGAATGTGAGGGTTTTGTAAAGACCGTGATGCTGGCACAACTCTTTGAGGCTATAAACATCTAAAATCAAAACTGCACTGGAAACTGAAGGAGAAACAGAAAAGCTACAATTCTCCATTGTCTGTATTTTTTTCCTTATAGGAGATGCACTACAAAACATAGTTTTGAGCATCCCTGGCAGACCAGAGAAGTTAGGTTACTTTCAAGCCTCTGTAGTGACTCTTTGCCTCTTGTGTATCAAAGGAAGTATCATTAAAGCAAAATCAAACTTGTCTGCACGTTTGTTAAAGATGATAACATTGTTAGGGCTACCTGAAGCAAATGAGAATGAGCTTGCATTAGAAGCTGAAAACAAGACCAAAACGTGTCTTTGCATGAGCTCATGATTGCATAGAAGCCCTAAACCAGTTACACCTCTTACAGCTGAGGCTGAATATGGGACATTTTGAAGGAGATTAATTCTATAATGAAATACAGTTAACTGAATCGTATCATTGCTTCAATAATAGTACTAACTGATGAATTATCTTAATATAAAACTTGTGCAGTAGTGAAGTGAGAAGGTGAAATGTTAAACCATTATAGGATGTGGAACACAAAGCCCAGCAACTACTAAAATTTGCTGTCACAGTCTCAACTAAATCTCTCCTGCTGAGGACATTGAATATCACTTTCTAACAGCACTTCAGTATTTGAAATGAACTGATACTCTCTGAAGGTTGTTCTCATTTTATCATTCCCATCATCATTGCTTCAAATTAACTGGGGAGGGAAATAGTCTCCAGTGGAGTGAGGACTAGAATCCTTTCTGACAGTGAAGATATGGCTCAAGAGTGACTGAGGGAAACTGAAAGAGAACCACTGGAAAGGGGCAGTATAGGTCTGCTGCTGTTTACCTGCTTTTGTTGAAAGAATTTAAACTGAAAAAAACTAAAGGAATTTCTTTGCCATTAGAAGAAGGCTGAAGAACCAGTTCCCTCTCCTAAACAAGAAAGGATGAAGACAGTTGTGCAGAATTCTGATAACCTTTCAGCAAAAGATCAAAAGGTACCAAAATGGTTTTATGAGGGGAAGCATAAGCACTCAATTCATTTTACTTTAAGGGCTTTTATTAGTGTGATTTAACAAAGCTACTGGCAAACATCACTCCAACAGTCCCAGAAGAGTGTTCAAAACCCTGCCCCGTGTATGCAGGCCCTGGACACAGTAACACAGACCAGGAGCAGACGTGGGGGGTTCCAGGGCCAAGTTCAAACACAGCTGCTCTGTGGAAGATGCTTCCTTCCCAAGCAAACACCTGCTCTCTCCAGCTGCTTTCAGCACTCGTGTTCCCCCTGAGGGCCTTAGCTGGAGTCTGCAGGTACAGCCTGCAGAGCCACACAGCCCGTGAGCTGCCTAACATGTACCCACAGCAGTATTCCCTTCATCCAGTCTTTTCTCTCCCTAGACCCTGCTGGACCTGGAAGATGACTTAGATAACTTGGATCTGGAGGATATTGATACCACAGATATCAATCTGGATGAAGAGATCTTAGATGAGTGAACACCCTTTTTTAGATGACCAAATCAGGAAATGATTTGATCAAAACCCAGAGGGATGAAGGTGTGGACTATGTGCTCCAAGTTATTTTGATTTTTATATCACAAGTGGACCATGTACATGTAGAAGGAAGTATAGACCCAGCAACTGTACAAAGAGTATCAGCTTCCAGTATGTTGAAATTCAAGATGTAGGCCTGCTCCAGAACATACTAAAAAATGTTTTCGTTTATCAAGCAATTCAATAAATCCTTTTAAACATTCTACTCCTCAGTTCTCTGTTTACTAGTAGTATTTACTAATAGTAGAATTCTTAAGAATAACCCAGCTTCAATAGTGTATATTACAAAGTTGTGAAACAGGAGCACAGTAGCTGAATATTTGTATTTTAAGCTGACTTTTCTCAGCACATACACGGAGGGATGTGGTTGTGTTTTGACTGTGCTACTCAGTGTCTATCTGGTACCCATCAGTATCAGCTCACTTACTTTCAGACACCACTTCCAGCTAAAAGCTCCAACACAGCAGTGATACAGCTCAAAGGTTAGAAGTGGTGTTTGTTACATCCTTTCCTAAAGGAAGGTGTCCAGACCCTGCACTTACCTCAGTAAGTAAAGTGAATTGTGAGCAATTCCTTAGATTCAAGATGTAACAGTAAAAAATTAAACTCAGGGTACAGTGTCAGTGAAAACAGAAGTGATAGCTGGTCTAAGTTCATTTACAGAACTTTTCAAAATAAACTGCTGTAGTGATTCTTACATAGTAAAGAAAAACACATTCCAGAGCAGTCAATTTCAAGTATTTATTGTGGAATCCTGTACAGAAAATGTTTATAAACAGACTTAAAACTTCTGATGGGCTGAGGTTTAGTTCATGAAGCTGAAAAAGTAGCCATTGCTTCTTCATAAGCTTGCAGGGCCAGTTGGATATAACCTTCTCTCTGGGATTCAGTTTTCACAAATACCTGTAACCATGGCAGGAGAGAGGTTAATGTACAATTAACAGCAGAGCTGCATAATGATGAAATTTCATCATGCCAGTGGCAGATCAGCCACCTCCAACTGAAATCCTGTGCAGCTATAGCTATACATGTATATAGTTTACAAAAAACCCCAGCATGGCATGTACAGCAGTTCTGGTTAAATACCTGCTTCTTGAGATAAGGATAAATTTAGACAACTAAATGCTGGTTAAAAGCTCTCTTCTGCAGTTAAGTAGTTTAAAGCAGAAAAGCTTACCTTGATCAGATCAACTCCTTGAAGTTTCCCTTCTTTAGCTTCTTTTGCTGACTGACATTCAGGATGAAGCATGTGATACAGTGTAATTAAACTTGTAGCATCCTCCAGCCTAAAACAAATAGGCAAAAGGCTCATTTTAGCAATTCCTTTCTCTTCAGGCTATTTAGAAAGAGTGTATTTTGTGATGTACTTTACACAGCACAGGCTGTCAAACTGCTGCTTCCACTGAATATCCAGTCCCTGGAATACACAGGCAAGCACCTAAATCTGTCCTCCTGCAGCTGAAGCCTGGTGGCCCGCTCAGCAGCAATACAGCTGACATCTCTGAAAACACAATTAATTACCCCATAAAGAGTGTTTCGTGGAACAACTGTTCCACGAGAGGGAACTTTCTAACACAGACTGCACTGACCAGGATGTTTTACAGAAGTAGCATTAGAAATTCTGTGACACAGGGCTCTCAGCTGAATTTAAAACTACTGAAGTGTGTGGCAGGGGACAAGACTCCGAACTCTGCTTTGAGTAAGTTTAGCAGCATGTTTTATAGAAATCCATCCATTTAAAATGAAAGCTTATCTATGTGTTCCTAAGCTACTTAGGAATTGCTCTAAAACCCAGAGTGTATCAACCTTATAACCCAAAACTTAGCTCAGTACAGAAATGTTAGGCTTTAAGATCAGCAGTGCTCAGAACTGGCAGTGGTCTGACAACTACAGGGAAAACAACAATAAAACCCCAACAACTATAAAGGCTAATTTCTGCAGAAACCTGGTTTAATACCCTACAACTTCATGGGCTTGCTGGTGCTCCTATATAGCTAAAAGTACCCATATAGCTAACAGTTAGAGCTGGCCTAAAATGTCATGCAAATGAAAACTTTTTGACATCTTAGAGAAATACTGTTTTTATTCTCAAACAGTGGCACACATTTTGATAAGCAGGGTTGGTAAGTGACAAACTGTACTTACAAGTCTCTGTTGATCATATCTATGAGTAAGCCATCAGTTTTCTTTCTGTTTACCAGGTACCACACCATGCCCCCAAAGTGCCTCGTAGAGCGGAGCAGGTCATACTTGGCGTGTTTCTCAATGTCATCATACGCACGGTGATGAACCTGCACACACAAGGTTTTGTTTCATTTGCAGAACCAGACCCTGAGGACAGCTTTTCCCCTCTACCTCTCACTGAGAACTTTTAATCTTTTTCCTATTTCCCTAAGGTGCAGGAGTAAGCTACATGCTGAACCATGCCAAAGCTTTATGCATGTTAGAATTCAGGGTAACACTGGGCTACTCCAGTCCTTAGCACTGAGGCATAGACATCCTTATGGTAAAAGGAAGCTGAATCCTACTGAACATTTGGAGAGGGAGGGACATAACCCTTGAACCTTCACTGCACTGCTGTCAAGTTGCATCTCTTCTTTCAGGAGAAAAATGCTAGAGCAAGGAGGGGAAACTTTACTTTGAAAAAAGGTTACTTGACGAATTGCCTAATAGAAGTTACAATTTCTCAAATCACTGAGAATATTACAGTTTAAAGAGAAGTAAACCTTTTGAAGGCAAGTGTACACTAACATTTACCAGCAGCTATAGCTACTAATTTTATTCTGCTAGAACTACACTTTTGTACCTGGTCTTCGTCAAAAATACTACTCTGTGCACAGTGCTGTCTCTCAAAATGCACTTTGTCAGTTCCCTACCTGGTCCTGCCAGCTCCTAAGCCAGCAGTCAGTGTGAGTTCAGCAGCACAACTCTGCTCATAGCCCCTGACAGGTGTTACCATCAATTCTGGTTTGATACCAAAAGAACCTGTATAGAGACTGTATTTTTCCATGTGCAGTACCTTTCTGGGCTGGTGAAAATTACTTCTGCAAAATCCCGTTTCACTGTTCTGCATAAAAATACACCCCAAAACTCAAGGCTAACCTATATGGGAAAATTAGAGCACATATGACCAACACCTTTGATCCCCAGATAATATCTATATTTACAAAATAAATCCTACAATTCTCCACTAGTATTTTTTTTTTGCTAGAAAAATAGAATGTGAACTCACTCTGATATAGTCAGGTGAATCTGGCTCAAACTGAGCAATGCACATGTTAAGGACATCTTCATGACGGTCTTGCTGAAATACAGTCTGAAACAACAGTTCAAATTCAGTAGATTATGTAATCACACCATCCCAGCTCTCCAAAATCAAAACAGCAGCCACAATATTCTGTTCTGGGCAACACTTACAGCAAGTAACCCCTTCATCAAAAGACAAAACGGATAGAAGTACAGTGACTGCCCTGATGACAATATTATGTTTCTTGATTTTTGTTTCTGAAACACCAGGTCACATTTTCAGATAAAAATGTACAATTGTTTCTAGTATGACACAGTATTTACACCTATCCAGGATTGACCTGGCCCTAACCTCGAACTTTGTTTCAAGTATTTTAACCAAGTTGCAATGATAAGCAGTTGTTCAAAACAAAAGTCAAGCAGCTAAACACATACATGCAGAATGGCTTATTCAGAGTTACTCTGTCCAGAGAGCACAGCTTCTCTATCAGACTGCAATGAGGTAAAAGTGATCAGTTTCAAAGGCAGGAAGAGCTTACCCCGAGGTTCTCATCCTTGAATAACGTGGGGGGAATCACTCTACGCCCTTCCTTTGGGAAGAATATCTGAATCATCCTGTCCCGTTCCTCCCAGGTCGCTTTGCGTAACACCCCATTTGGCTCTCTAACTACAATGAAACGTTCCTGGAAACGAGGTAAAAACCAAACATTATCTCCCAAAGCCACCCCTCTTCACAGCCAGAACCATTCTAAAAAAAAAAAAATCTCATTTACCAAAGCCCTTCTATACTTCAACTCACGCTAATTCCACCAGTCTCTAACTGACTGCTGTGTGCAAGGTTCATCATTTCTGCCTTGCTACCTGCAAATTAAGTGCTGCATTTGCACCTCAGTTTTATTGTATGACAGCTGTGCATGTGCCAACACTAAAAGATACAGCTCTGTGAAGTTCAGAGATAACATAACTCATATCCAGACAGGGAGTTAGCCTGATTTTATCATTTGATAATCCATACAAAATTAGGAATGCAGCTGTTGTGCACTTTTTTACCTTTTTTTCCAGAGGTAGGTGCTAGAATCAGGTAAGGGCAAGTACAAGGCAAAAAATACAACAAATTAAACAATATACTCAGATTGGTTCACAAGTATAATTGATTTAGGGTGGCAAATGGGAAAGTTTGTTTGACAGGGAAGTTTTCAATATGGTGCAGGAGGAGAATAAGGAGAATAAGCAGGTTCCTGGAGAAAGCTCTCAGAGTATCAGATGGAAGACTGGGCAAGTCATTTCACAGGATCATTGCTATATGCACATTTGAGCTTCTTAGAATCGTAACTTTGTTAAGAATTTTTCCAGCCTCTTATTACTGGTACTTAAAGACAATTGAGACATTTCATTACACAAAGGAAACTTCATCCCCATACTCCCCAATCCCATTAGACAACTATTTCTTTACAGCTTCCCTGGAAATTCATTCGTCATTTCCACAGCTTTCCATCAGCTCTTTACAAGTGTGGAGTAGCTCCATCTTACAAAGTACCCCAATTCTACAGAAAGTTTCTAGGAGAATGCAAGAACTCAGCACTCCTAGCACATCACAAGCACCTGCTTATAAAATAATTAACAATCACACAGCTTTCCCCCATGCCTGCTTTTGAGTACTAGAACATAATTTATGATTACCAGTTAGAAGCAAGCATTTAGAAATGTTTTTCTCTACTGCCTTGTACCAGACTAAATTTTCAACTCCTCATTCTTTTTGCAAACTGGTATCACTACATTTTCATTAAACTTATTTTGAAAACAAATGAATACTGTTAATCACATTACTTACACGATGTGGAATGGAATAACTTAGATCTGTAAACACGTATTTTGCAGTTTCGGTTCCTTCAAGAACTTTGTCTTCTGCTAAGACATCATCAATTGGCTCTCGTTCATTCAAAACAGGGGGCATGATTAGTTTTGCTTTAGCTTCCTCAATGGCTTTTCTTGTGGCCTTGTAGGGGAAAAAAAAAGTAGTTTAATTTTATAATTAAAAATATCACCCTATTGGAAAGATAACATACAATTTGGGGAGAAATATTTTCATTTAGAGAAGCTTGGTTTTTTCTTCTGCAGCTGAGAAAAAATGAGATACTAATTCCACCTCTAGGTAGGTCAATTTCATGTGAACGATTTACTACTACTGAAACCCGGACAAAATGTTGGAGGAAGTTCCAAAACTACAGCGGACAAACTATTGCAAATACCAAGTTTATTTCAGGTGTTTTTCCATGGTAAATTTCCTCCAGAGCATAAACCACAACCAACAGTTTGTATATAGCTTTAATCGTAGCTACAATAGAACTTGGTTAAGTCAGGTCCATCTGTCATCCTGAATGAAGTCAGACCACAGGGGAGAGAAAAAAAAGTAGTCAAAGTATTCCCAGGGCTACAATTTTAAGTATCAGATGAAGACATTTAACAGAGTTAGGAAGCATAACAGGTTAATAAAAACTGTCACACATCAAAAAAATATCAGATTTCCCTCCATATTCCATCAAAATCACACAAAACTGGGCAAGCCAAGCTATTTCAAGTGAAGAAACACTGACTTACGTTTATTTAGGGAATGACCTGAAACAAAGCAAAGAAACCAGAATGTTTTCAAAGGCAGCAGTAAAGAAGGCATAAATATGGGATATTACAGGCATTTTGCTAAAACCAACACTTACTTCTGAAGGAAGGAGAGCAGCCTACCTCTTCCAGCTGAGCTTCGGTCATCAGCTTGTAGTGGGGCGGCTTGACGTCCTTTTTCACGGGCCGGAACACCTTGTGCAGGTCGAGTCCCGTCATTTTGTACAGCAGCGTCTGCACCGCTTCGTCTGTGAAGGCGGGCTTGGGCTTGGCGGCCTTTTCGTCTGCGGGAGTGGCACACGCTGTCACCCGGGGGGCTGAGAGGGCGAACGCGTGCACAGTCACCCCCTGCCCTCACGGCTCCTCCCGCCCCCGCCGGGACCTCCGCGGACCCACACCCGCCCCGTCCCGCCTTCCTCCCCTGGGACACCGTGCAACACAACCACGCGGAGCCCGGGCGGCTGACCTACCCCCCCCCCCCCCCCAGCCTGGGACAGCCGGGAGCGCTCTGGGGGAGCCCACGGGTCTCCTCACGTACCGCCCGCTTCCGCTGCCAGCGCCCGCCGTGCGGAGAGCCCCCACAGCGCTCGCAGCCGCGCGGGCAGTGCCGCCGAGCCCCGCGCCCCCAGCGCCGCCATCTTTGCTTGCGCCCCGCCCCGTGCCGCCCGTCCTGAAGCTTGCTGGGAAATGGAGTCACAGAGCCACAGAATCACAGTCACAGAGTCACAGAGTGTCCCGAGTCGGCAGGGACACACCACGATCAGCGACTCCAGCTCCTGGCTCTGCACAGCAGTCACACCATGTGCCAAGAGTCACGCAATGTGCCTAAGAGCGTTGTCCAAAATCTTCTTCAACTCAGATAGGCTTGGTGCTGCGTCCACTGCCCCGCAGAGCCAGTTCCAGTGCCCAGCCGCTCTGGGTGAAAAAATTTTTCGAGATACCCAACCTAAACCTCCCCTGACTCAGCTTCATGCCGTTCCCTCGGGTCCCGTCACTGGTCGCCAGAGAGCAGAGATCAGTGCTTGCTGTAGATTGCTGTAAGGTCTCCTCCGAGCCTCCTCCCGGCGTGAGGGAGACACGCGGTGCCCCGGCATTTCCCGAGGGAAAGAAAAGGCAAGAACGTTGTTGTTCCAGGTGCTCCCAGGGCATTTGTGCCATTAAAGCGCTGCCCCTCCTGCTCTCTCTGTGCTGTGCGGGGCACCGGCCTCCTCAGCCCGGCCCCGGCTTCTCTGCCGCGGGTGGTGAAGAGCGCCTCTCCTCATGTTCAAGGAGCTTTAACGCTTTTGTAAAGGAAGGACAATATACAACTGTACTTAAGCATAAAGCCAAAATTAATTTTATACTCAATGATTACGACATATCGGCTCTAATGGCTGTGAAGAGGGCGTACTGACTTATTATAACTGGGCCTGTTTTCAGGGGGTTGAAAGTTTATTATGACTCGCAGTTTATTTATTCGAGCTGGTCTGTATCGTCCATTGTGAGTTTCAGCCTTCCAGACTGCGCTTAGGCGGGTGTGAAACAGAAGGAATTTGATCTTAAAGGTCTCTTCCAATCTTGATTATTCTGTGATTCTCTTATCAGCAGGCAAGACTGTCCAAGAGCCCGTAATGCTTCAAGTTCTAGAATGTTCAAAGCCACCCATCAATGCAAGCTGGCTCCTGTCTGCCCCTTGAAACAGAAAAGATTTCGCCTCCAGAAGGGGTGATACAAATAATGTGCTTATGTTCTGTAGATCTCCAATTGTTTTAAACTTTAGTGGGTTGTTCATTGCTTTGCCAAATCAAAGTTTTAATTGTGCTACTTTTAAAAATGGTGATTAAGAAAAAATGAAGACCTTACAGCATATATTGGTTTTAGTTGGAATAAAGTTAACCATCAGCTGAGAAAATACATTTATTTCTTATAATTGACACGTGCTCCGGGTTGAATTTAATATTCAGGCTTTTCAATATCCTGGCCTTGTCAGGAAGGTTGCAGGAGTATATGTTCTTCTCATATTTGCATTGCTACAACTAACTTGAAATTATTGGGTATTGCAGAGGGCAAGTGAACTCTTAATATTATTTTAATGTAATTTTGTGCAGAATTTATTTAAATAATGCTAAGAAAATGAAAAATAATTTTGATGAAATGGAGAAGGTGTTGTTTTTTGATTCTTGCATGGAAGATCTCTGGAGTGAGAGCTATACCCTATAAGGGAATTGGGAAGTTATTTGGCAATGTGCCTAAAAGCCACTTCAGACCTGTTCATGAGTCTGGATGGAAAGCCAACGTCCATTTTAATTCACAGAAGTGCTTAGAAAAACAACAGAATTTATTGGGCCATATCCAGGAGAGGTTAAATTCACATTCAGTCTGTACTGGAGTAGTAACAGCTGCCGTGAGGATTAACCTTTTTGGCTGATGGGATGAAAGGAAATATTAACTAACTATACTGTAGATGGAAGTAGAGCAGGTTAACATAATTTATAAAGTGGGATCATTTATATTGGGTAGGGTGGTTATATTTTATTGTGGTCTCTGTTTGTACTGAAGTAACAGCTTTAAGTGGAATGTTTTATGTTGGTATAGTTAAAAACATAACACCAGCATGAGGAATCAGTGGTGTAAAAATTGATAATGAAATAAAGAATCTCTCTAAGCTTTTGTTATTATTTTGAATGCATCCCAGGATGGTTGCTGTTGGAAAATTACAACCATCTGATGATGGGTGGATGTCCCCAGTGAAACACATTGGTGGTCCAAGTCTGAATTCTATTGGAAAAGTGTCAATACAAAATCACCTGCACCATTAGCATTAATTTCCTTTTTGTTGGCACTTCCAGGAGAGCAAAAGAATCAGATGGCTGCTGAGAGTGCACCAGTTGGTTCACATCTCAGGGAAAGAGGAGGCAAATGAAGATCTTAGGAGATTGTGTTGTTGCTTTGCCTATATAATTGATAAAATAAGGGGCTGTACTTTACCAGTCATTCGGAGTAATAAATATGTCAAATTAGTAGTGAGAAGTTGTTTGGAAGGAAGAATTCTTTCTTGGAAAAAATACAGAGAAAAATACAAAATATCAGGTTGGGTAACTGTGCATCCAGCAGTTATATGAAGAAAACAGAGCGAACCCAGTCAGGCTGTGTACGTGTCCACAGTTGATGATGTGACCTTTTTAAAATTAATGGTTGGTTCTCTTGTTCCTGATAAGAAACAATCTTGCAATCCTGTGGAACATTTTTTTGAAGGACACAATGGATCAGGTTGGAAGCTCTTTTTACTAAACCTGCATGGATTAGTCTGAAGATAAATTATTTTTCACAGAGAAGCCGTAAAGTGCTGAAGTACAAGAGATGACACAAACCTTATTATATCATCAAATTCATTTTTTAAAAAAGAATATATTACACATGGCTGGTTTTGTTTCACCATGTACATTGAGGGAGTGGGTATTTTTTGATAAAATTATTGGAGTTCTCATTTTGAATATGATTACCTATTTTCAGGCATAATCCCTGCAAGCAGCTTATTTGCCAGTTTCTTTAGTTTAGGGGAGAAAGTATTATTTTATCCAGAATTGTCTTTTAAGGTCTGTGGCCTGGGATTTGCATTGCTATCCCCAAGCCTTGGGTGGTTATTTTGGTGATGGTGGTGATGAAGCAGGAGCCTTTACTAATATATGAGTGCCTATTTTCTGTCTTGAAGCCCATATAGAGATATGAAGCTGTTTTATTTTCAAATTTAATTTTGGTCCTTGACAGCAGGGACAGATCAGGTTGGCTGTAGGACTCTCCCAAGCTGCTGGGCTAGACCTTCCTCCAAGGGCAGAGCTGTGGGCAGTTCTGCTGGGCAGAGTTCAGAGGGCAGAGCTGAAGACAGTTCTGCTGGGCAGAGTGCAGAGGGCAGAGCTGTGGGAAGTTCTGCTGGGCAGAGTGCAGAGGGCAGAGCTGTGGGTAGTTCTGCTGCGCAAAGCCCGTTTTTACTTAACACTCCTGAGCTGCCCACTGAGCCTCAAGGGAGCTCATCTGCAACATTGTCACCCCGTGTACCTGCTGCCTTCTGCGGCTGGTGTAAACATCCTCACTGAGAGGGACTGAGGAACCATCGTGCAAAAGGCTTCCAAAATTGTTCCTTTGATGCTGTCACTTTTAGCAAGCACTAATAGTCAGCATAGGTTGAAGACCAAATGCCCCTCGAGGTTCTATTTGTGCCTTGACTATGTGACATTTGTTTATCCAATTCGAAGGGGAAATGGCAAAGCAAATAGGGTTTACGTGCTCTTTATTTTCAGTTTTCAGCCTTGTTTCAGGTATTCTTGCCCTGAGCACGTGTGCTGTGTTCCTGTAGGCCACGGTGGGGCAGGAGTGAGGGCTTGAACGTGAGCAATGAGAGCGCCTGAGGAGCTATAGCGGATAATGTAAATAAACTGTTTTCATTAATGACCCAGATTTGCCTCTGTCTTGCATAAAGCTGCCATAATCTCACTTTAATAATGATAAATTAGATATATACAAAGACTGTCTCCAGTAGTTGAGATTACATACATTATTTATAGTAGGGGTATAAGTCCCACTTCAGTTTATGTTGTTTTGTTTGCTACACTATAAGGGCTTGAGCCAAAGCCCATTAAAGTGCTTTCCTAACTTCAGCAGGCTCTGAATTAGAAGTCCCTATTTTTCAAATAAATTTTATTATTCCTTTCTGCTCTTGTAATACTTATCTTTTAAAAATAGTTATCAAGTTAAAAAAAATAGTACATATTCAGTATTTTTTAAAGTAAGGTATGGTTTGACTAATTGTTGATTTCCCCATTCTTAATAGTTTTTTCACCTCCCTCTACATTCCATCACTATTTCAAGTCCTGTCCTTCTGAATGCAAGCACTTACCAGGGCATGGTGAACTAAATCTGGTGTCCAGCACAAACTGCTACATGTGGGCAGCTGGGATGTGTCTGATCCCTTTGTTTCCACAGTGGAAGGACAGTGCAGTGATCCTGGCAGATTTGTTGGTTTGTTTTGTTCTTTGGGGACACAACAATTAGGAGAAGATGGCACCCTCCAATTCAAAGGTTAATTATAATATTTTCCTTCTCTCCTGTTGCTAGAAAAGTAGTCAATACCTTGTTCTCATAATTGTCCTTTTATCTGCTTTTCCCTGAAACCTGACACCTGAGGGAATCTTCTGTAAACAAAACTGTCCATATTAAAGCTAGATGTGTGTTGTGTGTATTGCCTTGCCTGTGGTCAAAGGTTTCATGAAAATCTAAATCCCGTGTGTCTACTAGTTACACCTTGTCATGTTTTCTCATTCTCCCAAAGAAGCCTGGAGGTCTGGTTTTCCTGCTTTTTTTAAATCCAAGCTTCATCCGGGTTATTGTATCATTTTATGGGTTTTAATTTCATTATTTTAACAATGAATTTACCTAACAAAGAAGCACATCCTCCTAGTTATACACTGTTCCAATACCACTCAATGGTAACTGCCAAATTCATTTCTTCCAGCCTGTTCTTATAAGAGCTGATTTTATTAACTGGCACTCTTCAGTTCCCTCAGAAGCAAGTGAATATAATTGCCTTCTCATGACTTGTTACTGTTAAATACATTAATTTTTTTCCCAAAACTGGTTCAGTTTTTATGATTTTGTTTGTTTGTTTTTTCCAGTTTAGAGAGCAGTTACTTTATACCAGCCATCTTGTTGCTTAGTGATGCCAAGAAACCACCCTTATCTGCATGCCATTCCCTTCTCAAGTTCTTTCTCCCTCTGAGACTCATCTGTCTGGGATTCTTTTACAATTTCACTTCTCTAGGTTTATGCAATTATTTTTTTAAAGTCTCCTAATTGTTCTGTATAACACCCCTAAGCCTTCCTGTCTTCATATTACTTCAAATTCATCTGGATTTATTAGGATTTGTTTTGTCACCTTGATTTCTCTTTTATCTTTCCCCAATTTTTTTTTTTTTGTGGAAATAGCTCCTGTAGTTTGCTATTAAACATTCTGCACTTTTTGATTTGCTTTGTTGTCGTTGATAAGGGCAATGTGTACCTTTGGCTTGCTATCATATCTATAAATAGCCTGCATGATAGGGCCAAATTTTTTAACCTATTTCATACCAACATCACACTATTTAAAACAGAATCCCCTCTCTTTTAGAGGTGGCACTGGAGGTGTGTGTGTGTTTGGTTTTTTCCTTCTGTTTTTTCCTTATTCTTTCCTTTGGATCCAGAATGCAATGCAAATTAAATTTGCTTAGGTGAAACCAGTGTGTGTTTGAAAAAGTAATTTTAAAGACAGGATCCTGGGGGTCTGACAGAAAAGCTAAACCACCTGTGCTCTCCAGGACAAACAACACATAAATCTACAGTACCTTCTCTTCAGGATCAAATGAGTGAAAGAAAAGGCTCAGAAAGTAAAAGATATTTTTATCTCACCAAAGTAGAGCTCAAAGAATTTAGCATCAGTTCAAATCTTAGCCATTCCTGTTAGACTTGAAAATACAACATATTTTCATTTTCATTTTAAGCGGAAGCATTTTCATTTGCCAACCAAACTGCTCTATTTATCTGTTTGATAGGAAGGTTGTCTTTAGGTCCAAGATTAAATGGTTTTTCAGCTCTTTCATGAAGAGCCAATCTCACAAGAACAACTTCCAGTTATGTTTGTTCTAGTTGATTTGCTTAAGTAGAAAGGAAGTAAGAAAATTCTAGAAATCAAAATAGAAATAGAATTAATTTGGTCAAATAGTTACCAGATTATTTTCCCCATTTATTTCCAAGTAAGCCTCTTGACATTTATTAGGTTGCACACTGGAGCTAATAGGGAGGCTCCCATCCATTTTTGGACAAATTGATTGGAGAACAAGATGTCACTAGAAGGGTAAAAAGGGCAAAATATATATTGATGTAAGATTTTCCTGTTTCCTCTGGTCAAGCCCTCCCTAAAAACATTTTGGTCTTCATAACAGTCACTAAACAGAGTCAATTATTTTATTCTGAATTTTGATTAAAAGTACATTAGTTTGAGACACAGAAATTTGGGATCTGAATCTGAAAGGGAGCTTAAACGCTGCATGGAAAAGCAAACTGGGTTCTGTCCCTTTGGAGTCTCTGCACCAGCACTGAGCTCTCCTAAACCTCACAAAGAATTAATTACTGAGATGCAGCCAATCCAGCAGTATTTTCCAAGAGTTTGGCAGCCCTGACACCACTTCACTTTTCCTGGGTGCTTCACTGCAGCAGAATTGCTTCCAACGCAAATACCATTTCCTTTGTAAGAAGGCAGTGGAGTTTTTGATTGACACTAACAAATTTAACAGGGTATTTCTTGGAGAGGTTTGTGTAACAGAGTTCAAAACTAACTGTACAGTTTTTGTGCACATTTCTGCCCAAAGGACTGAATATTGGCCCTTAAAGCAGAGCATCATTTGAATTAGTTGTTCACTCTTTTCCCCACTCCCTTTCTCTCTCTTTCTTATTATAGACCAAATAAAACTTCTTCTAAATGCTGGTACAATATGTGCAATGTACTATATTCTCTAAATATGATTATATTTCCTACTAATGATAGTTCAAGATTGCTTACCTCGTAGACAGACATGCTTTTGCTTTCTCCTAATAATCTCCTCAATCCTACTCAAAAAAAAAAAAAAAAAAAAAAAA
>VYZT01006644.1:139811-288980 GCA_013400735.1 Pomatostomus ruficeps | reverse complement strand
AAAAAAAACAACCCAAAAAAACCACAAAAAAACCACAAAAACCCAACCAACCAACCAACCAAAAAATCTTCCTTGTCATCTGTTGGATGTGATTGTTTTATCATATAGTCCTGTACTTGTGAAAAACAAAACTAATCCGTGTTTGTTATTGTGAACTAATTTGGAATATCCTTTCCAAGTTCCCAGCGTCGTTGGGGTGTGGCCTGGGACGCTAGATGGCAATGTGTGGCTGTGTGACATCCACGGGAATGGCAGTAGCGAAAGCCTCTCAACACGTGAGACAACCCTCATGTTTCTAAAGAATTTGTAATATTGCCTTTTTATTATGAAAACAATTATAACGTGTAAATGCTCCCTTTTTGCAGTCTGAAAACTTTACAAACTTTCTTTTCCCTGCATTATGACTACATTTCTTAATGAGCTAGAGTGGTGAGTACAATATTTACCCATTATTTGGTCTACTCTAAAGTTCTCCAATCGATTAATCTATCAAAAGAGAGAATTTTCAGTTCCTGGCATCATAAGTATGTTCCTTACCGTGGAAGAGGAAGGAGGAATGACAGGATGTTGCCCTCCTCTCTCCTCAAATAACTTTTCGCTTGGTGTCACGACAATGATGAGAATAGACATTTGAAAACTCAGGTAAAAGCAAAAGCTGTTAGGCAGCAGTGGCAATCTTATACCCCCATTTTGAGCTAAAGATTCATCGTGAAGACAACCAGTTAAATAGTTGTTATTTTGTCAGTGTTTGAATGCTTTTGGATGACTTCAAAAGTGGCTTCAAAACCATTGATTTCACACCACTGATACATTATTGTATCCTGCACAAGCTGGAAAGAGCTCGTGCAGGATACAATAATGTATCAGTGGTGTGAAAATACAACACACATCAACCACATGTGATGTGTTGTCACTTTTCCGTGTCATTTCCTACCTCTGTCTCACATCTGTGTGGGTCACTTTCTATAAAGAAAAAAATGGTGCCCTATGTTTGTCAGACTTAACGATGTCACTTTGCAGACAGGCAGGCAGAAATAATTTTTGAAGAAATTTTGCATGTAGTGCATTTTTGCTGTTCAAACGAGAAGGAATTTTGAATGGTGAGGACCCATGAATGAAGAATAAACTTAACCAAGGCTGTTAGAGGTGGGCATTATGCTTAAAACACCACAGAATGTTGTATTTCTCCTGCCACAGGTGTGCTTTCGGTAGGGCAGGAAGGCTGTGTATGCCCCTTGGGACAGGAGGGTTAAAAGGCTGTTTCATGCTGTGCTCTGGTGAAATTGCAGGGCTATCCACAGCTTATGGTTCCTGTTGGATGGTAGCATGAAGGGAACACTGTCTCATTCTTTCTCTTAGCATAGGTGATGCTGCTTTCTATGCCCAAAAGGAGAGGCACAGCCCAGAGCAGATAGTTTATTTCCAGTTTTTCCCTGTTGTGTTTTCCATCCTTGTGCAGCATCCAGTGCTGTCTTGTGACAAACACCAGCAGTCATTCCATTGGGAAAAGGAAGCTTGTATGGGGAAACTAAGATATTTAGAGCCTTTATTAATGACCTTTCTCTGCCCCCGGTTTCTTTTTTGCTGTAGGTCTCTCTGCTTCATGTTCCCCACTAGTGCTTTATTTTGACATTTTTGACCCCTCATGCACTTCCTTTTTTCCACCCATTGTCTGTTTCTGTCCTCCTCTTCTTTCCCTGGTAATAAGGCATATCCCTGAGGCATTTAGTTTTGTTTGGTAGGGTCTGATAGCATCCCCACCAAAAACGTTTGGGTACTCATAAATACTCTGTGAAGTGTAAACCTCTCATGGCTACAATCCTTTATTTCTCAATGAGGAACACAAACAAGTAAAGCCCTTGTTTAGTGGAAATGAGATTTGGTACTTCCTGCAGACTGATCAACTGTAAAATTAAAGCTGAACATTTTGGAGAGCAGTGCTAAAGTAAAACAAATACACCCAATGAATCACGAAAGAATTTTCCTGAGGTTTGAACTTTTGGGGTTTTCTTTCAATAATTCAAAATAAAATCAGAATCTAAACTAGCCACAGAGCTGCCACCACCCCCTTGCAAAGCAATCAGCCTCCTAAAGCAAGCAGATATGAACTACGAGCACACACTAACCCCCAATAATGTCCCCAGTACTTTAAAAGCCAAGGCTCTCTGTTCCTTCTCTCTGCCAGGGAGGCCACCTGGCTGAGGGACTGGGAAGCCAGACAGGGGAGGGCAGGAACTCCGGCCCACCCCACTGCCAGGGGCTCACAAAGTCTGGCTGGGCCCTGCTATGGTTTGCCTTGAGAGACAAGCAGGGCACAGATACTGCTTGGGAAAAACAGCTGCATTTTAAGATTATCTCAATGGTCAGATTATATCCCCTCCTTACTGAAAGAATTTTTCCTCCCATCCTTCCCCCTGGTGACACCAGCAGAGAGGACACAAAACTAAATGTGCTGTGTATGAGGAGGTGTCCATGCCTCATGGCTCCCAGCTGGTGGGGGAAAACTCTTCCAGACACCCTTTCCAAATCAGTTTGTTTATAGAGTTGGTTAAATGCTCTCAAGTCTCCTACTTATGTTTTCAGTGAGAAAATGGCCAAGCAATAGCTGAAGGCCTTCACAGAAACAGGACATCCTGAGCTGTGGCAGATGGACTTCCTCTACAAAGTTTTAATGAAAATGTTCAACAATAGCTCCGTGCATGCTCGTAGGGGGGTTAGCAAGTGTACAATTTGTGTACACACACACACACTGTGCAATGCTACACAGGCTTTCTAAAATAACATACAAAATATTAGGTATATTTTGCTGGAAGAAATTTATTTTGTAAATATATATATATATATATATATATACTGTGTTATGACAAAAGGCAGGATTAGGTAGAGAGAAAATTTCAGGATGTGAGTGACCACAACTGAAGGTCTTACAGGGAGTGTTCAGTAAAATATCCTTGGAACATAAAATTAAAATAAATGAAGAATAAACTTAACCAAAGCATCAGTGAACATAAACAAATCTTCATGCTAAAACAAATAATCCAAGGAAGCCAAAGTGCAAGAATTAGAAAGGAATAATTATGCTTCCTCTCCTTTCTAGAAGAGATTTTTGGTAATTTCCTAAATGCATAGTGTAAGATGCTGGTGAAAAATAACAAACCCTTGTTGAAGTTTATAATATACAAGAATCTACTCTGCCTGAGGGCTTGTTTCATGGCAATAAAGACATAGTAAATGAAAAGAAAATAAAAAATATTTTAATGGTTCTGTCTGCTATAACATAAAAGTATCTGGAAGTGTAATATATAAGAAAACAAAACAGTTGCAATACTGTAATTTAGACAGGACTGTGGTAACATATTATCCAGTCATTGACTGTGTTGTCTTTAGCTTACACATTTTCCTCTTTTGAAGGGGATTTTTAATTTTAATGTTTGTGATTGTTAATTTTAGTTCATTTCTGAGGTACCAGTTTTCTAGGAAGAACAACAGATGGACACTGTTCTGATGTCAATTATCTGGTACAGTTCTGTGGAACTCAGTTTAGGTTTTGAAGGAATGCTCTGCGGTAATAAACTATTCTTATGATATTTTAACAAAATTATATTGTTGTCAAAATGCAGTAACAGCATGAAAAAATATTTATTAAAAACTCTCTGCATTTTTCTCTTATATGGTAAACAATCTGGTCTGCTAAACCCTTCTAGATGAGCTGAACTTCATACCCATGCTAAGAATGACCCAGCCATAGTTGCAGTGTCACCTTCAGCCTCTCTTTTGTGTTTTTGTTGTCCTGTATTCTCAGAAACATGTCAGAATTAGAGGTCCATTGTGCTGTGTGTTACACAAACAATAAAAAAAAAGCGCCCAAAACTTGATACAATTCTAGCTGGGAGGCTTTTCTATTGTTCCTATCAGCATAGTGGAGAGAAACCTTCCCCAGATGCTTCAGACAGATCAAGGCTATAAAAGAATAGCACTAAATGTTTGGTTTGAAATTTTTGAGTCATTATTAGAGCTCCAATAACGTAAAGACTTTTTGTTTTTCTAGCCTCAAATGAAGATGTGGAAAGTCTCTCTCATTGTGTATTTCCAAACTGGAACCTGATTTTGATGTTCCTGGGAAACAGTCTGATGTGGGCAGGAAGTGTTTGCTCTGAAGGAGAAGCGCTGTGTGCCCCCACCAGCTGAAACAGCTAAGCCCCAAAGGTGTGTGACTGTGGGAGCTCCACTTGTTGTAGGCCAGTAACAACAGCCCCAGGTAATTTACAACTGCATTTAACACACACTGAAAAATAGGGACAAGCAGCAAAGCTCATGCTAGAAAATGTGGATATGGGTGAGCAAGGTTTGTGTAGATAGATGGAAGTGAATTCTGGAAAAGAGAAAATAAAAACTTACACAAAATGCATCTCAAACAGAAGAAATATTTCATCATCTTCAATTTTTCTGCAGATTTGATGGTCTTGCACCTTCAACTCCATCACAGAAGAGATTTTTACCATAAACTTAAATTTTCAACTTTCTGAGAAGATTCTTAAAGATTCTGCATCAGAGGAAAAAGTAATTGAAACAGTAAGTGGCGATCAGATGTATTTTACTAGGACAGATATTTGCATGGTCTGTGCAATGTCCAAGAGTCTTAATCTATGTCCAAGAACTTAAACCTTTAGGACTTTAGGAAGGTGTTGGTTACATACCTTGGGTGAGAACTCTTTTCACTGTCAACCTCTTTAGAGTCACTGTGGATTTAAGCAGAAAAGTTATGTCCAGAGTATTTTTGTTCTAGTGCCATTAGAGCTCTTAGGAAGGGAAAAGCCCATTGTCAATTATTTTGGTGTGCCCTAATGCTGTACCTCTTTAGGATCTGTGGGATGCTTAATGTCTTCTGGTAGATAATTAGACCTGTTCTGAGAATATTCCTGTAGGTCTGTGTAGGAGCCAGTGAAGAGGAAGAGGGCTGATAACTGCCCCTAAATCAGGACAAGGTTTGTTTGTTTGTATGTTGGAATCTGCTCAGTGCCTCTGCTTCCTGCAAGCTGGTTGAAAGGTGAAGCTGCACGTGGGGCTGAGGAGGAAGAGAGGATGAGTGTGAGCAGACAGATACAACCCCTTCAGTGCATTGCAAGGATTTGTAGGGACATTATTTGCCTCCAAACCAGAAGAAAACTTATAGTGGACAAAAGCAACCTCTGGTCCTGTACCCTGAACTTTTTGTCTTGTTATAGAGCTTTGATTTTAAGGTTTGCATTTACATCTCTAATCAAATCTGTCTTCAAAGCTGAACCTGAAACTCAGGACACAAGCTGTTATCCTGCTTCCTGGTTTATTCCTAGAGTTGTGCTGCTTATGGCACTGAATACGATCCCTATTCACTTGTTTCCAGTTAGGATTGCAGTGAAATGACTGGTCTCTCACGATTTCCCAGCATGTCTAGCTGAGAGCAGTTCTGGGTATCTTTGAGAAACCAGCTGCCTCATTTTCAGCGGTTAAATGTGGTTTCAGGTCTCCTAAAATTAATCATGTAACTGTCTATAAAGACATGTTGTAACCAAAGTTGTGATTTAGGGTTACATGGATGCAGGTCTACGTTGCTGCATCTTTCATTTCTGAGAATGATTTAAGAGATTGGGATGCAGGATTATATTATAACCCAAGTGTCCAATTCCAGTCTTACCTTTCTCTGAAAATGAAAGTTCAAAGAAGTCATTCTCCACTTTAAGATTTGATGCACATACTAAAATAAATCACCACAGAAGTTTGTTAAATTCTTCACAAACATCAAATTCAAAATAAGGCTTTTCAGACTGCATTTTCCATAAATAACCAAAAGTTACAGATGTAGTACATACACTGTTAGCATCCAAGCATCTACTAACATCATGAAACAAGTGGAAACACTTCCTGTGACTTAATCACCCTATTGGCTAGAGTGTAGGAAATTCAATAGGGTAACACCTTGTTCCAGAGCCTTGTTAACTGAACTTAAGAGCAGCGTTGAGCCTTCTTCTTGAGGCTTTATTTCCCTTGCAGGTAGCAACTCAGAGAAGAAACAAAATCACTTAGAACATTGGATAAAAATGGATCATCTAAGAGCACCCAACAAGTGACCTAAAACACAGGATGGTTTATTGTTGTGAATTAATTATGTTAATTTTGGGGTAGTCCTCAGAGAATGAGTGGAACCATCTCTCCAGCCAGAAAAACCCAAAAGGGTATGAGCTCCCAACAGGAACATGTGGGATATATTCTCTTTTGCTCAAATCTGAGACATTAAGCCATACAGGCCAGAGAAATAGAACTGACCTGTTGAAATTACCATATTGCTTTCTGTAACTATATATATATACCTAACTTAGTATGTTTGTGAGTATGAGTATGTGAAGGTGTCTTTTAGAAAAATGAGTGTCCAGCACGGGAAGGTGGATTGCATGAGGACAATGTACTGTGTGTGAAAACTGAAAAGGACATGGAGTTCAAGAAATCATAAGCTCTGTGTGTTCCCCTTTAGCTTTTATGCTTGGAAGAAAGCAAGGAAATTGCTTTCAGTGGAGAAAAATTGCTGTTTCCTGATTCCACCAGTGCTACTCAGTGGCTGGAGTGCTCATCCTTTTTAATCCCTCCCTGCCAACTCCTGGGAAGGGGGATGTTGCCTGCCATGGTGTTTGCATTTCTATTGCCCAGGCAGTTTTTGACCATACTGTTTCACCTGAACTAGATCTGACTCTGCTGTTGCTTATGTACAAAAGTTGCACTAGTAATATCTTCCCTTGTGTTAATTAGCTCAGTTAATTAACTGTAGAGGAGCGTTGATATACAGGTACAAGCTGCTCTCAAAGGAACTAAAGCCCCATAGCTGAAGTTAACCCCACAGGATTTTCTTAAAACCACGCAGGAAATCTGTGACAGATCCCAGAATAAATCCCAGATTTCCTGCCTCTTCCACTTGTGCTGTAACTACAAGGCCCAAACTTTCTTAGCTGAAGAAAGTGTTGTCCAATATTATCTTTCTTTTTCTGGGTTACTGTTGCTTCAGCTCATTGCATGAGTTGCTGTCCTATGTCAGGCTGTGACTGTTCACCCCTATGTATTTTTTTTTTGTTGGATTTTATGGAACATGCGTGAGTGTTGTACAGTGAACACTGTTAATGCTGAGTACCAGTACCATCCACCATTTAAGCATGCAAAACTCAATAAAAGTGAGTTAACCATGGAGTATTTGCAGGTAAAGATAATTTATTGTCTGAGACTCTCTTCAAAGCAACCTGCTCATCCTTCTAATCTAAACAGCATTTGTGGAAGCAGGTTTGGTACCTATCAAGTAATAACTTCATGGGCTAAGTTAATTTTGATAAAGTTTTATTATTTAAATACGTTATTTTCCTTTTTGCATATACCACTTTGTACTCTTGGAAAATTGGCACATTCTGTTGTTCTCAAGCACCAGTCCTCTTTAATGAATTATAAATGAATAGATGCAGCATTATCAAGGGAGAGTAACTCATTGTGGATCTGTAACTGAATGAGATGCTCTAAAGATATTATGAATTTACTAGGGCTTGTTAAAGAGAAGTTGGAGGAATTTGGTTTGCTCATTGGATATCTCAGATGTTCTCATATTCACATGAGCTGCTGAATGTCTCCTCTTTTTTTTTTTTTAAGATACTTTGCTGCTAGGTTAAACTTTAATAGTTTTAATTCTGTGCTTCTCAGTTTGCCCTCATATGATTCTTCTTTAGATAACATTACTTGTACAAATTCCAACTGAAGCAGAACCAGCGATCTTCAGCCAGTCTTGACAGCATTTCTAATGCAGTGCAGCTATGGAATTTCATTCCTATCTTCTGTTGCAAAACTGTAGCTAAATAACTGAACAGAAACATAGGTACAAATGAGCTTTGCTGAACACTCTCTTCTTAATTCATAGGATGACGATTAGGTCACTTATTAAAGGTGTAATTGTTTTGAATGCAAACCTTTTGTACACTTCAGTGTCTTCACTGCCAAATTTTACAAGCAGGAGGCTGAAGGTTTGTGCTTTACAGACGTTAAAAAACAAAGAGTAACTTCCAGCCCAGCACGGAAACCAATGTGGGGTCTGCAGGAGCTGCTCTGAATGTACCCCAGCCAGTGCTGAGCCCGAGGAACACCAAGGAGAGCTGCCTGGGCACCTGTGCACCCTGCCCAATGTTCTGGGGCCCAAGGAGCTTTTTCCATGGGGCAGACATGGGTCCACAAGAGGGCTGGTGCTTTGCCACAGCCCCTGGTTCCTTCTCCATCCGGGAGTGGTGAGCACTAATGCGCAGAAAGTCTCCTCTGCGGGGATTAGTTACCTCCAACTCACCATTATCCATGGGGACCTTACCTGGCTCCACACAGGTCTCTGAGCACTGTGCAGTCTGGTAACCATTTCAGCCATAGTTTTCTCTTTACTGTCCTAGTTCTAATTTCAGTGGGTAATGGACAGTCAGCTCTATTATAATTGTTTTAATGTAGGACTGGTTACTTTTTGTTGTGGGAAGAGTTACACTTTGGGCTGGGTGCTACCACTGGTGGCGACATCTGTGCTGATTCTGAACATACTGTCCCGCAAAATAAAACAGAAAAAAACATCAAATTAAGGAATGACACTGCTCACTTGAGCCTGTTGCAAAGCAGAAGGATAATGAAGATGAAGATTTCGAGGACGATGGGGAGGGGGATGATGTCTCCCTCACAGAGCTTTAATGAATTTGAGAGTGACATGGCAAAGATCTAGATATTGAACTCTAGTTTAAACCAGTGTAGTGGAAGGGTCTTAACCAAGGTGGTTATCAAATTATTAGACTGTAAGAAAACATTAAGAGAGTTATTATTCAAAGGTATAGTCTGAATATGCTTTTAAGAAAGGGTACACTGTGGTTTGTAATAATTTTTCATTTTAAAAAAGAAAAATCTGTGGATATCCTACTTATCATCTCCTAAACAGAGCTTTAGACTGATCTCAGTGTTTGATACTCTTGTTGTATAAAGGAGGCTGATAACTCACAGTGGATTTAAAGTAATGTTTGTGTGAACTGGCACCCAGTCTCTGAAACATTTTTCCACATTTTCTGAGCTGGGAATGCCGGTCTACATGAGCTACCGGTCTAAATCCTAATGGGCATGGAAATAACCATCTTAGCCTTTCAGTTCCTCTTACCAGGGTATCTAGGAAGTCAGTCCTGAATGGAGGCAGAGTTTGCAACTCTGGAGATGTGGCTCTGCTGAGGAGCTTCCAGCCTCAGTTCTGGGTGTAGTTGGGTGAGGGATATGACCAGATGATATCTGCTAAGTGACTAAGAAACTGTGTACTTAGAGGGAAAGATGCTTCCCTTACCACTTCTAATTACTGTCCTACATCTCTCACCCTTGATTTATAACCATTTTTACTATACTGTGTATAAGATAGTAGCCCCAGAAAAGTGTAGAATAATCCCCAAAACAAGCTCTGGGTACATGGGAGGAATTGATCTAGTTCAGAAACTCAAGGATGCCCCCTGTACATGGCACAAATCAGTCAAGACCAGTCCTGCCAGTAACAGCTCTTGGAATGACTGCAATGTTTATCTCCCAGCTGCTGATGCCCAGTGCCCCAGAGAGCCTGGGCAGCCAAGCTAGCAGAGGTCTGTGCTTGCATTGAGCTCCTGAACTTTGCCTACACCTGAATTTTCATTCATTTTTCTAAATCAAGTAATTATATTCACAGGAATGGAACAGTTGCTAAATTACTGCATTCATAGGTTATCATGAATTAACAAGCAAGATTAACAGGAGCAGAATAATAATTAATTATACATGAATTTACATGGACAAACACTTTTGGTCTCATAGTACTTTGTGTTTCGCTTGGACTTTGAATATGGAAATGTATTTACAAGCTGACTCTCTATATGACTGAGGACCTGGTTTTTTCAAGGTTGGAGAGTTTGATGACACCAACCAATTTTTCTCACCCGTAACAGTCAAATCTGAGACTCTTGGCTTCACTCCTTACCAATAATCAGCAAAGCACTTCTCTTCCTCACTGGAATACACTGGTACATTGCTTCACATATTAGTGCCAGCTTCTGATTAGACCCTGGAGTGTACTCGGGGATAACAGATTGGTCACAGCTCACCTTAAAGGGATAAAAAGTTTCAGAGACACAGAGGACTTTCATTAACAGCACAGAGCTGAACTGCTCCATGTTCATTTAATGGTTGTCTTTAGCCTCATTTTTATCTTCGTAGTTTGAAAACACTTACACATCCCTGTAGCTGCAGAGCTGTTCTTACATCTGTGATGCTTTATAAATCCGAAGTGATGTGATTAGTAATTTATGTCATTATTTTGAGTAAAATCAAGACAAATGAAAGAAAATAAAAACCAGCTTCAGTTAGAATATTCTATCTTTCACATAAATTACTCTGTATTTAATCTAGTTGCGTACAATGGTTCTGCCTGGTTAACAAGACTACATGCAGTAGTGGTGTTACCAGGAACCATCAGGTCTCTTTATGCTGCTGTTTTTAGTAAGTCTGATTTCTTTGTGAAAAAACAGCTGTTATGTACTTGGACTATCTGAGTTCAAAGACATAATCAACAAACCTCATAGTTCTGCAGACAGAAAGCTGTTTAGTTCTATGAGACTAAGGACTGATTGCAGGATTAAAAATCTCCCTAATAACAGCTGGGTGCATATGGAGAGTTCTGCAGCTGTAGTTTCTTTCTTTGTCTCATTACAGTCATTGGTTTCTGTTGTTTCTTTCTAAATTGATCTGAGATGCAAATAAATTTTAAAAATTCAGTTAAATTTCCCAAATGAAACTTAACTGAGATGCTTTTCAGGATTAAAGATAAAAATATAACCATCATGTAGCTATATGCACTTTGCATATTTAAGAAAAACTCAAATATTATTTGCTTTCTATAGAGATATTGAGGCATATGCATAAATCATTAATAATGCATATCATAAAATAGTATCAATTAAAACAATAAAAATGTAATCAGTGACATTTAACACAGGCACAGGATTTCAATTTTATATGACTGCTGAAGGACATACACCTTCAATTCCTATTACAGTTGTCTGAAGAAGAACCACACCACCTGGTCACTATGAACAGCAACAGCCTTTCTCAATTAACTGTCTAAAGTGGCTTTTTTTTTCCCTCCTAATTCCTGATTGTCTTTTGTGTGCAGTCAGTGCCCATTTCAGGGTTAAGGACCGACCCTTATTTTAATTCCTTGCTGATTTACAAAGCTATTTCTGCCAGGCAAGATGGAGCTGGATTCATAACAGCTTTCCACAGTAACCGTGAACCCCTTCATAAGCTGAATGAAGTGCTCAGCCCAGAGCTGTGTAATCAAACTTATAGGGGCTTTACACATAGAGCAGGGGGCTGCAGAGCCACCCCCAGTGAGTGCATTGCACTTTGTCAGAGTATGCTTTCCCTGGGTGTAGAACTCCCAGGAAGAACAGCAGCCCCCGGGGTGAGTCTCCTGTTGTGTACGGGTAGATGCAGTCTCTGAGCGGATGGATAAGGGCAGTGTTGGCAGCAGGAGAGGCAGGAGTTCAGCCAGCGCAGCTGCAGTGCTTTATCAGCAAGCCTGATAGTCTCCCTCGTGTTTGAGCCCACGAGTTTGTGAAGTTGTTCACATATCAGCACTTGCAGTTCAGGATTCCTCATGTTCTTAATGGCCTGGACTGCATGGACTTGCAGTGATATTTCCCCCTCACATAATCCACATTGTTCTGCCATCTCTGTAAAACAATCATCTGCAGGGGGCTGGGGGAGTGGGGGGGAAGGGGCGGCAGCAGTGTAAAGCCGCATGGTTCCCAGAGTGTCTCTGCTGCTGAGAGCTGCCTGAAGCTGCGCTGCCAGCACAGGTGTGTCTTAGAGCGGCGCCACCAGTGCAGCCGCGTGTACCGGCATGGCTGTGGTTTCTAGCGGCGTGGCTGCGAGGGCTTGGATCTGTGCAGCCACCGCTCCGATCTGTGCAGGTGCAGTCACTGGAAGCAGCGGTGCCCGAGCTGATCCGGCCAGCTCTGCTGGTCCTGCTCGGTGTCACTCTGCCTGTCCCTTACCCGCGAGCCCTGCTGCTAAGCAGTGTGGCTTAGCAAAACAACACTCAGACTGACAAGTTACACAGAAAGGGTCTTCAGTTTGGTATTCCAAGGCAGTTTAATAGGACTGCCTCGAAGGGAAGCCAAGAGCTTAAAGACTGAGAACAAAGGGGAACATAGGGTTTTATCCGGGGCCGGATAGGGGTGGGAGAGCACTCGAGACCAATAATCTGAGGGTTCAGGGGTGGTGCAAAGGAGGGACTAGGGGACCAATGGAGCGGGACTGAAGGAGTGGCTGAGGGGAGAGGACGAATGGGGCTTCGAGTGAAATAGAGCTTTCTAGAACTGGGGTGTCTGATAGGCAGGTGGACTGATAGCTGGGATGGGGAGGCCAACGGGCCAACCGTGGTACAGAGATCTGCATAAACAAATTATTAACACAAGGCATCTTGGGAGGAGGTCTCTCTCTTGCCCTAACAGGGGAGCTCTAATTACAATAGGGCTGATCTCCCCAGTGCACCCTTCATTGCTCTAGCAGCGGGGATTGACTCCCACAATCATCCAAAGCAGGTGGGCAGGATTGCTGTTCCTCGAATGAGTGTGTTTCACACAATTAAATGTACTAATGTCCCTTACTTGCTGATCATTAGTCTTTATTTTACTTAATAATTATTTTTAACCATAGCACTTAAATGATTTTATAAGGATTTATCATTAAACCACCTGTATTCAGTGCTTTAATGCAGGCTGATAATCTCTGGAAAGGAAATCACTCTCCTTCTAGAATAATTTCTTACTATCCCACTTTGTAAACACAGTTCAATTATTTTCTCAGACAGTGAGCAAAGATAAATGTAGAAATTGACAGGAAATAACCCAGTAGAACTGCTTAGATTACCAGGTGTATGCCAAAATACTTCATACAGACAAGAGAAGATGAATTTTCTTGCAGAGCCTTTTAGCTTAAGCTTTTTCTAATCTTCACAGGCCTAGAAGCAGCAGACCTTACCTTTACCTTTGAAATAGGTAAAAAAAAGTTGTAGCTTTTTTTTTTATTATTTCTAATTTGCAGCTTTAAAAGAAATTCTGTGGTGCTTGACTTGGTGCTTTGGAATCACAAAAAGCATTTTTAGTTTCATTCCAGTGGATATTTTCTCTTGGCAAGGTTTGTTGTTTCTAGCAGACTGACCCCATCTTAAAAATCTTCCTGAAAGTTTCTTGGTCTAGAACTGAGTTCAGAATTTGTGTAGGCTTAAAAATCAGTATTCACAGGGAATATCCATGGGAATGGTAGCTCTGAGTAACAGAAAGTGTCACCCCTTAATCCTCCTTCTGCCCTTCTGTGCTGTCATTGCTGTCTCCTCAGCGTGGAGGAACTAGATCAGAAGCAATGCAAGTCAAAACTATTAAAACATAATTTTTAAAGACATTCTTCCCCCTGGAACCATCACTCTCTTTTACTGAAAAAGCTACTTCATATGGCATCCCTGTCCTCTAAGCTTCCTAAAATGATAATAAAATAACAGGGCATATCTGCTGAGTCAGCTGCTGCCTTATTAGAAAACCAACTGGGGGGGCTGTAGAAGGGAAGAAAAAATACCCTGGTGTAGAGAGTTCACTGCAGAGTCAGTTCCATAAAACTTGTGCTTCCCAGTTCTGGCAATGCATTTGGACATTTCAAAGGGCTTGATAAACAGCAATAGCCTTGTCTCCCACGCATTAAAACTTCATCGACATTCTATGAAAAGAAGAAAAACCTGGCAGAACAGTAAAGCAAAGGGTAAGGTGTTCCTTGGATGGGTCAAGGTGCTCTGAGTTCTTCTTGCTTTGCTGAAATAACAGTGTTTCTTTTCTGGCAGCAGAACATCTGTAACCTCTGCCTGTCTCAAAGCAGCACATCTGTTCACAGTTATGGGTCAGTACCCATACAGGAAGCTTCCTTGTAGTGCTTTCAGACATGCTGGATCAGAGCTCCAAAAAAGTATTCCTGAAACTTTAATTAGTGAAAGAGCAGAGAATAAAATGAATGCAAATAAAATCCTTGAGAGTTAAAACCCGAAAGAACTGCTTTTAGCCTGATGAACATCTAGACAGAGCTATAGGCAACAACCATAGTGTTTTATTCAATGCTGTATTTTGTAATTGATTTTAGTTAAAATTCCTGATTCTAAAAAATACCAAGGAATAAAATTTATATCAGTAGTGCAGCAGAGCTCATGAAGAGCCTGGTGGGCTGTCTGATCATAATGAGTTCATAGCACAGCCTGTTTTCTGAAGTCATTCCTGTCCTGTCAGCTCAGAGCTGCTGCAGTGTTTCCGTCTGTCAAGTATATCCTTGGAAACATTTCCAACTTTAGAGGGAAGGTTGAAACATGCAGCAGACACAGTTTGCAGTAATATTAAAATGAGTTTACTGTTGCTACAGTTGCCCTGTAAAGAGCACATTTATTTCTTTTAGTTCTCTTACTTCTGAAAATATATTTTGAGCAGATTGAGGTGTATATTTTCAGTCCTAAAATATGTAAGCCTATGCACATGCAGCTTTCTAACTACAATATCTGCCTTGAATCCAGTTATTCCAAGTCTCCTTTAACTGGAATACAGAAATATTTCTGAGAATAGTAACACCAAAACCTTTTGCCCTGTGGCAGGAAAGACAGATTAGAAGGCAATTTAGAAAACTAAAATTTAAAATACCTTTGTATTTCTTACATCACCCAATTACTTTGTTCAAATAGTTAATGGACTTATTTGAAACACACAAATATTAGTACAAAATAGACCAAGCTGATATTTTCCCTTGGATTGGTTCTGCTTCTTGATAATCTTAACTATGAGGCTGACCTTGCTCTCAACCTTAAACCTGTTTAATGTAGTCCAGTTTTATTGCTGTGTCTTGGAATGAGCTGATAATACATAGGAAGCCCCACTTCTCAGCTGCTGGAAATATGGTGTTGATCTTTCAATAAAAAAAGAAATTACCCTTCCATTTTCCTATTTCCTTGAAGCACAAGCACTTCAGCATTTCAGTGTCCTAGCAGTGTCTATTTGCAAACTCTAAATTCCATCATGAAGCCCCTGAAGGAGGTCACTGCTGTAGACAATGACTTCTGACACACTAAAAGTTGTAACTGCTAAAAACAATTAATCTCTGGACTGATCTTTTGTTCTTAATTGTTATGAGCCATATGTCATGGCTCATAACAAGCCTACTCACCATGGCATTGTATGCATTCATTTGGGTGGCAAGAAGTGCCTTGTAACTTCCATAAATAATGCATAAAATATGACTGGGGCATAAAAACGTCTAAGTTATTTACATAAAGACATTTGGGAGGTTTATAATGTGGTCATCTCTGGCTTAACTCTCTTCTAATTGTGGTTAATAAAACCCCTGCCCTTTCCAAAGTTTGAAAGGCAACGATGTTCCTGCTGAGTAAGTTGTGGCTGAACCTGCAGCTCCTGAGGCATAGGGGATATACAGGGAAAATTCTCTCTTTCTCTGTTGCAATAGTTTCATCTGTCCACCTGCAAACCACATTCTAGACACCTGAAATTCACTACATCATGTTGGATAAACTCCTTCTCTGATGCAAATCTTGAACTCGTGCCTAATACTTATGCAGTTAGATATGGAAATTATTGACATGTTATCAAAAGGCACAATTCAGTCCTTATAAGATGCTTGAATATCAGCATTTTTTGTTGTGCCAAGTCCTGGATACCTTCAAAGTGCATAAAAAGAAAACATTAGTAATCCCACTGAGTCATCCTCTAAAACTAGACAAAAGCATTTGTGAATATGTCAGTACTTGCTCTTTTACTAATAAATCTAGCAGTTTAATACTAATAGGTATTTGAATAATACCAGTTTAAGGTTTAAATTGATAGTAAAGCTCTAAATGTGAGCCCATGAGATGGGATGGAAGAGCTTTCAGCATGGATTCTGCGTGGCAAGTATTCTATCAGGTTTGTGAGCTTAAACAACAAAGTTTCAGTAAAGTGGCTTCAGACATCACTTTCCAAAGACCTTAGTTCACAGCTCAGCTGATCCTCTATGTGCAAGTACCCCAGAAATAGAGCCTATAAAAATATGCTTGCTGGGCATAGTCTAGAGAACAGCAGCCATACCAGCATGGTTTTTAGAAATGAGCAGAACCAAGCATCCCAAATGTTATTGCAATTGCTTTAAAGGCACCAAGGTCAGAAAGTCACATAAGAGGCAATGAGTGCCTAGTTTTCAATAGAAAACCCATTTTTGCTGTTCAGAGGTTGAGGGGGAAGGAGATCCTGTAAGTGATCATAATTAAGCATCAGCAAACTTAGTTCAGAATTAGCAAATATAACCTAGGCAAAATTGATGAACAGGTATTTGAAGGCTGTGAGTTGGACTGAAGGAGCTGCCATGGCCTATGTAGTTAGATCCAAGGCTTCCTATAGGAGCAGACAGCTTGAGTTTCCTCTTAAAAAATAACTTTGGCCTCAATGACTACATATGCTGTCTGGCAGGAGATACCAACATCTCAAACCATGGGCTGCAATGGCTAAAAAAATTTGTGTAGTCAGTTGTTTCATGTAACTTTTTCTTCTAATATATCCAGAGCAGGTGATTTTTTTATGCTTGCTTTTCTTTGGAATCTGAACTTTATTAGTAGTTACTGTAAAGCAAGTGGCAAGGTTCTTGTTAACTCCAGGTTTGCCTAATTTCCAAAGAGAACATCAGCATGGATATAGGTCTCTTGAGGTGGTCATTCAGAAATGAAACCAGAATGTTTCAGGAGCCCCTGTACGCCTTGCATGTGACTGATGCTGCGTGTTAAAACATATTAGAGAAACTTGTAAAGATTTCCTCTGTAAACACAGTAGCACACAGAAAAGAAAGCTGGCAGAAGTGTTGAGAATGGTTAAAGTGCAGAAGGCAGTGTTTTATATTGGTGTTTAAGGCTGGAGAGAAGTATATGATTGTTTTATCAAGCATTAGGAGTTTTCCCAGAGAAGCTTTGCTGTTTTTGTTGATAAGTGCACAGCTGACTAGTTGATTTTCAGTCTAGCAAATTATTCTGTTGATTGATAACTCAGTTAATTTCAGCAGCAGCCTTCTTGCTGCAGATGCAGCTGTGAATTCTAATCAAGCGAAGCAATTAACTGCTATCTCTGTGGCTGTAGAGGAGCCAACTGCAGAACCAAATGTACTGAGAACAATCCTTTGCAGATAACTAAGAGGGAAATCGTGCCTAACATTTACTCCCTGTAACATTCCCTTAAGTTCCTTAAGTACTTGGGTATTTAGTGTCTGAATTTGCCAGTACTCCTCAATCAAGATTTTAATTTTCATTATATTTAATTTTACTTACTGTGATTAAGTTAAATAACTGACTTCCACATTTTTAGTCTGGATACAACTTAAATATCATGTGCCCCAAGTGGACTTTCAAAGATTGTCTGCTACAGATTTCAGTGAGAGCAAGCGTGATGCCCGGTCATGTAAAGCCCAATGTCAGCATATCAAACAATACTACAGTAAAACTTTTCAGGATTATGTCTTTATGGTGTTCAGATACAGAAGTCTTAGAATTTTGCCCAGTGTAGCTGCTAATATTGATAGTCACATGAGTATGAAGAGGAAGAGGAAAGCAGGTGTAGTTTTTCAGAAATTAACAATATAAAAATAGTACTACTGGGTAGAGTAGCTAACCTAGTCTATAATATTTTTTCACACACAATGTCAGTTGAATCCTATTTCTCACTGAGGGGAAAAAAGCAGAAGTTAAATGAAAAAAGCTACAATTACTTAAGCAAATGAAGATATAAAAAACTTACCTTGCGTGAGGCTAATACAATAATATCCCTTCTTTTTACATTCTGTGTAAAGAAAAAGAATTGTCTATAAAAAGGATATATAAAAAGTCAGGTTTCATCAACAGGTATTGACCATACCTCTTACAACTGCCACCCTTAAGTAAAACAAAGACCCAAAATAACCTTCACAACACCAGCTCTTACTCATAGTATTTTTGATTTTCATTATCTCATTTGCATGATGCATTTGCAAACTGATGAAAGAAAGGTATTGTGCCCATGTTTCAAGAACAGGGACTTGCCTGGCCTCCAGTTGTTTCTGATCTTGAAAATTTCAAGCTCCAAGCTAGCAAATTAAGAGTCACCAGAACAGCTGAATTTTACTGGCTTAGAACTGAACTAAGAGCAATGAAGGCTTGCTGAGTGTTTTACTCTGGCAGCAGAAGGAAGTGGTTATTGATTCTTCTTATTTTAGTCATCAGATAAAAATTTAGGAAGTGTTCGGATATGCTCGGGGCAATTTAAGAATGTGTACAAATATAGTCCTTGACATGCCTGTGGGTAGTGCTGCTTGGTGATTTGCTAAAACTGCTTTTCAAATACTTTTAAAATAATAATTTTTCCTTTTCCAGAACAGTGTAAAGGTAAGGTTAATAGGGACATTTCTACATTCCAGAAGAAAGTACCTTGATATGTAGAGATGATCTTGGTTTTGGAGCAGAGGTGAGGAAATTACTGCAATTTAATCATTACTTTCTTTTGTATAAAATGAAGCCTATACTTGGGCAAGTAGAATATACCTCCTTGTTGAAACATAGTTTAGGATTGCTTTCAAACCCATGTTTAGCTTCAAGAACGCAACTGAGTATTTTTCTGGATCACATGTAGCTGTTCTCTTTCCAATTATCTTAATCCCAGCATCCCTCAGTGATCCTGCCAGGGTCCTGAGGGCACTGAGAGTCTGATTAGCCCTGGGCAGCCTCCCTGGGCATCCAGCCCCAGGAGCCCAGGACACGCATTCCAGCTGAGCCTGGAGCCTTCCCTCCGTGCCCTGTGCATCCCTGCCTGGCCCGTGCATGTGTCCAGCCATGGATCCCACGATCCAATCTCCTGGCCTGACCTCCCGGCCCTGCTTCATGGTGTTCGCCTGCCTGTTCGCAATGCCAAGGCTGTGGCTGACTCTGGCTACCAGCACCAGTACGATCCTCATGGCTGACTTGTGTTCCTGCCTAACCCTCAGCCCTGCCTATCCTGGGATCTTTCCTGCAGATCTGGGGATATTGCTGAGGCTGCTCCTGGCACCACCAGCTTTGCTGTACTGGCACTGTGGGGCTGGGAGCTGCATTATTGCCCTCAGGTCCCCACAGGAGCTGCTCCTGCAGCTCCTTTTAGCAAGGCAGCTCCTTCTTTTGCATGCAGGACTCATACCTGGGTCACCTGGAAATTTAAAAGGAACTTTCTAATGATGTAGGAAGGAAGTTTGGGCTTTCAAAATCACTTCGTCATGGGCAAGAAGTTTGAGGATTAAAATGAGCTAGAGATTTCTTGAGTCCCTGAATTCAGAATCCAGCAGTAGAAAACAGCCATCTTTCATTCAGAGGAGGCCAAGGAAGATCTGTTCTCTTTTATCTCAAACTGTAAAACTTCATCTAATCTGCAATAATATCCATCTAGGCTTTTGTGTGAGACAAATTGTGTGGTGTCAGTTACATAGAGGAAAGCAGGCAGGATGGGAAAAGGCAAGCTTTTAAAGTCTGGCAAATTTAGTCCTCATTCATCCAAAGTTAAAATTAATTGCCTTTGGATCAGTACTACATTAATTGTAAAGGCTGTTTCTCTGGTTTCAGCTTTTAATAATCCAGACAGCTTTCCAAGAGTTCACTATGCATCCAGCTCTTTCATTTAGTTCTATTTGGAAAACTGAATCTGGAAAAACTCAGAATTATAAAGCCAAATTTGTACTGGGGCAAGCTCCATTAATGGTAAGAAACTTCCACTGGTGCAAATATGACCTCACTTTTGAACTATCCCTTTATAAATAGCTTTGTGTATGCCAGTCCACTAGTAGGTAGGTCAGAAATGGTCTATTCATATGGTTACTTGTAAGTATAAAAGCACCAATTATTTTAGACACATAGGAACTGGTGATGTTTATGATAAATTTTGCTTCTTATTTGCTGTGACTAATGTTTACCTCATTGCTTTTTCAAAAAAAACCCCAAAATACCTCTTCCCTCTTATGCCCTAAATCCATTATGTTTTATTTACTATCCTGGCATAGAAGAACTTTCAAGAGGGTAGAAATAATTTTGGGATAGTGAAATGCCACAGTGGGGTTTTTTATTCCATCCAACAAAGAGAGAAATATTTTAACTGCAAAATACTTGGTCAAGATGTACTGCTGTACCCAAATAAATTCCCTGTGTTTGCCAAGAAAAAAAAAATCAGCCCTGCAGAACAAAAGAAAGTTTGGAATGAATAAAAAGTTCAATAGGAGTAGATGCTATCAGAACTGCTCTTTTACTTGAAAGGAACATGAAAAACCTTTTGTAGTGTTCCTATTAAACTCTTAGAGGAGACTAACTTCCCAGAAAAGTCCTCCTGTTTGTGGTGTGGTATGCATGGCCATTGACTCCCAAACTGAAAGAGACTCAGCATCTCACTTTTAACCTACCATCTCTGTGGTTTTCAGCACAGTCAGGGATTTCAGAGTCTGCAGCAGTGGTCCAGTCAAGCACAACATTGCCAGTGACAGGGGTGAAAACATCTCCTGCTCTTCCAACTCCGGCAGTTTGGTCCAGGACACCACCACTGCTCCCTCACTTGTTACAAAGGGCACAGCCAGGCCTTAAGTGGTGCCAAAGAGCTGTGATTAGGAATAAACACATATTATTCAGATTTTTTAAATTACTGTTGCATCCACAGCTGACTTCAACCTCTTCCTTCTAGCCAGTTGGATGTGGAGCACTACTTTCATTTCTTGCAGCTGACAAACTGACGGACAGGAGAGATGTAAAAACTGTAACTTCTGATGCTCTCAGTTGTTCTCTTTTAATAACAAAAAGCTCCTACATATTTTGAATGGAATATTGACATCTGTTTTGACAGTGTTGATTAAGTGTTTCATAGTAATTATCCTTGAAAAAGGAAAAGCAGTTTGAAATGCAGCTCTAGGCTGAGTTCCAACTGGGATAATTACATGCTACCTCCCTTTAATCCCCCTCCCAACATTGTTTCTTCTGATGGTCCTTAGATGCTGGCTTTAAACTATTGCTCAGTGCTGCTCAACAGAAGCCCCTCTTCCTTTTCAGAGATGCATACAAAGCTTTTACATATCATTGTGTTAATCAAGGAGTCTTGTGGTTCCAAAATTGCTCAGTTTTGGTCCCCATACCTTCAGGCAGAACCTGGCTAATCCCAAGCAAATCCCACTCCAGCACTTCACAGATGGAATCCCAGCATACCTCAGGCTGGAAAGCACCCACAAGGATCAGCACATAGCTGGTCACTTCCAAAAGCAAACTTCCCCTTTTTTAAGATGAGAGGAAACTGAAGTAAACTCTTTAACATTTGCTGAAGCAATCCAGGTATTTGATTCATTAGCTCTGGTGACTTTGAGTCTGCTCTGGGCCTGAATGTGCTGTTTAAGAAGCAAGACAAACTGCTGATGGCTCACAGTGACATTGACCCAGGGCAGGTAGTACAGGGTGATCAGAGAACTGATTTATTTTGCCTTCTGAAAAATATCAGTATCTCCCTCATCCTTGCTTAGTCTGGCCAACACATGAATGAAAATTACTTTGAATTTTTTATCCACAAGGAGTGCTTGAAAAAGGAAGCATCTTTCTCTATGTGATTTAGCCTCTCAGTAAATGGTGCTCCAGAAACTACCACATCCTTGGTTCTGTTTCCCTGTTGAGATGAGAGTCTTGTAGCTATCTCAGAGTGGGAAAGGCTGTTTCGTTTCCTTCAGCCAAATCAGTAGCCGTGTTTTCAGAACAAAAAGTCACACATGCAAATAACAGCTCTTTTTGGTGAGAACTGAACTTGTTCCAGTGTAACGATTGTGATAAACGTCCCCTCCATGGTTTGATGGAACCAAAACAACTTGGCACTGCCAACCAATTAAAATGCAAATAATGAAGATTAGACTGTATTGGAAAAAAAGAAAAAAAATTGACAAGAGATAACTAAATTACAGTTGGGGCAGGTCAGATTCACAACATAAAACCTGGACCAAAGTCCTGTGTGACTCTAAAAGGGATGAGTTAGCAACTGATAATGTAGGAAAAAGGGATACAACTTCCCTCTTGGGAATTTTGATCCCACTAATGTGGCATGGACTCACCTCCTTGTCCCTTCTAGAATACTTAATTGCTTTGCTATCTTTCTGCACTGTCTATTTACTGGAGGCAAGGGAGAACAAAACAGACTTGGGAATTGTGTTGCAGATGCTGTGGCGGAATGTGGAGGATGTGCTGTTTGAGTCAGTAGTGCGCAGTGTTTAATTCTTTTAGAAATAAGCAGTGGCTTCAAAGGGAAATAACAGATTCCTCAATATTGGGCCATTTACTGCCTTTTAAACCCTCCACCGAACTTGCTGGTTTTTTTTTACAAGTTTGTGAAATTGCTTCACAAGCTGTGACAGATTACTGATGATTGTAGCTGTGTCACAGTAATCAATATTATAAGGTTCTGCTTAATCTCTCTCTTTTTCACTGTAGTTTTGCAGGGATAAAGTGCCATGTACATTGAACTGTAAATTTGGGAACATTGTTAAAAATCACTCCTATTCCAGTGACTTCCATGGAGCTATGCTGGTTTATATGTTGGTTGATAGCTTGGTCTACTAAGTGGTTGGACACCGATCGGTGCAGGAGAATAATCCAAGATTCACAGGGACTAAGGAAAGAGTAAAATGGGGAGGAGCATGGAAGAGGTGGTATTCTGTGTTACAGGAGTAGCTGACTGAAGAATCACATCTGGTTCCATTGAGAAGGGAATTTAATATGCACAAAAAATTTTCGCTTGAAGACCAGGGAAAAAGTTTAAGCACATTATTGGTCAGATTGGCAGGCTGTGTAAGAAAACGGAAGTTTTCCAGAGAATGTATTGTCAATACAGAAGTGAAAGTAGCAGGGGCTGAAGACAAATCCAGTTCCTAATATAAATGCCAAAATAGAAAAACTTGGTGGAAAAAAGGTAAAATTATAGTATGTGTTGCACAGAAAACTGTCAGAGTGATAAGACTGTCAATCAAATGAGTGTGTGCTGGCTGTTTCAATAGCTGTGGAGTTACTGACAGAATACAGTCAAAAAGGAGAAATAAAGTAGGAATAAAGTCTTTTGTAGTTATTGGCGAATTTAAGTTTGCTGCATTTGAATATGTTAGTCAAATGTGTCATTTTCTTGGGCTTTACTTCTACTGAATTTGTTAACAGAAATTATCTAGAGAATGCAAAACGAAATTTTTGTTAGCTCCAATCATAATGAGTCATTTGTAAACATGCATAAAAGCTTAGAGACCTAAATATATCACTTTAACATCAGTGACAAAGTTCTTTAAGATTGATTCTTTGCCCACTCTTAGTTTATGTGGCCTCAGAACTTTTGATTTCCAGTCAGAAGTTTATGGGAGGCATTTTAACAAAAAGCAAAGCAAGAGGAGTTTCACTTTAAGCACAATTTATCTTATATGAGAGGTATTATAATCTTCATCACAAACTATGTACCTTCCCAGACACTGATAATGAACACTCTATATCCAGAAAATAACAGTTAATTCTGGTTTTAGTTCGTGTGTTTGAGATCTGAGTGAATTCCATATTCAGACCAAAACTGGCATGTACACACCAACAACCAACCACATGTATCTGCCTACACACACATCTGTCTGAAAGAATAAATTGTAAATTTACTTTTCAATTAGAAAACTTGCAAAAGCCTATTTTGATATTTTCTAAACCCAATAGCATTCTTTTTAGTTTGAAATTGTTCTCAGAGCTAAGAATTAACATTATTTGAAATTTGCATATAACAACTAAAATTTCTGTCTCAACTTCACATGGGAGGATTTCTGGAGTCTCAAGCATGGTCATATAACAAAAGTTCCCCACCTACTTTTGCTGTCCAATTTGAGATTATTAAACATAGTGTGAAGTGTTCTCCTGATTTGCTACACTGGGAGGCCTTTCACAAAAATTCCTTTAATTTTAATGTTATGGGAGATAAGTTACTGAAATGTAAACCTTGCAAAATCATAGAATATTCATGATATTCTGAGTACCACTATGTGGAGTTCAAAGTGCACCTCTCAGAAATGTACCTGAAAAGAAAATTAAGACACAGAAATAAGGTTTATTGGTTGCTCCTTTATATTACCTACTTCAGAGGCCACTTTACCCACAGCCAATATAATTTTTCCTCTGCATAAAGAAACGCAAAGCCCTTTCCAGACTAGAGGAGACAGCAGAGTCCAGCAAACACTGTGCCAAGTGATTAATTGGGAAAGGAAATAGATGAACTGATTGCATCTTCTGCTCGCACAAATGGGCTGTGTGAGAATCATGAACTTTTATATCATGGATCCTGAGATTTCACCCTTCTTATGTACAGCAAGTGAGGAAATAGGTTTTTGGTGTCATTTGAATCATATACAGTCTCATTTATCCCAAGCAGCTTCATAAAATATTGAGCTTTGGTAGCATTCAGGGCTACAAATTCCAGAAAGTATTGCTGTGATCCCATAAGTATAGATATAAAACTGCGTTCTTGGTCTTTCAAAACATATTTCTTTCAAAGTCACCACGAAAGCTGGACACGTCTGGAATGCAGTAGCTGGCCAATTTATTTCCATAGTTCTGTCCTCATTTTTCAAGTATAAATAGGCCTTTTGATTGCTTGGTGTGATGTGCTACACCCAGTTCTTAGCAGTAATAGACACACAACAGAAACTGCGTTACCCCTGGGACCCGCTGGGCAGAGCCATCACAGCCCTCAGGCTGTGCAGCTGTCCCAACAGTCTGAGCCGCTGACTCAGGAACTGAAAATGTGACTGCAGTGCCCAAAACAAAGGGCCCTGACATTACCAGTGAGAGTTTGGGAAGAT
This sequence comes from Pomatostomus ruficeps, assembly GCA_013400735.1. Classification (NCBI taxonomy): domain Eukaryota; kingdom Metazoa; phylum Chordata; class Aves; order Passeriformes; family Timaliidae; genus Pomatostomus; species Pomatostomus ruficeps. The sequence goes on along the minus strand of VYZT01006644.1, from coordinate 264,005 downwards.
GGAGTTGTTGGGGTTTTCTGGACTTTGAGTTTTAATTTTATGGTACTTTAATGGAGTGTGAAATATGGACACAAACCCAAGTCTTGAGTGAGTTTTTGAGACCTCCAGGGTAGTTTATTTCTGGTCAACTGGAAGCTCATAAGAAGATGGGTTATACACAAATTCCAGTATTTTTCTAGAAGTTTTTCTCTTTTTATAACCTATGGATTTTATAGATTCTATAGCTACTGAAGAGCTGGAGGAGCACTGGCATTGGCCCTTTTTGGGACTGGGATATCTCAGGTTTTCCACTCTGTAACTGTTGTTGTTTCTGAAAGCCAGTGCCAGCAGAGCTTCATATCCAGTGTGCCAACCCAACCTGAAACAGTGGAAGTAGCAATTTTCTGCCCAAATACTGATGGTAGTGGATAGACACTGAGTAACAGGGACAGATGGGTAAGCAGAATGTGTAAAAGCTACAAGAGCAACTATTTAGAAAAGTTGACAGCTATAAATATAACACACTGAAAATTAATTTACAATGTTCAGCCTGTCTGTCCCACTTTTCTGTCTGGGACCTATGTTAACATTATACACTTAAGACATTATATCATTATTCTTATTTTAATGCATTTCATGCCGATAGATTTAATATAAACAGAGGTGCTGACAGGAGCTTCAGTTTAAACAGGTTTAAATGTGAATTTGACTTTATGATTCTCATCAGGGAAAAAGACTAAACAGTTTAAGTTGATTAAATTTTCTTAAAGCTGCAGCTAAATATAATGAAAGCCATTTGTGCATTTTTTTTGCAGGAAAATGGAGTGTCTCAAAGTTAGTGACTGACAGCTTCAAGCAATGAATTCTTTTCTTGTGAAACAGAGTCAAAACAGTTTCTATTTTTCATAAACTTCTGCAAGGTAGTTTCAATTTTCTGATTTTTAGAGGAAGCAGAGCTTTCCCATTTAACAGTGGGCTTATTAGACCAAACTAGATATGTCAAATTACTAAAAATACAGATCATACCAGATATTCCTTAAATATTATGTTTTCTTATACTATGGACATCACAGTGATCAATTTTTTTCTTCCTTTTTTAAAATTAAATTTCTCCTTTTTAAATTTTATTTATGAAGTGTTCTGATTAGCTAAAGCCTAGAGCTCTGACTCAGCCTGAATACCTGTTTAAGCATAGGCCAGATTCCAAGCATGGTCTGTCACATGAAAAAAGTGGTGGTGTGAATTTTAGAAATAAATACAGGGGTCAAGTTCTGGCTGAAGCGAATGTATTTTACTAGAGGTTACTTTTGCATAGGAGAAATGTCATATCCCTGCTCTGACACAAAGCCATTTATATTATATTTAAGGGGAATTTTTAATCCATATGCAGATGTTTTTTGTAATCTTTTCTCTGAGTTGCACTGTGTGTGGGTGGTGGATGCATTTTGAATTTCATTGTCCTCAGTCAGTGGATGGAAATAAAACCTTCAGGGTTCCCTGAAGTGGTTTCTCAGTGTTAGGAAGGCCTTTCAGCGTGAGGACAGCATTCTTGTGGACAGGTGACTTTGGGACAAAAACCCAGATGTATCAGCCCAGGGGTGAACACCTGGGAAAGGTAAGTGCCACTTGACCAGCCCAAGGGATTCCAGACTGCAGCCACATACAAATCGCTTTCTTACAAGTGGAAATGGAGGAAAGCTTCAGCTTTATTTTTGTTCAGAAAATGATTCATCCTCTTCCTGCTCTTGCAAATTACAGAAATAGGCCTTCACAAAAACTCAATCCTTTTTGACATGTTCTTAGGAATTATTTCATGTTCTTGGCTCCAGTGTGGTATTTCATAGGACAGGAACTCAGGGACAAATGCTCTGTGCGTTTTTAAGCAGGTTTTTTTTAATTGCCTGAAAAATCAGATTAGACATCCCAACATGTGCCACTTTTCGGTGCACTCTACTAAACTTGCAACATCGTGCTGCAAGTTTGTTTGACATCTTTTGCCCTGTTGCTGTTAAAAGTAATACGTGTCCTCTGATACTAACTTTGGAAAATAATTTTCCATAATAAATCAGTTTAAATTATGTTCCTGGTTAAGTGATACCATGGATAACTGGTCAGTTCAAATACTTGATCACTGGCTCCCGCTGACTGCATGAGAAATGACATCCCTGCTCTGTGCCTCAGTTTCCTCTCACCTTTCCATCTGCTGATTCACCAAATCTTGTGTTTGGAGCAAATTTAGAAACTTCGAGAAAGAAGAGCAAAACCGCTTTGCCTTGAGTGTATACTTATGAGTTAAAATTATTTATTTTCTATAGTTAGACTTATGTAGAAAATAAGGGAAATTCTCATGCCTGCTGTGTCAAACTTCATTCTGTTGGTGCCCGAGAGTCTGCATTTAGGTGGACATTGAAAAATCTTTCAGATATGTTTTCAAATTTTCTCGTGATCCACCAACCTCCATTCCAACTCTCAGACTGAGCAGCAGAATCTCAGCTGTTTTTTTACCAGCTTGAAAACTTATTATTAGCTCTGTCATCCTCTAATTTTTAAGGCATATTTTTGGCACCAGTTCCTTCACTTCTTGGCCATTTTTTGAGCATAAAGTAAGACCCCAGCAGCTTCCACACTTGCCAGGCCTGCAATAGGAAGTACCCTTAGGGATAACTATCTCAATATTTGGAAACATATCCCTCTGGTGTCACTAGATTGCGAGTTTCCAAGGATATCTTTGGATAGTCCCACTATTAGATTTATTCAGAAAGTCAGAGAGGTCAGTGAGTGCATGGGAAAGAGGATCAGTAGAAGCAGTAAAGGCAACCATATGTAATAGTTATTGCAGTGAGATTTTGTCCTAATGAAAATGACCCCGGAACCAATGCTTGGACTGTTGCCTCATGACTTTTTCAGGTATTATAAGTTACAAATCCTTTTGATCCCACTCCTAATTCAGAGTCCACCCTGTTTTGCTGAAATCTGATGGAGTGGCTTGAAGGAAGGCTGCTCCTGGAAGCGACGTCTCCAGAGCTGTCCCACACCCGGCAGTGTGGGAAGGACACTGCCCTCCTGCTGCTCTGCCTGCCAGGGCACCTGGGGGAGACACTGCCTCAGCTGCACCAGGCAGGGCAAGAATGATGTGCTTTCTGTTGGAGAATGGAGACATGAAATACGTGGATTTAATCAGGGTTTATTGTTTAATAATGGCGTTTATTTATACATTTGCTTATTGCTGGAGACAGTGTGAAAAATCAGGCAAGGGAACTTCAGTGGTAAATGGGGTTTGTCTTGCATAAAATGACTATCCCTCTGTCAGCTATCAAAGCTGTGAAAGCATGCTTGGAGCCACCCCAAATATAACATTGCTATTAACTTCCTCTTCACTTAGCCATAATTGCCTCATGAACTGGAATGCACAGCTCCAACTGGCTTACTTGGAGGACAGAAATCTACTGTTCTTGCCATGCAGAATAAAATAATAAGTAGTAAATAAAAGAAACCTTTTTAGTTATAAGGAAGTTCTTCTTTCTGTGAAGACTTTCTAGTGGAACGTAACAGATGCGTGTTTAAAAAAGAGAGAGCAAAAATGGCCAGTGGCAAGATATTAAAATATTTGCTTGAATCCAATCCACCCACTCATTTGTAAAACATGCAGTCAACTAGATCTGAAACAAAGGGCAGTAAAGATAAACAGCTGGACACTAAACAATTAGCAATAAAATTGGTCATGAATACTTTTTTCCCCTGTTTGCATAATTATTGTGAAAGAGAAGAAGAGAATAACTCTGAGTGGCTTTTTTAATGTATATTTTTAAAATGCATTCACAGGAATATACAATTCAGAAATGTATTGGGCTGCATGCTTGTGTCTTCAATACCTTCTCTGACAGCAAAACCCACACAGACTGCTTTGGGATGTGGAGCCATTCTCTCCAGAGGTTTTTTTCTCAATTTTCTTCTTCTGAACTATTTCTAGGTCTTAATTCTAAATCTGTGTTAGAACTAGTGTAAAGAAGCACATGTGTGGAAGGAGTGCAGAGGACATGGATTTTAAAATCTTTTAAAGCTTTTTCAGACATGGATTTTTTTAATATGTACATGTTATTACACAAAAAGTACAAAAGCCACGTCTTGGATGGTTTTGCTGGTGCCAACCATAAAATCCTATTGTAATTAATGCAAAGACTCAAAAAAATTTTCAGCAGGACTGAATCTGATCTTAAATCCTTCAGGGATGGGTACCAGTTGCATATACCCTGTAGCACTTAACAAAATATTAATATTATGATCTCAGACTTCGCTGCAATGTAGGAGATGTCCCAAAGCCTCTGCCTAAGCCAGGTCAGGTGTTTAGAGTCAAACTTTGGGAATCCCAAGGCCTGTTTTGCAGTAATGTGTAAATGTACCCTGCAGATTGCTGCCCCCTCAGTCTGTGTTGAGAACCCTTATGAGCTCCACATCCATCTCACCACAGAGTTCTCCACCTCAAAGAAAAGTGGGATCAGTGATCTGGCAGGTGGGGCTCACCTGATCAGTGTGTGGGTGTAGGAAGGGGGATGTGGATGTCTGATCCATTTGGCCATGCTTCCTTTTTATATCTGGGGTTTTCCCACAATCAGTGCGGATAAATGGCCAGAGAAGTTCATCTGTTCCATGCACCTACCTCAGGGTGAGATGAATTGGAGACTAAAAGCATCTGATTATGATTGCTTTGTTTCCACACCTGTTCTGTCTAAACACTAAAATTGGGCTATTTGTGGATGAAAGATATTTTTCCGCATTTTAAAAACCTATAAAACCCCCACATTTCTGATAAAGAAACTTGTCTCAGTGTGTGGATACAGAGTACTCCCGAACCCAGCAGTGAATGCTGCACAGGTATGCAGCTACAATGATTAAATTATGTTGACAGCAAAAGTGTTAAAAACAATATAACAGAACTTTAAGTCCTTTCATTCCAACACAGCCATGAGTCCATGAAAGTATTCCAGCAGATGTGGGGGAGAAGCAATGAAAGCAATGTAATAAAAATATTCATATTTATGCCTAAAGTGGCATCAGAGGCATGGTTTGTCATAAACTTCAGGCCAGAAACCTTATGAAAATGACAAGCTCGTGTACAGCCACGTGATGGTAGAAACTGCAGGGTTTGTTTTGTAAGCATTCACTTAAGCACTGCACAACAAAAATGTGACACTTCACTGTTGCTGTTCTCACATTTCGTAACAGTTCACAGAGAATTCCATTTTGATGTTCTCAGAATTCATGCGATGTCTGTATTGGGCAGAGTCTATAATGCACTACTCTTCTGGCATGGAGGAAATCCTCACTTTTGTGATCGTTGGACTCCAACAACCTCTTTGACCAGGATCCCATACAGGTGCTTGTGCTGTTTAGGGCTGTACCAGGAAATATGCTGTTACTTCTTGGCTTGGGAAAACTGGGAAAGCATGTACACTTCTGGATCTGTTTTTCCCCATCAGCTGTCTTTGGTATGAGGTTTTCTTATATCCTTTTAAAGTGAAAAAACCAAATATTTTGTAATCCTTTCCTACTGACTTAATGAAGCCTGTGTACATCTTAATTCCCCATCTTCATGGGGTGTGGTGAAGAGGTCTGATGTAGGATTCCCAGAGAGGAGTTTAGACAGTTTTCTTTTTCATAGGCCTCCCATGCCTTCTTATATTGCAAACAATCAAAAATTAAAATTTTCAGATTGTGGCTATCTCTGATCAGATAGACAGAACACTGCTGCCTAAAAGCCCTCCTAAAAGTTCTCCCTTTTCTAAAGGCCATTTTCCAAACAAACTGCTTAGATTTCAATCATAAACTTGGATTCAGCCAAACACAGCTGGCTGCTCTTTGACAGTGAGATTTTACCGGACCACATTTCTCAGCACTGTTGGGAGCCAGGGGTTGAAGTCACTTTCCATCCACACAGACAACCACAAGTGGCCTGAAGACTTAGAATGTCTTCATAAATGAGATTTATGCCACACATAACATGTTTTCTTGCTCCAGCTCTCACAGATAAGGTGACTATTGAAATGATAGCCATGTATTGTCAATCAAATTCAATACTCACTGAGGTTGCTTTCAATAATAGTACAAATCTAACTTTTCATAGCAGCATTTCTTGCAATGATTATAAAAAATTTAAACATGTCTGTCATGAGCTGAGTTTGATACTACTAAATTCTTGTTTGCTAATTCAGCTGAGCAAAGAGAGGACATGAGCAGACTTTTCATCCTCTGCTTCTCTGTCTTCTGAACTGTGCAGTCCAGAATTCCACCCCAAAATAAGCACATATCAGCAATTTACTAAATGTGTAAGCAGGTTCTAATGCTATGTGGGCTTAATTTTAGTCACAGGAGGGGTAGAGGGTTCATGTAGATATATATGGCTTAATTCAGAGAAAGAGGGTCTTTTAGGCTTACATTCTCCAAAGTGAAATCCCATGATTATTAGAAGTGGAAATGTCACTCTAGGCCATTTGAAATACCAGTTTGTGAAAAGATCTTATGGGTGACTGATAAAAATAATACTTCAACAATTATATAAATATTGCCTGACTCAGTAAAGAAATGTATAGGCCAAATACAGTAAATAATTACAAGTTTCATTGTGTCTGTAAGAGCTGTAATAAAATCTTCTAGATGGAGCAGGGATGTGTGTTTTCACTGGTTTACTAGTTTCCTCTAGGACATTCTATGATTATGCACAAAATTTACCTGAAAATAGTATGGAAAGGGATTATCAGAGAATCTGGATATTGGCAATCACAAGGAGTGAAAATCTTCCCAAGCTGAAAGTGACAGAGCAGTTCAGTCTTTTTGAATGCACCTGTTTGTTACTGAGAGATCCTGCTGAGTACAACTGTCTTCTTTGTGGGTAAATCCTCCCTCAGAATCACAGTTTAAAGAACTAGAAATGTTCCTATCTGCTCTACTAAAGAATAAATTCCAGTGATTTCTTCCCAGTGTGGACTGCAGTCTAGCTCAGCCTTTGATGAACAGCAGACATTTGTTCACCACTACCATTAAAGAGCTCCTAGCATAACATCTTATGCCTATATAAGCAAACAATTTGTCAGGCAGGAAAGAATAATTTTAGTTCTCTGCCATCTGCCCATTTGAAAGCTGGTCCCACTTGCAGCACAAAGTGCTTAATTTTGCACTTAACGGGGCAGGAGAGATTGTTGCCAGAATTGCTATCTCAATTACGATGTTATTTGTTTTTATTGCAATAGTTCTGCAATGAGGTTTTGCAGCTTTACACTCCCCAGAAAATAATGTAAATACAGGCTGCCACAAAAAAAAAAAAAAAAAAAAAGGAGGCCTGAGAATCTGAGAAGACTGAGGCAAAGTTGTTCTCATTTGCATATTCTTAGTTTGAAAATCTGTGTTGGTTTCTCCTGCTATGAAATACCAGTGGGGAGTGATGTCTGGAGCGTCAATCAATCAGGTATTCAAACAGAAGTGCAGAGTGAGATTTAAAGATGTGAAAGAACTTGAGGGAGACATTGTGGGTCAGTGTGGTGTGCAATTTACCTACAAAATAGATCTTAACATCTAATGAGCAGATGAGGCACTGTGGGGAGCTCAGGAGCTCCAGTTCTGGCATTTCACAGAGATGTTCCTGTTAAGAAATGAACCAGGAACATATCTCCAGTTATGAGAATTTCTTGGTGTCAGAATGGGATGAGCCCTTTGGTAACCTGATGCTTTTCCAGGGCTTGACCTAAGGTATTAATGATCAGATCAATGTTCTTTAAAAAGTTTCAAGATGGTGTTATTTGAGATAATGCAATTGATAAATACTGTTGCAAGGTCCCATAACAGTTATCCATTTTAGACTTTTCTACTGAATTATGGATCTTTGGCTTTCTAATAGACAATTGGTTTTAAATACCCATGATGTTTCCTAGCTGCTTATGGGGAGGCATATATATTTTTTCTTTTGTCTTTTATGTCTTTTTTCCATATTTGCTTTTTTCAGATTTTTTCTGACCTCTGAGTATGTTGAGCTGTATGTTTTTAGGCAGAAACCTACAATATTAAATTTATGATTACTCAATAATAAGCATTTCTGCTTTTTGACAGCATATGCAAATTGTCTTTGAGAGTCAGTGTGACTTTGTTTGGTATGGTTCTCATTTTAAAAAGAAAAAATATACTGTCAGATGCCATGAAACAAAACCAAAGCCTTAAATGAAAAAAAAAAAAATCAATCAATAAAATTTAATACAGGCACATGGAAAATATTTTCATGTTTCTTTGTGGCTATACCTAATAAAAAATAGATTTTCATAGCTGTTAAAAAGATGCTGTTGTAATGTGTGTTAGAACTGACAACATCCATTTAGCAGGATTGGGCAGAACCATTTATCAGGCAGAACTCTCTGCAGTTACTGTTTTGATGTTCTACATCAGACTTTGTTTTCAGAGCAGACTTGGAAAAGGGTCCAACCTCTCACAAGGCAGAATGATCAAAGTGTCCCAATTAGGACTTTCATACCAAGTGTTCCCGAGATTTGGCCTTATGTCCATCCATGGGAGAAGGTTTGAAGCTTCTGCACTGTGGAACTCCATGTGTGTCTATTGGCAGACAGCTTCTCATCATCCTTCCTTTCTCTCCTTGACTAAAAATACTGTTTAAAAAAACCACTCAGATGACTTTTTTCAGAGAGTAATACACACCAGGCATTCCCTCTCCTGAAATACTTTTCTGCTAGAACTGCTCACTGATTGTTCTCCTGTTGTCCTCTGCTTCCTCCTCCAATCTGTTCTTATTCCACTGCCCTTCTTTCTCCTAATTCCTTCTCAGAAAGCAAAAAGCAGGGAGTGATGACTGAAACAAATGTTTTAGCAAATGGCTGACCCCTTCCTTGACACTCAGCTCATGGAAGAGATTGAAAGGACCTCCCTGACTGTGAAATGAGAGACAGAAGAGAGACGACTGGACTTCATTGTGTAAGAACTTGCCTACAGTGGGAATTAAAGGAAACACAGTAATGATTCCTGGAGGCTGGTGCTGTGTGGATCCAGCATGACTTTTCTTAGCTTGAACAGTTACTGCCTGCACAGGCAGGGTGTTCTCTCTTTGGAATGCTTTGTAGCTGGGATCCTGCTAAGCAGCTACTCCAGAAATAATAATTTAAACCCCATCCCTTAGGGTGGGTGTGCAGCACCCCTCACTGCACAGCATCTCAGCAACCCTTGTGGCTTGGACATGTCCCTGTATCACACTCCCAGTGCAACTGGGAAGTTACAGCGCTGAAATTAAAAGCTCAGCTCAGCATTGGCATGGATGTAATCATTACCAAAAAAAAAAAAAAAAAAAAAAGTTACTGTGTATTTGCAATGTCTCTAGGCATTTGTGACAGTGTTACTGCTTGTTGCACATTGGCTCTCTGGAGAAAAGAGCTAAACTTCAACTATTTGTCTGCCAGAACTCAGGGAATTTGGATGGGAAGTGAAACTGCAGCACATACATTAATAGTTTTCTCCAGTAACTTGTTTATTCATTTTCATTCTGCCACTGCTGGGCCAGAGCTTTTGGCAGGAAAGTGCTGTATTTGGCAAAACTCCCACATTCTGTGTGTAATGTATTCATGTTGCATATAACATACATGCAACAGGCTGCATAAATGCTTGAAATTGGATCAATCAGAAGTGATTTAGTGCTTTTGGTAACAGAAGTCTACACAGTGAGTCAAATTTTCAGGAGGGCTCAGTATCCAGCAATTCCCAGTGCAAGGATTAGAGTCATTTCCCTGCCTACCTGTGGCCCTTACACTGTGCATGACAAAGAACTTGAGCTACTCCCAGCCTCAACTCCAGGCAATGGGCTTCAGCAAACTGAGGTTTCGTTTTCAGAGGCAGATTTTCAGAGGCAGATATTTAATTGTCTCCTTCTGTCTTTCTCCAGGAGATGACACCTGCCAATCATTGAGAAACAGTGTTGTTTCATAAGTGCTGCTTGCTTCATGGCAAGTTTTCCAATGGAAATTCCTCTTTTTTGCATTACTCCGATACCGTGGTGGTGTTATTTTCTAAAGGGAGCCTGCAATTGCTCATTAGCTATGGTGCCCTGCTTCAGGAGGGAGAGTGGGGATATTTCTCATGCTTGGAGGTGACTTCACTGTTTCCAACAAAACATTTCTAAACATTTCTATCCTCTGCATTGCAGTCTTTGCGAGGAGGAAGGGGAAGCAGGCCAGGTGAGCTGCCTAAGGCTGTGCCTTCGTCGGGAGCAGAACTGGGCTCTGAGTAGCTCTCAGATGCATCTGCACTGTCTGTACCTGAGTGTAGCACTGACAACAAAGCTGTGATGAAAACAATGCTATTTAAACATTTTATCAGAAATATATGCTCTGTCACCCAGCTCTCAAATGCTTTTGAAACATTCTCATTTCTGTGTTGTCTTTCTGATAATTTACATTTTGGATCAGAGTTTTCAATTTGCTCTGAATGTTCATATGCTGCAGGACTGCAGCAAAGGCTGAAATTCAGAGATTTGACTTCACTGACAGTCCCATTGAGAAGGAACATGAATATTGTTATTTTTCCAGACTTGCATTTTGCAGTATTTCTACTACTTTTTCTTTCTAACACAGAGCCCATTAGACGTGCCCTGTGGCCATGTTTATGGCATGAGGCAGAACAAGGAGATTTGGTTATGTATTTTGTAACTGAAGCTAGACTGCTTTCTACCTTGTTGCTTGTGGAGCAACATAATGTCTAATTTGACTAATTTAATTTCAAACATTAAAAAAGCAAATGTGGGGAAAACACAGTAATTGACAAAACATAAATTATTATTTCCCTTAAACCAAAGTATCACTATGCAAAAAAAATGTTATTCTTTGATTAGAGATTCCAGGATTAAGTTTCTCTCTTTTTTTTCTTCTGTATTTGTGTTTTGGTAATTTTTTGTTTTATAAATTTTGAGGAGAATGTCTAAGCAAATATATTCAAATTCTTACACCACAAACCAGCAAAAATTGTCTGTTTCCTTAGACATAAAATAGGAGGCTTCTTAAAGTTGGAGGTTTTCTTTAATTTTATATGAAATTTATTAGCCAGGCAGCTATTTCTGAGCAATATACAGTCAAACAAGAGAAGAAATATCTATTATAAATCCTCCTATTTGCAGTGGACAAAACAAGTAGAAAATAAAGAAAAGTTTGTTTAGAGAAGAAAAGTTTCTTTGTTTTTATTCTCTACTGACTCTACAATATATCTGTTTTTAAACAATTAACAGAGAGTACCAAAACCTCCCTCTTCACAATCAAAATATTCCTGTCTAAACCAAACGTGTGAAAATTCTGGTATGAAGCCTTCACTTCTTAAAACATAATCAACAAACAAGAAATATTTACCTTTTGGCCTGGAATCAGAGATACAGAACTGTGCCACAGAGTTCCTCACCACTTTCTCAAGAAATCTTCTAATTTTGCAGTTTGCTCTTGAACATGTGTATTTTAAGTGGTTTTTTTAGCCTGCTGTACCTGTGGGTGTGAGTAAGGATAGTTTGAAACAGATACATGCTAAATATTTGCTGGGGTATGCTTCAAGCACGGCAGTGTCAGAGCCAGTGTGAGAATCAAGGCATGTTTATGGGAATGGGGGACCTTGGCCTGTTCCTGTCACCGACTACCGGGTGACCTTGGGCCACTCATGGACCCAGGGCTTCCGCCTGGCTGTTCTGGGCAGTGCTGATTCCAAGGGCCTTTCCTTTAGGGACACTTGGACAAGGTCGTGTTATTCTCTGAGGGTGTTCTAGTTTTCTATCCCCCATCACCCCAACACTGATGCATTCCCCCTTGATTCTACACCCCTGTGAAAGGGTTAAATTGCAGCGTCTCTAACACCTACTGAGCACAGTTGTGCAACAGACAACCAGAATCCAAATAAGCACAGGCAGAAATTTGGGAAGCAGTGTGTATATTTGATGTGCAAGAGCAGGGAATTTCAAAAGATGCAAATGCTGATTAAGTGCCACCCTTTTTTCACAGTCTCTGTTCTCTTTCAAGGAGAAATGTATTCCCAGGACACATAAGGCCCTGGTCTGGCCTTCCTGCTCTTTCTGTCCTCTGCCAGGAGGTGGTTTTTGTAATGTAAGTGTGCATGGCTGGATATGGAAAGCTCCAATAAGGAACAAATATACACAGCAGCATCTGAAGAAAAGAGGCTGCAACTTTTATTTTACTTTAAGCTGCAGTAAAAAATTCTGAATTAAATTTTCAGGCAGCCTGACCATTGGGTTGGCTTTCATTTAACCAGATGGCCCTTCTGAATAAATGCTTGTTCCTCTGCCTGTAAGGATGAGTTACAGGTGCATTAAATACTTTGAGGGTTGGAGATTTTATTTTTTTTTTAAAGACCAAGGTAGGCGGAGGAGGAAAGGCTTGGAGAACAGTCTGCCTGTCTTTGTAATTTTTTTTCTGCTGTGATTTGTGGTGGTTAATGTTCCTCCTGCCTGGAGCAGTGCCTGGGGAGCAGGGCACACCTTCCCAGGGCTAGCACACCGCAGAGAGGGAGTGTGGGCTCACTGAACCGACCTGGGACAGGAAAGAGGGCTTCTACATTTCCTAGAGAGACAAAGAGCAGTAGAATAGCATGGTCTGTCTGTCATATGGAGACTTTTGGGTTGGGAAGGCTGAGCTTTGGCTTTTGCCTCTCAGTTTCTCTCACTGACAACTTCCTGTCTAACTTCAGCAGCCCCTTCAATGTGTGTGACTCAGTCACACGGCTGAGGCTGACACACAGAAACATGGAATTTTAATCTGGTCATGCAGAAGTAATGATTGCAACAAAACTAACAGAGAAATACAAAGAAGAGGAGCTCTAATCAGAAAGATGGTTGTGATGTTTGGACGTGTGAACCTTGCCTTCTCTCCCACTGATGATATCAGCTTAGTGGGGCATAACCACAGTGATCTTTCCTGAAGATCATTGAAATTATGTATTTTATATAATTATATATTGCACTGATATGTCTTTGTTAGTACAAAATAATTTAAAAGGCTGCATGTATAAACTAAAATTCATTATTCTTATATGAAACTCATCTATATAAACATAAAAATGTAAGCCAAACATACATATACATACACAACATTTCTAATATTAATTTGATACTCTCTGTGTGTTTATTTATTATATCCAAGCCGTATTCCTGGTCCTCAGTTCAGTCACTGCAGTGCTGGAGTGTTATGTAACATGTCACCTAAACCGTAAACCCCTAGCGAGAGGTTTTGTGCTGCATCTTTTGGGTCTGTTCTCTAGCTGATTTATAACTGAGTTCTTGTTAATGTTCATCTTTTTGGCTGATTTTTGCAGTCTGTTGTGTTGGCAGCTGATGAAATACTGTGGAGCTTCATTAGGTCAATTGTGCCTTCTACTGCAGAATTTTATTCCAAAATTTGCACTAAGTCTGAGGACTTCTTGGTATTTTACAACAGTTTATGACCAAGAACACTCCTAACGGTTGCATTTTGTCCTGTAAAATGTCTGTGATGTTTTCCTCTGATGTACTTTTGTTCAGTTATGGGCACACTTGGTGACAGGCAATGTTTACCTGGGGTCCTTCTCCACCCCTGTGCAGAAACTTGGATTCCTTCAGAAATTCTAATACAGCTCATATGAAAGAACTGCTCCTTTTGCGAACACTCCAAGTATCTGCCACTTGGGCAAGGTCTGCTTATATCTGTAGCTCATGGTGCACTAGAATCAGAAAATGTTTTGTGTTGGAAAAAATTAGGAAAACAATTCTTTAAGTAATACATTAAAATTGAGCTGTAGCTTTAAAACAAAACAACCAAAAAAGGAACTTAAAAACTTTGCTCATTGCCATGAAATGTAATGATCTCTTAGATTTTGCAGTAAACTGATATTATTGTAACACTTTTGAACCTGATACACTTTCACAAGAATCTCTTCTGTGAGCATGGTCCTCTGACATAGAGCTGATTTAGAGAAGATTTGGGAGTATGATGCAATATCAGCTGGGTTTGCATAACTCATCACTGTTTCCATTTGAAATCTCTCGTTCAGACTCATGTTACTGTTTGGAAAGTTACTCAGTTCTTTCCTTTTCAGTGACTGGGCTGATTTGGCAAACTTTGAACTATATTAATAAGCTGGGAATAAAAAACAAGCTGAAGATCATAATATATATTAAAATAGAGTGTTATTCATATCAAATGGAAGATTTCAGGCTAGGACACTAATTAAAAATTCCAAATTGACAAGTAAACAAATGATTTTTGTACGCAGAAATAAGAATTTACAGTATCCACATTATTTTCTTGCTATTTAATTTGTTCTAATAAATCAGTTCTTCTGAATCTTTTTTAAAGTTTTTGGAATTAAAATCTCAGCAGTTCATTTAAACATCTTCAAATACCACTTTAAAAATTATTATCATTTGAGTGTTTAAAAATATGCATGTTCTGCAATATCAGAGAAAGAGCCTGAAAAAAAACTTATTTGTAAAAAGAAGATTAATTTTCAGCATAATGAGTTTTTTATTTTTTAAAGCACTGGTTTGTTGCTAAATTTGTTCCGATACACTATTATATTAAATTTTGTTCTAGTTAAAGCATAACCCATCCACTTGTTTTCCATTAGAGATACTGTACAGAAAAATATGAAGTAAATTAAATCACCCCTTTGTGCTCTTTCTCTTTAACTTTATTCCATAAATCATTTTAAAGTCACTGAAATCCTGAAACTCAACACACATTTTTCAAAATGGTATTTGTATCCTTAAAATATATTTTCTTACCATATACAGTAGTAGAAACATTTCAGTAACACTTAAAATACTTTTAGGGGTCCCACAGAATTCCATGTGAAGTATTATTCAGATCTGTCAGCATTATATGTTGACTTCATAACATACCACTAACCAGAACTGAAAGCACCAGGATTCCATTGCACTTGTTCTCTTTACATATTAAAAATTTGCTAAATGACCATGTGTCAGAAAAAAAATTAACTCCCACACGTGCAATTAACAATTTCATTTAAATACCAATGGTGGTGACTGTAAAAGCTGAAGCAATGGGGTTGATATTCATGGAAATTCAGCAATGTCTAGGGCAAATGTTAAGCTGAAATGGACAGCATTTTAAATCTGTTTTGCCACTCAGATGTATATAATCCACAGAGCTCTGACAAAGCCGGTCCTTGCAGACCTTGCAGATTCAGCCCAGAGTTCGACCAGTCAGGTTAAATTTCCTGACCCACTTCTGCTGCTCTGATTGTGACTATTGCNCTCCCTGTTTTTGACTATTTCCCAGAAAAAAAAAAAAAAAAAAAAAAAAAAAAGAGAAAGGAAAAAAATACACCCACACATGAGCTTCTACAAGGATCATGGTGGAAGTTATATTTCTTTAGTACAAATTCTTATTCAACCTGTGAAAAAGAATTAACAAGAGGAAAAATCTTGAGCCAAGTCTTTAAGGTTTGCTTTTATTATTAAAAATACAAAGGTGGTCTTGAGAATAAAAACCACCTTAAATAACAGGACTGACTCTTGTTTGCAGTGAAATTGATTTGAGAGTTTTCTTCTTTTGCTTTAGGTGGGGGTTTTTCTCTCATATGAAAGAAAAGCAGTGCTAAAGCTTCTAGTGAGCGGTCAGAGCAGGAAGGTGGAGAAATCCCTGTAGGAAGGGGAAGGAAAGGTGAGGGTGAGTGCGGGTGCTGTGAGTGACCACTGGAACAGAGCCGCGTTGCCTCCGCCGCTTTCCCAAAGAATCATTTCAGCAGCTAAATTATTCTGTGTAACCTAATTTTGTGAGGTTCTGAAGGACTCTTATCCATCTCAAACAGAAACAAAAACCTACTTGACATTTTTCTGGTAAACCCCAAGCTACTCTCATACAAAACTTCCTTATTTCTTCACCTGATGGTTTTTAAATACATGTAATGCACACCTGCAATACCTTTGTTTGGAACATCTGTTGTGAGATTAAAATAAGATTTTAATTTCTGGTATGCTCTTGATGTTCAAAAACTGTAGGATAGAAAGCATTATTAGCTATCTGCTGGTTGACAAGGGGGCAGGATTAGGTTTCTTTAAGGGAATTACACTTTTGATGACCCCGCTACATATAAAACATGTTAGCTAATGGGGGTGCAGAGGGGCCAGATTTAAGTGTTTGATCAGGAAATCCTGCATGAGCATATTGGATGGAAATTTGATTAGTAACCTTAGTGACAAGGAGATCAGATCCACTCTCTACATACAATCAGATCTGGCAGTACATGCTTTTTTGTCTCTTTGAAGGAAGGGAACATTTGTACAGAATCAAGGCAGCGTAATGGATAATTTAAAAAGCTGTTACATATTGAAACCTGGAAAATCACCTTTTTTGTTTTATTTTGGAAATATGCTTGCAGTTATCCTGGTGTGGTTTTTCTTACCAAAAAAAAAAAAAAAAACCAAAAAAAAAACCACAACCCAAAACACAGAAAAACTCCCAAAAGCACCAAAACCAAAAGAAGAAAAGAGTAAGGTTTTAAGATTTATAAGAAATATGTTATAGAAAAAAGGCTTTTTTAAAAAGTACTTGTATTTTACCTCAGTGTTGTAAAGAATGTTGGAAAAGAACAGAATGAAAAATCATTATATTTGCCTAATATTTGTGTAACAGTATCATTATGGTTACACTGGTTGTAAGCATTATCTCTGTTGAGAAAGCTGCTTTGGTTTTGAAAGCCAGTTTATTTTTTTAGATGACTAAAGCATGCTATCAAGTCTTTAACTAATGTGTTAAAAATAAATATTTCTGTGTTTTGCTAGCCAAGCCCCTTTCCTTGTGTTTGACTTTTGAAAGGCACTCAGGGTGGCTGTAGGAGCGGGGCAGGCTCCCTTTGCCTTGATGAGGAGTGTAAATTGAGGACAGTAATGCACTGATGCTGAAGTGCACCAGCCAAGCCTCTGGACACAGGGCTTGTTTTTAAAAGGATGGAGGCAAAACACAAGACCTGCTGCTCTGCAACACCTTGAGTGTGAAAGTGTGAAAGGGCCACTGCTAGGAGCCTGCAGGCTCCTTCTCTGGGACTCTAACAAGCTGAGTGTCCCCTGCTCCATGTGAGGAGGCAGCGAGGTCTGCAACAGCGCTGGCACATGAAGGAAATGTCAGGAAATCTGCTGATAATGCTCCACCATAAAGAGGAGAAAGTGGGGTTCAAATGCTGGTTCTGCTACTGACCTCAAACAAGGAATTTCCGATCTCTTTGTTCCCTCTTCTGCTGCCTTTCTCTGTTTTGAGTTCCAGTTATGGAGGGTGGGATGATGTGTTGGAGCATCATCCCCATGTCAGTGCAGCCTTTAGCAACAGTGGCTGTTGGACTCTGTTGTAGTGTCAGGATGCTACTGCTTTATGAATAAGATATCACAGGAAATCCTGGCACCCGGCAAGGCAGGCTGTTCCTGTGCTTTAAACTGGGTGTAGATTTTAGCTCTCACTTACTTGGGATTTACATATTTTTAAAGGACAATAGTGTGGAAATTCAGGACATGAAATCAGCCTTTGAATTTGAAAAGGAAAAGCATGTCAAATTTTCCAGTGTGTTGTGGAAAAAAGTACTCAGACCGTCCTTTTTATATAAAGTCCACCACTAGAAGTAATTAAGTAATAACATCTGATGACACAAGGACTGTCATCTGTTTAAACTCAAGAAACTGGAAAGCTCCAGGAGCCTGGATATCAGATAACAGGAATGCTGCGTGGTGGAGCTCTGCAGCCACTCCATTCTGGAGGTGAATGTGAATTAATGATGGAAAATGCTAAGTGTTAAAAGTCTGGGCATTCAGGACAAAAAGAGACAACTGGCATGGGAGTGGTTCTCAGCAGCCACAGGCCTCAAACTGGCATTGCTCCTCTGATGGAGGAGGAATATCTTTGCCTTTCTGCTCATGTGAACTCCAGGAGAGTCAGGCCCTGTGTGCATTATCTGAACATACACACAGGCTTGGGACACTCTGAAGAATTTGCAATTTATTTTCTAAAAGTACTTAAATGAGTATTAACCTTTCCAGTGAGCTTGATGACATTATTTATTTTATACAATAGTCTCATGAGAACAGCCAGTACTTTCATTGCAATTAACTCATCTAATAGTTCAAAAATCATACTTCCAGCAGTTTCAGGCTCCTGCCCTTAAGATACCATAAATGTTTGAGCTTGTCTTTTTTCATTTTACTACTTGATGTCAAAATACTTAAAATAGTTTTCTCCTTATAGCTAATATTAATCTTTTTTTTTCTTTTTAATACTATGGTCCTAATTGCAGAGAGTTATAAAGGAATGACAAAATATAGTGGAAAAAGAGGTTCTGATCGGATTATAAAGGCTAACAACTAACCAGCAAAGTGGAACTTTTTTTTAACACCATCCAATGATGTCACCAGTTTGAGGTTTCTCTGGGACTTTATTAAAATGTTTGTGACAGAGCCAATGTAAACCATCCTAAATCTAACACAGAGCTGAAAGGACTGATTTTCGGGAATGCAAAGATATGGATCATTGGGTCTGTCGAAGCAGCATCTTGAGCCAATTATTGGTGTCATCTTGAGCCAATTTAATCAATCCAAGGGGGACTCAAAGGGGGTGGGGGTGCAGGGTTGCAAGTGTTGGTCAAACATTCTGGCAAAAAGGGATTTGTGGTAACAGCGACCAATCTCTGGCGTGTTGACTTACTTCCTCCAGCTCTGCAATTGTGCATGCTGTAAATAACTGACCAATCTGTTGAGCTGCTCTCAGGATTTTAATTGCTGGCTAAATTTGTAGAAGATGTGGTTGTATGTACACATATGTGAGCTCAAAGTTATTTAAGACACTTCTGAAGTGGCGGTAATTTAGCGTAAAAGAACTTGAAATCTCATACGGTGTTACTTTCAAAATAGTAAAAGTGTTCAAATATATTTCTAAGAGTAACATCTACTGACATTATCTGAGCCTGATCATGTACACAAGTAAGCTTGAGAGTTGTAATTCCTGTAATATAAACTACTCACACAGTGTAGAGGCTACTCAGTGGAGGAAAGCTAACTTACAACACAACTGTTAGCAGCAGAGAATTGAAGGGAGAAGTGTAGCTCTTAAAGCTTAATAATGTGCTTTTGTATTATCCTGTCAGACCCACAGACACAGTTTTCAGCCAGAAAATCTATGTGAACATTTAATTTAAATTCTACTCAAAGCATCTTTTAAAGTTTTTTTTGTTTGCCTTTACTGCTTTAATATTACAGTAGGATTAAGGGAGTTTTTGAGTTAAAATCCCACAAACTCTTCCTCATTCAGTAACTTCTATAAAAACAAAATGGAATCCTCCTCATCACTGGGATTTTTCACTTCAGTGAGCATTTGCAAGTCAGGGTACCTCACGTATTCTCTTGTAACTACGTATGCAGTTGTTTATAATGCACCTATGCTTGAATATAATTGAAATCTTAGGTCACAAATGCTTTCCAGTAGTTCTGAAATTTGCATGCCTCATTAATTTAAAGGTAGAGAGATGGTTAATCTCTATACAATAAGAACAGAGGGAATGCAATATAAATAGATACAGGAAGGACAAACAGTAGAAACAGAAGACAAATCCTTGCATACTGGGATAAAAATACATTTCTCACATGTGATAAAAGTAGTTTGTGTATTTTAAGCGTGTCTCATAAAGATTATCTATCTATCAAACTAAATTAGTGAGGGGGGATATTTGTTTTGGACAAGATGTCTTGGCAAAGCAATTTACGTGTTTTGGAACTGTTCACACTGCAGCCAGTAGTGTTACACTGCAGCACAGGCATGACTGAATGCAATGGGATGGAATGTGAGAGGAGCTGATAAAATAAATGTAGCATTTAAAGAAGCACACTCTCAACTTTACTGTGGCATTTGTGCTGCTAAAACAAATGGCCATTTGCTTTTCAGATCCCAGCAAATGAGGAAAAGAGCACCCAGGTGAATGTCCAAACCCACCTCTTCAGCCTTCCTGTATTTGCCCAGTGGACCTGTTCCTCCCCTTCCAGGAGCACTTTCTTTCTTGCTGTAAATGCACGTGTGAAAACAGCAGTGACCACGTTGGAGGATCTCTGTAGTGTGTTCTCTTAGCGCTGCACCTCTGCTGCTGTGGGCAATGCCTGTTCCTGGCACTCAGTGCTCCTTGGGTTGAGGGGGTTTCAGCTCTCTGCAGTAGAACCTGCCTCTGCCAGGAATGCCAGGAAAAGGTGCGACAGCAGAGAGGAACGTTAAGCAAAATAAGGGAAACCATAAGTAAAATACTTCAGTCATTTGAGATTGAGTCTTTCAAACATCTTGATTTGTTTGACAGTGAATTAGCTCTATATTTCACCAGTAGAAAAATGTTGATTATAAATGTAAGATGCACGGTATGACAGCTTACAAGAATTGCATCGAAATTCCTACTCTTCAATGCATTCACAGCTCAAAAATATTATTTGTGTTTTATTTGTCAGTAAAAGAACATTTTTCTTATATTTATAAATAGTATTATACTTTTTATCACTCCTATCCAGTGCACCTTTTCATCTTAGACAGAGCAACATATTTGTGATGGTTCAACTTCAGCTATGATCTGCAGGCTCTAGGTCTGTAATTTATTATTTGCTCTAAAAGATCAGGTCCAGAGTTTAAAGATCCCTAGCTGAAAGTTTATACCAGCCAGGACAGAAAATTATTCTCTATGCCTAGGTTGAAGTACATTACTTCTTTATTGAATTAATTATGATAAGGATCATAACTTTAAACTAGGGGTGAGGTGCTGGCTTTCTACTAGGATTGCTTGAAGCAATTTTCATCTGAACGTTTTTGTAGAGTTATTGAGTCTGGCAGGTCTGAACTTTATGAGAGAGTAACTTTCTCCCCAACTTAAAAGAGGTTGGACATTGATCCAGGCAAAGGTTTACCATATCCCATGTCTGTAGCCAGAAAAATTTGCACTGCATACTGAACAAATAACTACAGAACCAAATTAAACACATCTTATGAGTTTTTAAAATAAAAGCTATGCTGACCCTTTCCCTGAGGGATCAATCGGGGCACTGAATTAATATGACAGATTTACTTCTTTTTTATTTGTTTGAAGTAGAAGTCTAAAACGATTTTTGGTCAAGGAGGAATTAGTCTACTAAGTATGTATACATGTGTCTACTGAACCATGCATATTCAGTGACAAATTTTAGATGTCTGTGAGACTGGAAAAAGTTGGGCTTCAAAAGCAGGTAAAGATGTTAATCCTACAATGATTGTTGCTCTCTGATTGGATTAAAAGGCTGAGGAACAATGGAAGGAAATTAGAGATCTTTGAAAATTTAAAAAGCAGCTAAGAAAGAAGGAAAACATTCAGTTTGAGAAAAGTAGGTTCCAATAACTGTTTTGTTGTCTTGAGCCAAACACCCAGAGTTTCTGCAAGACTATAAACAAGAGATCCTCTGAGAAATCTATGGTTTAAGTGACTTACCTAGAATTACTTAAGAATTCTATGGCTCAGATTGGATTAGAAATAATTTATTTGGGTGAAAGGTGGTTATTTTTTCATCCATTTTGTGTTTTATTACCTACATTACATCTACTTTTTCAGAGTAAGAGGGGAAAGAGGGTCTCATCTGACATCCTCAGTTATCTAACTGCTTAAAACCAGTAAACAGCTACTTAGTCTAACATTTTAAAATTGTAGAACTGTTTCTGTTAGACAAAGGTTGAAACTCAACTGAACTTTTCTGTGACATTATTTTCTAATAGAAAAGATTCATCTTTAAAATCTTCAGAATTTTCAATTTTTTGCTAGTCCCTCTTTTATGCCACTGAGTCCAGTAACAGGAATAAGGTCCAAGATACTTTCTTATTTCATTTTTATTTTGCTGTTTTTCCTAATTTCTATCCTGGAAAGTTAGAATAGCAGAGGCAGTAATCTGTAGCAAAGCCCCTCCACATTTTCTAAACTTTCTGACTTTGGAAAGAGGAGGAGTTTTCAGCCTTAATAACATTACTTTCATAAACATTTTTGTTTCAGTTCTGTAGTTTGTTAGTTCATCACCCACTTTGACATTATAAATTGTATCAGAATAATCTTGAGAGCTAGGGCACTGAAGTAGCAAATACAATTACCATTTTAACTTATAAACGTCATTAAAATATTTATCTGGCCATAAGAACAGAAAGAAATGAGAATATGCTGATTTACTAAAGAGAGATAGTAGAAGTACTACTCAATGGATTGGTATTTATAGATGTATAAGACCATCCATGAAATGTCCTTGTCTCACTGAAATGCCCAAATTAGAGGCAAAGTTCCCTTTGTGTTCTATGGGATAACTGAGTCTTACATTCCAGTACCCATGAAAGTCAGTTTTAGTTGTTATATTGATCTTTTACCTTGCCAAGTCAGTAAATCTTTCAGTTCTGCTGCATTTCCCATTATTCACCTCCTGTTGCTCACGGTAGCTCTGGCACTGCAAGGTCTGAGCACCCTGGAATCCCCACAAGTGCAGGGCAGCTGATCCCCTGTGCCCTGGCCAAGGAACTGAGGATACCCAGTGCTTGCTATGCACCTTAGAGAGAAAAGAAAGAGGAAAAGAGCATTCATGACATCCCCTTTTGGGGTTTTTTTTCTGCCAATTCTTTAAATCTTTGCATCTCACAGAAAACTCAGTGCTCAGCTGAGGTTTTGAAGACGACTGCAAACCAGGCAGGAAATAATGCCCGAAAGAGAGAAATTTTACCAATCTGGTAAGGTCCCTTCTTAAAGTGTGCATGCAGGTTTGGTCATTCCAGCTCAAGAATGTGTAGTAGATTCAGAAAAGACGTGCAATAGGGCAACAGTGATAACCAAAGGCATAAGACATGTATCTTCAAGGCAGCTAAAGAGAGTGGGATTCTCTCTTGAAAGAGATAATTGGTGGAAATATATTAAATATAACAGAAATCAGTAAGAAATTGTAATAATATCAAGTAAATACTATGAATGAGGAGAGTTAGAAATGTTTATTCATTGTTTCTCTCAAAATCAGGTTTATATGCTGCCAAGCAATAGATTTAAGACAAAAAACCCAAACTTTCTTTCATGAAGTTAATAACTGTACAATAATATTTCTTATCATCAGACGTTTGGGAGTAAAACAGGATCTCAAAATGCAATTATAAAGGTTTGAGGAGGGTAGTCATGAGTGGCATCTGAACAAAGTGCCGACTTAATCTCTGGAAGCTCTATACCCATTGATTTCTGGATAATGGGAGGTTACACTGGGTAACTCTGGATAACTGTCCCGGCTTCTGGCCTTCCTCAAGTCCTTGCTGTTGGCACCTATGCCAGACTGTACTCAAGGCAGTCTTGCCATGGATGTCCATCCCTGCTACCACCACTGGAGTGGCCATTGCCATTATCCTTCCTCTTATCCCAACTATACTTTATGAATTCCATTGTGTTTGGTCTTGAATGTATTTTTAAGAGATTTCGTTTATCCCGCACCTTGCTCCTTTTGGCTGTGCACCTCGCCTGGATTTGGTGCACGGAAAACCCAGCTTTGATGTCCCTGGCTCCAGTACCACATTCAGTGCCAAATGGAAGTGCTAATAATAATATGAGGTAAAATTCAGAATTCTACCTAAGTAGCACACCCTCTACTGCTGCTGAGGAGCATTTCTGAAATGATGTAATCTGTTGACTTTCTTCAGTCTTCTTTTCCTACTGCCAGTCATTGCCTTACTTTGAGATGGTTGCTGCAATGTTGTTGACATGTTTGGGTTAGCTTGTGTGAGTTCCCTCTGTGTTCTGTCTCTTTGCTAAAAGTATTTCGAATTTTGTTTGGGAGCTACTGTATCAGAGCTGGCTGCTTCCATAAACTCCATTCTTGAACAGCGTGAATTTTGTTATTTGGCAAGTGTTAATTTCTGGATTTTCTTATATCCCTTTCCAAAAGTTTTGCCCTGAATTTCAGTAGTTATCAGATCTTTTGTCAAGGACTCATCCCTTCCCCATAACTAGCTTCTTAATTTATGATCAGCAAAGTCTTTTATCCCCATCTTTTTCTGCTTTTCTTTACATCCTTCAGCTCAGGTCCTCTCATGCTTCTTTAATGCAATTAACTAATGGCCAGCTCGCTCCTCTTGATTAGCACGAGCCGTGAGGCACCAGCTATCAGGAGCACTGATCAGTTCTGCCTGTTGTCCCCGGGCTGCCGGGTTCGGAGCACACCCAGGGGAGCAGTGGCAGCCTGGGGGACCTGCCCCGCCCCACTGCCCTGGAGCCGTGTCCCCGTTGCCACACCTGAAGCTGCAATTCCTGCTAAAACTAAACCACACTTTCACTTCCTGCTCCTGCGCCTTCCCAAGCGTTTTTGTTTCATGAGGGTGATTTGAAAAACAGTCGTGCCCTTTCATCCTTCATCAAGATTTTGTTTTCTGTAAACAATTTGGATATGTAAGGTGATTTTTGTGAGAGCCTGAGGAAGCAACTCAGTTGATAAAAGCATTGTAGTCAGAAATAAGAGATAATGATAAGTGAGATGTAGTTGTGGTAGCAAATATTACCCATAAAAGAGGAGTACAGATCTCTTCTTTTCCATGCTCTGGTGGTGCCTCTGATCAGATGGGCAAAGTGGCTGAGCACCCCTAAACCCCTGGCCTCTCTGGGCGTCTTGGACAACACTTCCAGTCACATGATGTGAAGTGCAGGGAGATGGTTTGTGAGTGGGATTTTTTTCCCTCTATAATAATGAATTGATTCATCATAAAGGAGAATTTTCATTTCCATTATTTTAGTACAAATACTATCCATTGCACCAAAATACGAATTTTCTTCCAAGGCAGCTGCAATGCTTTTCTGACAGACAGATGTGGAGTTCAGTCCTGATGTCCCTTCAAACCCCCTGAATTTTGCAAGTATTGGCACTTTATTATCTTTGCCCAACAAATAGACAAAAGGCTTTTTGAGAAGTCTTTTAGCATTTAACATGAAGAATTTTGGCAAAACTGCTGCATATTTGTTTGGCTCTGATAATCATTCTGGGTTTTAGCCTTTTTAGCCTTTTTAGCCTAAAGACATTTAGCCTTTCTCTTTTAATTTTGGAGTACATTATTTTTTAATGCTGATCCTCCATAGTTAACTTTTCCAATAGGGGTTTTCTCCTAGCACTACCATACATTTTGTATAGAGTACAGAAAGCCAAATTCTTCTCTTAATATATTTGTTTGGCTTTATAGTATACTAATATTGCATTATTGTTGTTTATAAGACTGTTTTTCATATTTGGAAGCTATCACTGCATTTGATTTTAATTTTGCTCTGTTTTTTTGCACTTTACCATGGATTAATGCAGTGTTTAGAAGTGACAGAAACCTACTTTAATGACATTCTTAAGTCTCAAGCAAGATTAATTATAGCACAGTAACTTTTTTTTAGTAACAGCTGAAGTGAGTTGTGTCAACAAGATGGAATTTGACTCACTTGGGCTGTAGGTCCCCTTTTTAGGGCTGCATGTAAATGATTAGGGTTTCAGAGAACATGTGGGCAGTGAGTGAGTATTACTGTGAGCTCGGGGGTGGATGAAAAACATCTGCCTTACTAAGCATCTTTCTAGAGACCCCCACCCAAGAGAGGCCGCTGGAAATCAGCTTTCTTGGTTGGTTTTGTAGCAGCCAAGGTAAGCCTAATGTGAACCTTCCCAATAAACCATCCCTGGGTGGGATGCTGACAGGGATTGTGAGCCTCAAAACTGGGTTTTACATTGTCTGTTTATAGCATCCAGTCAGCAATCCAGATTTATCATATCCATGGAAACATCCAAGTGCTCTGCACAGCCAGGGTCATACTGAACTGCTGGGAGTGTGCTCTGGAACTCATCCGACCCTGAGAGGGCACATCACATCACATGTGATGGGGTGCACTGGGCATGCCATGAGTCATGGAGAATTTGCCCTCTAACATTTTTTCTTTAGAAAAATCACCAATGGTTAATCTTTGGAAGTTAATGGGAAAAGACAAAAGACTGCTAAAAACTTCTTTGGGTATATGTCTGTTCTTAGAAACCTGAAACTTAAAAGGATCTTCAAGCATTAAAGCACTTATACCTGTTAGCTTCACTGACTTTCTAAACCCCTCCAGAATCTGGGAACTTCAATCACTGGTGCTGCAGCATTGAAGTGAAAGACGGTCTCCCCTTCTTGGTTCTCTGCACCAGTTTTGGTATTAGTAACTGTAGCTCTAAATTTAACACAGTCTGGTCAGTCCAAATGCCAATAGATTGGAGCCTTTGAATACTTTTTTTTGTTAGGTATTCCGTTATGGGTAAAAATAAGATTAAATATCAGTGACACTAAAGTACAAATTAAATCA
Source organism: Pomatostomus ruficeps (assembly GCA_013400735.1). Classification (NCBI taxonomy): domain Eukaryota; kingdom Metazoa; phylum Chordata; class Aves; order Passeriformes; family Timaliidae; genus Pomatostomus; species Pomatostomus ruficeps. The sequence goes on along the minus strand of VYZT01006644.1, from coordinate 237,659 downwards.
ACTTTCATAATCTGTTGTAAGTTTCCCTGAAAATGGCCAAGGCTGGTGGGAAAGCACTTGTGATTTCCCAACAATGTAAATCCCAGGCACCCTATCACTGTTAACAGGAGGTCCTGCTCGAGGACACTGCAAAGTGATCCTACTTGTTTACATTTCTTATTAAAAACAACTGATAGAACGAATTTGAAATTTATCTTGCATGTTAAGGACAAGCCTCAACAATGTCAGCATGTTCTCACATTGTGAAAAAATCGAGAGAAAAACAATATGAAGTTTTAATACAGAAGGTATTTGAGCCTGCATATTCACATCAAATTCTCCTCGATACCAAGTGTGTGGCTTGGGGGTAGTTATTTGTGCACAATTACTTGGTGGCAGCAAGATTTGGTCAGATCAGAAAGGCAGCAGTCCTTCAAATATGCTCTTGAAAGCATGTTTATTTCAGCACTGAACTGACTGCTCCATCCTAAACACAGGCTTAGGTGCTCTGCTGCAGCCAGGTGTTGAGGAGAAACCTGCGCTACTGGAGAAATCAGTAAATATTGAGCTGTGATGCCACATGAATGTACAGATTCTCACTGGAAATCAAAGCCTATCTAGTGCCAGCCCAGCTTTCATCCTTTTCTTTGCAGATAGATACTTTCACTGTGACATTTCTGATGGCAAAGCAAAACATTGTCAGGAATGCTCAAGTGTCTTTAGCAGCTTTAAGCCAGAGATTTGGTAATATTTTAATGGTGGATATTATCAAGAAACAGAAGCTGGAAGGTCCAGGCTGAGGCTGTCCTAGGAGAACAGCTGATCTTCTGAAACATTTCTACTAACACAGTTCTGAGTCTCATGAGAACTGCACATAGTTAGGTTTTAAGCTAAAAAGGACATGATTATTCTTAAGATACAAGTAAAATCTAGTCAGGGCTAGATATTTCTAGGGGCCTGAGGAGAAGCCATGTTTGTGGTACCAACTGCAGGGAGTATGTCTGAAACAGCTCTCTTTAGATCCAGGGTTGCTGTGGAAGTTAATAGTGGATAAAGATGTCTGGATAAACTCTGCCCCACCCTGAATTTCAAACTCTCTGATGGTAAACTGACACAGCTGTGATCATGTCTCTCTAATTTAAAATTTGCTTCAGCAAGTGTGTTAGAACATTTTTTGACCAGAGCTGAGCCCAAGGAGAGTGCTCCTGAATCAGAGAAAAATAACATTTCTGTTTAAGGCTTCTGTTACCTTTAAACAGAAAAAGCCCTTTGGAGAGATACAGAAATGAAGACAGAATAAAAGACCCTCAGGTTCAAAATCCCAAATCCTGCTCTCAGTCACAGAGAAGGAAAGCTGCCCCTGTGGTTGTATTTTCTGTGTCAGTGCGTGAAATGTTTCAGTGGCTGTTCCAGAGCAGCCAGTGTTAACTCCCTTGGATACCTGAGAACAAAACAGGCCTGAGGTTGCTGCAGAAGTGCTCCAAGTGAGTGACAGGAACACGTGGCTGAAACCCCAAACAGTACTGTGAAGGCCTTTATCCAGAAGCCAAGTTTACAGATTTTGCAAAGACGTTAAACAAACACTGTAACTTTAAACATAAACACAATTAACTAACATAAATATTTGTGCAATTTTCATTTCACTCAGTGCATATACGACACATGAATCAGTTTACCTTAAACAGTTGGGTTTAGGATACCATTATCATTCTTATCAATAATTAAACTTTTCTGGAGCAAATAACTTCCCTGCTTAGCACAAAGACATCTCCTGAACTTAGCACCTGGTCCAAAGGGTTTCAGGATCCGTTCAGCTTCTTAGACTGAAGAGCTGGTAGGTACAGGCAGCTGCCTTCAAGATTCAGACAGGAGGGATTTTTTGTCACCATCTCCAGTTGTTCCACCAGGACAACAGAAATCTTTCCATGTTAAAGAACGACTTGAGTAGTGGAGATAAAAATTTCTCTCTTAAACCAGCACACAGCATTACTACAATCCCTACTGGGTTAGTAAGAGGTCTGGCTGTGGGAACAGAGTGGCTGTGCAGTCTTCTGGAGGCCCTGAGCAATGCAGAGCTTTGGGGAGGGAACATCAGACACAATCACTGACCCTTTGTGTCCTATGGTGACCACAAAAGGAGCTCCTACCATCCCAGCCTTCGGGGCATCATCAGCCCCACAGAATTCAATGAGGAGTTTCAAGTTGCATTTCACTCTTATGTGTGGCTTGCAAGGCTGCAGAGCTTTAACTGAACCCTGTAAAGATGGGCATCTTCCCCAGAAGATATTCCTTACTTTAAGAAACTTTTTTAATTTAGTCCAAAAAATAAGCAAAATTTTTATGATGCACAAACTAAGGCACAGACTTTATACAAGACAATCTCATAAACAAACCACCAGTTAATAACCACAGTGGTTTGTTTATGTACAAGCATGATGAGAATAAATCTAAAATTCAAATATATCACGAAGTCCCCTCTTTATCCTATACCAGAGATGTAATTCCTTTCTTTTCGTGTTTTCCTTACCCTGCCAGGCAAAGTGGATATTTCATTTAATTGTTATTAAAATAGTTCTCTTTTTCTTCTTACATTCTGCATGCTTATTGAGTGTCTCTGGATCCTCCAGTGTTTTGCCTTCATCAGAAAATGTCTCACTGCTGAGAAATGACAGAGCAAGAATGGAAGTCACTGGCAAAGCACAAAAAGGCAAACAAACATCCTACCCAATGTGCCCTTACATGGATCCAAGACCCAATTGTCCTTAAATAGCACCATACGGGACACCACTATACATAGAGAGTTTCACAAGTTTTCCAGTCAAGAGCTAAAAGCAGCCCTGAAACTCATTCCCCAGACAATCTCTCCACAGCAGGTAACACAATAATTGTCATTTCACAGGAGAGGTAAAACAGAAAAGGTCAGGCTGTCTGGACTTCTAATTGCAGAGCTGAGGGACAAAGCTGACAAGGGGCCAACGTTCAGCTTTTTGCCGCTGATCACCAGCTCTCAATCTGCCTTCTCTATCACCTCCTGCCAGGGAATTGAACATCCTTACTAAACACAAAACTGTAAAGTGAGATGAATGATTTTTTAAAAATTCTAGCATTCAAGAGTAAGGGAATGTCAGGATTAAGCCTGCTGCAATGATTTTCACAGAATCATGTAATGGTTGGGCTTGGAAGGGACTTCTGGAGATCATCTAGTCCAACCCCCCTGCTAAAGCAGTTTCACCTAGAACCTGCTTTAATATCTCCAGAGGAGGAGACTATACTATTTCTCCCATAGGAGCCTTACACTGTTCGGGAGGAAGCCTGGACTTGTGTGAGATGACACAGCTGATGAATCAGAACCAATGTCATTCCTAGGTTCTCTTCTTTGCATCAGCTGGAAGACATATAGGGAATGATGCAGAGATTAAAGAAATCAGAAGATAGAAAACTGTTATTCTGCTTCATCATATTAACACCCAAAGGGGTCATCAGCAGACTATAAATAAATTCAACAGAGAGAAAAATTGCCTTTAATGGTGGTCAATATTTAAAGTTTACCCCAGGACTTTTTGTGATTGCATGAACAACAGTAAAGCTCTTTACAAACTAAGGAAAACGAAAAAGTGTTCCAAGTCCTGGAAACTTAAAACTGCTTGTGGGACTCAATCTTATTCACATATGCACACAAAAAGAGTCTTTTTGGCCCCAAATGAAGCGTATGTTTCATCAGGTTTATCCTGGGTTATCCATCAGGCTAATCCATTAGTGGATTTGGGGATGTTGAAAGATTGTGTGCTGGATGTTAATAGGCTCTGGCTAAGAAACTTTCCTCTTAGATGTGTCTATGGGCTACACTGCAGAGACAGCTGAGGCTTTGTGGTACACATGCCTGCAATCCCAAACAATGAACGCCACCCCCATTTAACAAAAGCATCAAGAGTCTAGTCTACTTGACTCTTCCAACTTCACCCTGCGAGTCCATGTGGGACCAGGACAGGGAACCCAGATCTTCCCATTCACTGGTTGATACCCCAGACATGGATGTACTCACCTTTATTAGTTACTACTGGAATTACAAAATTCCTAGGGCATACTCTGGTCTCCTTACACAAGCTACATTCCAAATGATTCAGTGATACCTAGTCCCTTATATCAATGATAGGTAATGAATTATTAGAGGATTCAATAAGGGTGGCAGATAATTAACCTGTACTGCCATTACAACATTCCTGCTCACTTAATGGAGGTGCCAACATTCAGTAAACATGGCACATCAGGATGCTGGACCTGTGGACCCTTTTTCAGAGTGTCAGTAGGAGTAGCCTTCTAAAGGGGAAAGACTTCTGTATTTGGTGCTGCAGAGGATGTGGAGAAACAGAGTTCTGCTGTTGTCTCAGAACTCAGACAAAGGCTGGAAATCAGAAATTCTTGAGCAGTTGGCCTGACTCTGTCATTACAGGGCAGTGCTTTGTACAAACCGTGTTTTCTGAGCTGCGATTTCTACCTGCTCTCAGATGGGTGACTTCCTCATTAGCACAATACAGCACATGGTCACTATCCCCCCGTACTGCAGAGAGGAGAGAGAACCCTCATGGACTGTTTGCTCAGAATGTCAGGGGAACCAAAGTCCACCAAGTTGTCTGCAGTCATTCATGTCTAAACTGCTGGAGGTGTTAGTTAACTCTGAGAAGCGGGAAAGTGGCAATGCTACAGGGACTATTTTTTCTAGGACTCTTTATAAAAACCTGTGAAAAGTGTCCCCCCTTTCTCTACTTGGGCTGACTGCTTGTGCCACCTCCCATGTGAAATATAAGATCAGCTGAATTTCTGTCTTAAATACTACAGGAATCCCAGGCAAAAGGATGAGAACACAGCAAGTCCATATTTATCTTTTATATCTTTATCTTTTGTATCTTCTGTAAGATACTTCTTGAGCCAAAGGCATAGGATATCAATGGGATTGCAGCTGATTCAACCTCTTCTCCCTGATCCCAGCAGACTTTGATTAAGCTGCCATTTGCATCCCTGGTTCACTGATGGAATTAATCACTTGTGCATAAGAGAGTGAGAGTCTATATAAATAATAAAAAAGCCCAATCTCATCCCTCAACGCCATTCCATTGGCAGTTGTACAGCATTTAAAATTTGTGTACATTACTGACAGTGATAATCTCCAGGAGTTACGGTACAGATTCATGAATCTACTTCTGTGGTATGTTGTGTCTTGTCAAAATTATCACAATAAATTAAATACAGGAGCTTATGATACATTCAAATGAAGTAAATAGAGTTATACAGTCCCAGAATTTTAATACAAGTGTAAGGACTATGTAGGAAAACTGTTATCAATGTGGAAGCTGTTTTGGAAAAAAAGGAGAAAATAAATGAAAGCAACTTTTGTGGTTGTACTGATTCTCTTGTTTTCTGAGACACTGCCAAATCACATTTGAAGATACTCAGAGCTTAAAAAGAGTCTTTAGGAGCTTGTTGAAGTCTAGCATTTCTTTAGGTGACTAAGTATGGACATGAGTTCTTAAACAGAAGGTAAACATTCTCTTTTACGATGTATATCTACAAATTCCTTCCAGTCAAGAGTTTGGTGAAAGCCATGAAGGAAATGTGTAATTCTGTATTAATAATATCAAGCAGTGACCTAGAAAAAAATTAGTGTTATAGTGGAACCTTTCCTTTTAATTTCAAATAATACTGGCTCAGCTTATATTGAAGCCATAAGGAACTATAACAGACATAGAAATAAATCAGAATATGTACCTTCTACAAGACCTTGTTTAATCTCCATCAGAGTATTTAAAAGAGTTCTAACAGACACAATTAAATTATCTTTGAATCTATTTTGTTGAAACAGGTTAGTTTTGTTGCAGAAGAATATTAGAGTCCTTTCTGCAGTGTGACTGGAAAAAATTATTTAAGAAACTTATTTGAAGTGCTGGAAACAGGCAAGATGCCTTAGCTGTGGTTGGTTTCAAGTCTCTCACTAGAACTTCCAAGACAGGCTCTGACTGGGTGCAAATCAGGAAATAAAACTTTGTGGCATCACTTTATGTTTGTGAGGCAGAACATAGACAGGAATTTTATTTACCAATGTGACTTCAAACTGCAGTCTTCACACATCCTCCAGTTAATTAATCTATGGATAATACTCAGCCAGACTGCACACCTGCTCCAGGAGCTGTATGTACAGTAATAATCATTTGAGGCTGTCCTCAAGTCCCTGAGTAATTGCTACCAAGCAATTTCAGGTTATTAAACTGATGTAGCCAGTTTATATAGACATAAAAACCATCAAGATTTGCTTTCTGAACATTTTCAGTTGTTGTGAAATACATCTGGTTTAATTTACTTCTATTTTCCTGTTCTTTCCATATAGGCCAGATTCAGCATCTCCTATCTGTGATGGCTCAATTTCTTATTACTACAGAAATATCCAGACAAGGTTTTATAGGCACAGGCAGCATGTTTAGAGTCAGAGAAATAATTGAGAAACAATACAGAGAATGATGAGAAATATGAGGAATATCTATTTTTAGAAATTAAAAGATATTTGTATTTAATTACGCTGTGCTTCTATCTTGTGCAACACATAGTCCCTCCAAACATGAAAAGAAACAAGCTAGAGGACATTTAAATGTGGTTGTCTGGTGTGAATCTTTTAGGCAACTAACTGCTGCTGTTCTGATTACTTTCCACTCTCACATGCCATTTAATATTGGAGGAAGCAAAGTAGTTCTGTGTGGTTGCAGCCTATCCAATATCAGTGTGTCACTGGGACGTTAAAATCTCATCCAAGGCAGACATGTAAATCTGCCAGACCTCCCAAGAGTACTGAAAGCTTCTTTTTCTCCCTCTGTGCTTTAAAGTGTGGAAGAGATAACATCACATCTTTTGTATCTGAGAAATCATTCCCTCTGCTCATTCCTAAAAACTTCCCCCTCTTTCAGCTTCTTCTTCAAAGGAGGATTGCTTTTCTGAACCCTCTTGGTTCCTTTTGAGCTTTCCTTTCATAGCAAAATAAAAATTAAGGTGTGCAGATATAGAAATTATGCAGGATCCTGTCATTTTACCTGATAAGGTCCTGCCATTCTTAAAAAAAACTCTTTTCAGCTAGTGACCTTTTAAATTCCATTTATTAGTGAGGAAATGAAAATGTCTGCAGGTTTGGGGCTTTACATTTTTTTTAGTAAATATCCTCTGCCTCTCACTTTACTTAGGTGATGTTAACCTGGCCAGTTTTATAGAGTTAAAGTAGAAAAGGTTGGGAAGGAGAAAACAAAGCATGGCAATGAATTAATCACAGCACAAATTATGTTTTTATGCCTGGGAAACTGGGTCTGACCAAGCGAGCAGGGGCTTCTGATGCTTGAACTGGAGCCTATGAGCAGAGAAAAGGCAAAATCATTAAAGATCCTGACCTGGAAAAGACGAGAAATGAAGAATATCCGAAAGGAACACCAGGAGCACACTACAGTAAAATAGCTTGAATCTTCACAGAAACTTTAGCACAGGCACTGCAGATTAGCAAAGAAAGCAAAGAAAGGTCAGTCTGCATACAAAGTTGCATTTTTTTGGTCTTTCACTGTGTACCTTTGGTTGAATAAAGGTGAATAAATAGGGGAGAAGTTATTTCCCTGTCATTTTTCCAATCACAGTGTCCCTGCACAGCTTAACAGCACCATGTGTCAGGTACCTGGAGCTCTGTCGCAGTATAAATGAACTGTGTGGCAAAAGCCACAGGAGCCTCCTCTGACCATACCCTGCACAGAGACTAGAGGAGATCTGAGTCTGCCATGGTGGCTGTTCTAATCTTATCATTTTAAGGTCCAGAAAGGAGGTTTTGGTCTCAGATGAATTTATAAAACTTGCCAGTAATATTTATTATTTCTTTATAATTATTTACAGAAAATCTAAACTTGAATCAGGACAGTCACAGCATTCAGGTGCTGAGTGAAGACTTTCTGTGAAGAAAGTCTTTAAAATATTGGGAATAAAAAGACCAACTCACTCCCAAGAACCTAGGGTTGATTTTCTTAAGTACAGAAGGCACAGATTGACCCTGAGCATGTGGGGAATCATCACTGCTGCCATTTGGAAGAGCAGATCACACAAGCTGGGTGTTTGCCAGTGTAATTGCTGTGTTCAGTGCTGTGAGCCAGTGGGGCAAATTAATGTCTTAAGTGATAATTCCATTAAAAACTTTTTATTTTGATAAATCACAGGAGGCAAAGGTCATGATCTCCTGGAAACTTTGATTTCAAGCGGTTGTGCTCAGGATTTCTATATTTAGATTTACTGCCGAGTTACTAAAGACATTTGCTTTGCTTCTCTTTCAATTTTGATTTTTCTCTTACCAATGATTCTTGAAAACATTTTGGTTACTTGTTTTAAAATATTTAATCTAGAGAATTATCTTCCCTGATATGCTTCCACCTGATCAGTATATGCCAGGGAGAAAATATGAACTGAAGTAAAAATTCTTTGGGTACGTTTTACATACTGGGAATATTTAATACAAAAGTACTACTGAGGACTGCAGGGTTAGATTCGTAACTGCCATGGGTAAAAACTTGGGTAACGTGTCTCGTTAAGTAATCTGAGAAATCTATGTTAGAGGAATACCATCTAAAATTTGTCATTTGAGTAATTTATTCATTATGCACAGAATATAAGCAGCTAAGTTTCTATCACAATGGTGGTTGTTGATCTTCAGAATACAAGCCCCAGTTATTTGCTGAAGCTGGGGTAATTCAGAGGCAATTCTTGGGACTTACCCCTCGTTCATGGAGCTGATTCTTCCATCCACTTCTTAAAAAAGCAGTGCTGACAAGAAGACTAAAACCAATTTGTTGGTATAGGATATTTAAGTTTCAGCACTGGAAAAGTTGTATTAGCAAAGGGGCTTTATAATAGTGTGAGCTGCACCTCCCTTAAGGGTGCAAATGTACTTTGGGTTTGAGCTCCAGCTGTTCTTTGTGGCCCAGCACCATAGAAGGCAAGGAAAGGAGCTACATGGACGCTCTTCTTTTTTCCCTGACCTTGAGGGCAAGGACTTGTAAGCCTAATCAGAGGAGAATGAGCCTGACCCCCTCTGAGGCATCACAGCTCTTGTCACGAGGAGATGGAAGCACAGCAGGAACACGTTTGGCAATCTGGGATCCGCTTGTAGGAACAAAATGCCATTTTAGCCATTTAAAACACGTGAGACTGCATCCAGCATAGCCCTGTCCCTGGGGACTGACCGGGACAGGTTTAGCCCTTTTAAAAACAAAGAAAGAAGAGACCTTGTTGCAAGAACGCAGTGCCCTTTCACAGGGATCCTAGCAAAGAAATGACTTTTTATTTATTTATTTTATGTCTTCAGCTAAGCTTTGATGAGAGGTTTCTTGACTTCTCTGTAGAGGCTGCATTTCCTGTCTGAGATAATATTTAAGATGGAGACTGAGTCCTTCTCCTGTTTCCTTCCTACAGACCAAAAGGAGACCCTTTCAAAGCATGCAGCCTTTAGTCTGGGGGCAAATACAGGCCCCATTTACAGCCCTCATCTCTTCTACAGTGACAAGTGTTGCTGCTTGCAGGTAACAGTTTTTTATCCTTTCTACCTCCTTACTTATGCCACAGAGGAATTATATCCTTTTTATGCTGAGCTGCTGCTTGTGTATCCTCATGGCACTGGGGAGAAGTAAACACACATTTAAGCCAATAAATCAGCAGTACTCCAGAAATGTCTTGTTTTATTCAGCATGGCAATCTTATAGCACATTCCATTTTACATGACAGGGTGTTTCATTGCCAGTTTTTAGATATATAGGATCAAATTTTGCACCAATATGAGTTTATTTATTACTTTGTCATTATATTACTTCTAATACTCGTATTATTGATAATAATAGTAATGGTATTATTTATTCCATGTGGATTTCAAACTCTAAGTCACTAGAGAATTTTTCCACTAAGAAGCCAATGTAATGGTTATTGCAAATAGTGGGAAAAAATACTTGAGATTTCACAGGATGTTGGGATAAGGCTTTTTGGTCATATTTTTGTACTGACAAGCTGTGAAATAAGACACATTCTCTAACAGTATGAAATGCACAGGAGAGGCCTTAAAGTCTAATGAATAATCATTATCATTGTGTTTATTGGCCAATATTAAGTTGATAGCCTCTATTTAAATAAGGACAGAGAAAAAACCCCACTGATTTAGTGGAGGTGGATATCACTTCCGCTCCTGCATCGTGACTGACACCATGCTCATTGGGTCACTGGTTTGAAGACACTTTTTTCCCTCCCATGTGGTTTGTAATGTATCTGTAATGTTTCTTTTCTGGTTATTTCTTTCTTTGTTGAAGTTGTGGAAGCTGGAAATTTATTTATATGCTTTAGTAACAATGGGAATTATACATGGCAAGTTATAACTTCAAAGTTACTTGGTATATTATTTATACTTTTAAAAATTTGTGCTCCTTCACCTGTGATCTTGGCAAAATTCACAGGTGTTTTGGAAAAGTGTATTTTACTGTCTCTTCTGCCCTCTTATGGAACAGCTCACACACATTGAAGACTTAACCCATGCAGTGGCACATTTGCCACTGGTTCAGTAGGATCAGGCTCTTCACTTGGAGGGAAAGGATGATAAATGCATTATAAAGAGTTGTTTTGAACAGGTGAATAGCACAGAAAAGATGAGTGGAAGATGAGGAGTGGCCAGTTCTTAACACCTAGATGAGGACAAACAAGTACAATTTTCATGCGCAACATGACAGGTGTATGCATTAGAAAGCTCCAAGGATGGGATTAGTTCTGTATATTCCTACCTTTTTTGGGGGGTTTTTTGACAAGTCACTGTAGATTGCTCTGTCTTCATTAATGGAAATAGGTGGTTTTTGTGTCCCTGTTTATGAGAGTTTATGGTGTTCAGGTCCATGTAGCTGCCACTTTCATAAGACCTAGAAGAAGCAATATTATTTCTCTTTGCTTGTTGCTCTGTGAAATTCTCCCCCCTTCCTCCTCAGTCCCAGTTTACACGGGAAACTGAGTAAATGTGGTGTTTCAGCAGCAGCTTCTGTTCAGATTCACCTGCTCATTAGAAGAGGACATTCCAAAGGTTCTCTTGCTTTCTGAAAATCTACAGCTCAAGTTCTCTTGTATGAGTTACAGTTACCTTCTTCCCAGCTATTTTCTTCTACCTTCTGGAGCTTACCTGTGGCCACTCTGGGGGCGGGGGAAGGCTTTAAGCAGGCAGGGCAAAACTATCTGAGAAACTCCAGTGGGGAAATAATGCAGTACAGCTATGAAGCAACTTCTGTCACTAATTCCTTGTGCTCACGGTAACAGCATCGTGAGGCCTCAGGTACTGGTTATCCATGCAAACCTGAGTGACACTGGTGCAAATCAGAGCATGAAAAGTGAATTGTTTCTCTACTCTGATATACTGTTGATTCTCCTAGGACATTTTCAGTTGTTTTCTCTGTGCATATGATATAGAAAATGGAAGCATGAAATGAAAATACTCTGTTTGGAAAAGCTGAAGATTCTGTTTGATAAACAGGACAAAAGTATTTGTAAGACTTGAACATTCCCTTTTTGGGTCAATGCCTTGTCATTTTCTTCCCTTGGGCTAAAATCTCAGCATGTTTGCAGGCATCCAAGTCATGGCTGAGCTCACAGATGAAGGATGAGAGGATGAGTCTGATAGTCAGGCATCCTGTCTCCTCTGTCTTGTCACACACGTGTGTCTGCTGCTTTTGTGTGCCGGTTCTCTCTGCAAAAGACCAACATGCATCAGGTATTTTATTCCCTTTCAGTCTTCTACAGAAGGCTGAGGTTAGTTCCTCCAAAACTGTTGAGGTTTAGATGCCAGCCCCAATTCCACATTTGATAACGTCATAGAAGCAAAGACAGTCGAACGCGGTTTGCCATCGTCCCTCCCTCCTTCTGTTCAAAACTTCTGGCAATGGTTCTCTCCAGATTTGGACATCCTGAGAAGAGAGATACAAAACTGTGTTATTTACTATTTACACATTGTATCCCCTGTGGACCTTTTGCTGCAGAACTGTGAGAAGAAGCCAGGGTTCAAATCAAAGGTCAGGTCAGAGCAAGGCAGGGTTGTGTCCCCCGTTCTCTATGCTGGCACAGTACTGTGGGCTCCTGCTCCCTTCTGTGATAAGGCTGATCCCCCAACTCCTACAGGAGCAGCAACTGAAAAAGGCCCATTGAAAAAGACCTGTAGAATCTTATTTCAGAACAGAACTTAATGTAGTAGCTGAAACTCATTCCTATCATTCTTCTCATGGGATCCTGATTTACAGACACTTTTTCACAGAGCCCCCTGCTTTAAGCACACTTCAATGCACACATCATTGTCACCAGGCTGGGACCTACCAAAGTCAGTGGGAATAATGCTCAGAGCTCTTACTTTGGTTTCTACCACTTTCACCTGCGCCAGTTACATTTCTGTTCTTACACTGACAATGGTCCTATTGTCTTCTGGGGGCAATTAGTAAAATAACTTCATGTTCAGCACAACTGGAAAAGAGCCTCAATATTTCACCTTTAGATAATGGGAAGGAAGTGGGTTGGAGAGAGAAAGAGTAGAGGAGAGCTACAAGGGACAATCAAAGTAAAGATCTCATGCTCTGAAGTCATTCTGAAGCCTAAAATGAGCAGTGAGAGCCTGACCTGATGAGCATTGGCAGTGGGTCTATAGAAGAGATGGAAGCTCTGCACAGCTGGGCTGAGTCCCATGAGCTGACTGTGGAGCTGTGGTGTCACTCCAAGCTCTGCAGGGAGCAGGCTGCAGTGGGATGGCCTTATTATGAACATTTTATCTAGATAAAATTAAATTGGTACTTACTGAATGTAAACAAGGGCATAATATGAAAAGCACACCATTTATATAATTAGAGATTGGTACCAAACACGACTTAGAAACTTATTTTCAATTATGTTCTTGCTGAGATTGAACTGATCCATTTCCCAAAATTTACAGAAACACAATTTGTTGTCATTTATGGATAATGAATTATGAACATTATATCATAAACAAATCATCTTACCCCTATGGGCTTTATTTTCTTAACTTCCCTCAGTCAGAAAGCTTTTTGTGGTCCTACCCTGGAGCAGATGGAGCATCCATCCTCGCTGTGTGCTGTGGAAGCAGTCTGTCAGTTGTGATCAGACATGCTGCTCACTACACGGCACAAAACCCGACCTGATGCCTCCTAATGGGGAGAGCAGTCGGCAGAAAGTTCCAGCTGAGGTTCACAGTTCCAAAGTCCACAACCTTCTAATATTTTCAAGGTTTCATGTGTTTTACACAAGTCAACACATGGTCTGCTTCTCCTAAAAGTTCACCAACAGTTTAGTAACATTGTGAGCTCCGGGATTAGGAGAGAGAGAAAAGTACTTTTATGTGAAATAAGTTTTGTAATTTTTATGGCTTAAACATTTTAGTAAAATCTCCACAGGAATCAGACTTTCAGCTGTGAGAAATACACAGGGTTTCCCTTCCAGTCAGTGAAACGATTAATTTACATCAGGTGAGGATCTGACCTAAATTTGTTTCAACTCTGATGTACCAGTTCATAAGCTGCATTACTCTCACATATGGAATCCTATCACTGCTGTATCAAATATGTAATTAAAAACCTGCCATAACAAATGTGCACTATGCCCTACCAAGCTTTGTGCTGACAAACTGCCAGAGGGGAAGAGTTTGATCTTTTCCTCAGTGTGGCTTGCCTCTGGTCCTAAAGGTTTTATCAAAGAGCTTGAGAGAAGCAAGACACGATGGAGCAGTAGGAGAGGCAGCTTCAAGTCATCAGCTGCCAGACCTTCCCCGGGATGACTCGTACACTGCCGTAGCACCAAGCAAGAGATAGGCAGAGCAAAACACTGAGCACAGTTTGTTTTATGGTGATAGCAGCTCCTTTCTACCAAGAATGTGAGCAGCAGAGTTCTGCACCAGCTGGTACTCCTGGGTGGTCTTCAAGGCTGACTTCAAATACTGGCCAGTGCCGTAAAACAATATGGAACTGTCAAAGACATAAGTAACTCTGGTATCAGCAGACAAGCCTCCATTTTTGACTAGCTACACACTGAGAAGGAGTATAGTAAGACACCACTCCTGCCTGAAAATCATGAGGCAAGGATGCACAGAAAGAAAAAGAGTATGCAGGACACTTCTTTGAATAAATGGGTTCTCAAACATGATAATGATGACTAAATGCTAATAAGGATCTTCACCTACTTCCCAAATACGTTAATTTCCTACAAAAACATAGCTGATAAAAGCATGTTGGACTTCAGTGGTAGCAGGCCAGAGGACGATAATAGGAATTGTTTATATATATGAAACATCCAATTTATTTCTTTGGTTCTTTCTTGTTTGTATTCCTACAAAAGTTTTCTATATATCTCTTAATTTCACCACTCAGAATAAGTTCCTATTCATTATTCATATTATTTAATAAACAAAGTTGAAACCAACCTAATCAGAACACATATAAAAGAACCCTTGATGTTAACATGCAGAACATCATGATTCCCAAATAGATCCTTCAGCAAATTTTTAAGTAATTATTTTACCGAAGAACTATACCCAGAGTCCTTAGGAATCAATGGGAATATTTTTATGATTCACTAGGATTTGCTTGGGGCCATAAATGAGCAACATATTTTATAAAACATACCAGTTATTTACAGCAGGCAGAAACCCTGCTTTTGGTGTGTGGAACGAATGTATTGTTTCAAAGGCACATGGAAGGGGATGGCTGCCTCTTTGTTTAGAAAATTTGCAAAGCTTTAAAGCAGAGGTGAAGTTTTCTACTCATTTTGCTTGTGATGAACTGGGCATATATGAGTAAGATCACTCAAAAACTTCAGCACTGCTTTAAATAGTCACAAGACTAAATATTGTATTGGGAATAGAAATTTGTAGAGATATTAAAGACAAAATTATTTCATTCAAAAAAGTATATAAAATCTGAAATTTTTAGCATTTCTTTTGCTGACATTGCTTCATAATGATTCAATTTGAAAATATATATTTTTCAATAATACTGCATTAATTTTAATAACAATATTTTTATTAAATTTTAAAACAATGGGAGAACTTCAAATGTATCCAGAGTTCTTTTTGCACTAAAGGCTAAGACAGAAGGAAAAAAAATCACCTGGTAATGTTAAAATTCAAAGACCTAAATGTATCTATGACATATTCCAGCTGCATACAAAATGCACTTAATCCTGCACAGAGAACTTGGCATTCAAACCAACAGTCCCAATAAACAGAGCTACATGTTTTCATTTGCTATTAGTGCCCTTCACTTTTGTCTGCTGAGGGAAAGGTTCTCTTCAAGACAAAGTTTTTGTTGGGCAGAATAGTAGAGCACACTCTGTCAGTGTTATCAGTGTCTTTCAATGTGGAACACATTTAACTTGACACAGGAATAAAAAGAAAAGTAAAAATAGGACTTGTGAACTGAAGTAATAATGCACAGAGCTCTTCAATATCTCTCGGGAACAGAGAGGCAAAGGAGAGGCAGCGGCACATTCAGTATCCCCAATCACTGAGGAAAAAATACTTTTGTTAAAATACACTGAGGCAGAGCCTGGATTTTCACAGGAACCAGAGTTCCCATGCAGATCCTGCACACAGCAGACTTCAATAACAGAATTACCAGAACCCTTGGCTGGCAGGAGAGAGCGAGTCTCTTACTGACAGCTAAAATTCTACTTTTTCCTGAGACCCACAGCATACTCCAGTTCCTCAGGAGCAGTTCTACAGTGGCACCTACAGCAGTCTCCCAAATTTCAGCCTCAGTTTACAGGAATCTCTGCAGGAGTGGGAGGGGTAGGAGGTGAGGCAGGTGAGTACAATTAAGGCCAATTAGTGTAATCACAGCCCCCAGCAAGGCTAATATAAGCGTGTCCTGCCTGAGGAACAGTTTAGTTCCTAGTCTGGCAAGCTGGGAGCTCTGAGGTTCTTAGTTAATAGTTATTGTTTAGCTTACAATGAGTGAACAAAAGGTCTAGGGTGAAATTTTGATTTTTGCGGCTACTCCTGTTTATGCATCAGAATATTTATCCTTTGTCAAACTGAAAAAATTCCAAAATACAAAAATAGGTTGGACTGTTTTACCACCTTATGATGTGGAAGCAGCATTAATAAGCATTCAAGATATCTTTCCAGGTATGTAGAGCTATTTTATTATTGTGATTATACTTTTAGTATACTATCAAAATTCTGTGTGTTCATAACACACAGAATTGTTTTTCAGGTAATAGGGGAGATTTGCTTCTTTCACTATAACCTAAGTTGACATGCTGTATTTTGGAACAATTGAAACAAAAGAGGCTGTCACATCATCATAGCTATCTAAAGTAGCCAATTGTTACCTATGATGACGTCGAAAAACCAAATTTCAGATAGGCTAAGTGCTAAAGAAATGTGGAAATCATTTTATAACAACCTAAAATGATCATCATAGTGTTTCCAGTGGAAAAGTCTATGCCTCAGTTTTATACTAATGCTCCTGCTACTAAACAAAGTTAAAATGAAAGTTTAATGAAACTCTTCAATCCAGGGATGAGAGCAAAATAGATTTAAATTCTAGCAGTGCAATGAGAAATAGCCCCTCTTCCCTCCAGCTCTTCCTCCGATATGCTATAGGACCAGGAAGGGAATTTGTGATCATAGGCCCAGGCAAGGGAGGAAAGGCAGCAAGAACCTAAGAACTGGGTTTGATTGTTGCAGTGATTTACTTCTTATTAGTACATCATAAAGACATTAATTCAGTTTACAAAGTTAAGAGCAATAACTTAATGAAATAAGGATCTGTTCTTATATATGTTTTTTACCCATTTTTAAGGCAAGAAGGTCCTTCGGTGACTCTCTGAGACTGTTGAGATATTGACACAAGGTTCTATCTTCCATGTCTAGGAATCATCCATGTCCCCAAGACTAAATCTGTCCCCAAACAGTCCCTCCATGCAGTGCCAACCTGTTGCTGCTTTCCTGATGCTAATTCCTCACTCTGAGGCTGCTGTATGAAGGGAACGGCAAAAACAGGGTCTGAGAGTTGGAGAACAGTATGTGATCTCTCGTAGTCACAGACAGAACTTCACCAGACAGACTCAAGGTTCTGGGGCTGTGCCTTTGTTTTCTAAAGGAGGAGCAATCAGAATGGAGGCAGCAAAGCTGTTTAGGCTGGGTACCCTCCCAGCAAGGTTCAGGAGTTATTTGGCCCCTGTGTAGCAGCTTAACAAGGGCTTCTACTATAGTACTATCAACTACTGAATTCATGCTAAGCCTGTGCTTTATTTTAGGATTTTTTTTTCCTCTTTAAAGTGGAGTTTACTGGTCCTACACTAATTTAGGATTAGTAAGAGAATCTTAGGGCTGATAACTTCATAGCCTTCATAATGAAAAACAAAATCTTCAAGCAGTGGAAAACTGCATCGTCAGAAATAAGAAAAGCCAGTTCCACACAAAGTTGTTTTGGGGGTTTTTTAGCTAGCATGACATTTTTGAGAGTGCAGGTGATCAAGGGCAGAATGATTTCTTCAGTGCTGGGGATTAACAATGTGTGAGTACTTTTCAGAAGCTTGAGTTTCTGAAACCACATGATCCATGTTTATCTCTTTATGAAGATACGGTCTGGCCCTATGAAATTCCTGTTAAAACCACATTAATAAAGTTTAGATTTGTTCTTTGTTATTGAGAAATATTTTTGGGGTCTGACATTATGTGCAGCATAAAGATTACCTGTCTGATTAGTGAGCATCAACAATTTTTAAGAATGCATTCTAGTTTTGTTTTGATTTATAAAGCACAGCTGTTACAACAATTACTTTATTATACATTCTGCAAATATTTATTTGTAAGAATGATATGGTTGTTGTTTCATACTTGTTCTTATACTAACATTTTGGGGGGAAAATTAAACAATTACACATTAGATTAATTTTAAGTACAAGATTTCTTTCCTGAGGCCATGCTTTTTTTAATTAAAAAAAAATAGGTATAGGAATGTGTGCTGGCTTGGAACCTGAATTTCCTGGGCTTGATTAAAATAAAGGATCTCCCACTGATATTTTAAATCTTTTGAAGTAAAAACCAGCATTTCCGATTTCTGTGGAATGAGGCCATCCCTCTCATAGATGATGGAACCTGCAAGTCTTTAACATTTGTGTAGTTTTGTTGTATTTAATGAACGAGCACTAATATGAAGGGCTCTCTCTGGACCTCTGTCCTTGCTGCCATCTCCTGCCAGGTCCCCTGTGAGTCACTGGAGTTATTTTCCTTTTGGGGGCTTTGAAAATTTCTTTGCAAGCCCCCTTTCAACAAAACAAAGTATTTGTTAACACATTGTGTATGCAAGAAGCATTTGAAAGTTTTTGTCATATAATCAAAAAGCTGTAAGTAACATTTGGTAAAAAGGAAGTCTTTGCAACTCGGGAGATTGGCAAGCAAAAAGCAACAAAACTCAGTGGAAACATTTTGCTGTTTCTGAATGTTTCTTGTCAGAGTTAGCAACTGGTGTGGTTGAGATGTAAAAACAAAGAGAAAAGCTCCCAAACTTTTTTCTTACTTGATCTTGAAATAAATACAGTTTTCATTTGAATGTTTTCAGGCTTGCTTGTGAGCAGCACGTTTTGTGCGCTGCTAAAGGGCTGAGGGAGCAAACCATGTCTGACTTCAGGTGCTGGATTGCTGCACGAAGGTGGAGCAAATTACTGGCTGTGTTTTCCTGGGGTGATGTCTGTAAGTGACATAAATACAGAGTAACAATTAGCAGCACTCAGAGAAGTGCTGACACCAGTTCCTAGAGGAGATTATTTACTCCTAGTGCTGACCTGTCAACAAACAATCCTGAACTTCAGTAAGAAACAGCAAGGTTTTGGTGTGTAAGTGCTTTTGTTTGTCAATGTTGCTGAGTATTTCTTTCCATCTGGCCCAGGTCCTGGGGGCTTTATGGTTATGCCTATTGATAAAGGCCAGGTGGTCAAGTCTTGGGAGCTGTCTGTCACTTCTTCCAAAATGGGATGTGGTTGCAGCTGAGAGAAAAGTAGAGAAACAGAAGGGCTGGGCAGGGGAGCAGAATTCCTCTCATTCCCAGCCTCTTCTCCTGTTCAAGCTCAGCAACACCTGGATGTTCCCACAGTAATGGCTGCTCTGGGGATTCCCTGAAAGCTGCTGTGAGGAGCAGTAGCCTCTTTCATCAAGAGATATCTCAAGAGTGCTCAATGAATGTGCTGCAGCCTTTCCACTGCTCTGGGAGATGCCTGTGGTAATTGAGCTGCGGTGCCTAGGAAGGGCTGTTTTGCTGAGCTTTGTCTGAGAGCCTTGCTCTAAAATGGTACATTTTCCTGTTCAGGAAAGGATGCTTATATAGTGTGTATCGTTACTGGCTGTCTGGTGCTTGTAATAATTTTAACTCACTTTTGTCACAGCTTGCTAAATGCATTAGCTCATTTTTGTACTTTGTGAGTCTCTGTCTTGGTGTTTCTACTTAATTGAGATGAATTGTGTAGGACAGAAGGAACCTTGTGCTCTTTGTCATAAAATATGCATTAAAACTTAAACCTGGAATGTTTCCTACCAGAGCACAGTCCTCCATGCTTGTAGTAACTTTTGGCTGCTCTTCTTGTCAGGATTGGCATTAGAGACATCTATGTCCTCTTGGACAAAAACACCCAAAAAACAAAAATCAGGCATTCTTAAATACAGGAGTAAGATGTAGAAAGGCACTTAAGAAAATGCAACTTCAATGGTGATTAGGATGCAAATTTTATTTAGATCTAGCGCTCAGTGAATCCATGTTTTAGCAAAGGAAACTTTGCTGAAGCATATTAGGTCAAGCCCATTTTACTGGTTTGAAGATGGTGTAAACACCACTGAAGGAGGTTGTCTGGTACCTGGCTTTTCCAGTGTCGCTGCAGTGAACAGGTGGCTATTTACAGCAGTGTTTACTGAAGAGGTACTTGGGATAATATTTACTGAGAGAGCAGGGGAGAGAGAAAGCAACCAAATGTTTTGATTACTCTGGAATTCGTCCTTGTCAGCACAAATGGCAGTGGTCTCAGGAAGAGCACTGAGGCTGCAGCTTGTTTCCTTTCGCTTACCCACTGTCCTTCTTCAGCTCCTCCCAGAGAACAAGTGCAGTCTCTTTATGGTGAGCAGATTCTTTCCTAATCAGTCATAGTGGAAAGCAGATGATCATGTCTACTCAATAAATTCTCACTGAGACTTCACTGAGAGCTAAATTGAGCTTAATTACAGACTGTTTACATATTACAGTGATTCCTTGAAAAGTTATTGCTAGTAATTGTCCTTTCTATAAAAATGTTCAGCTGTTTCCAAAATATTGGGAGTAAAATGTGTGTACTTATCAATGTTCCATGGAGAGCATCTTAAGGACCTGAAATTTCCTAAGCTTTAGGTATTCCTCTATGATTTTTAAAAGCTTATTTATTCAGCTGAATTTGTATCTCTCTCTACTTGTGAAAATAATTTTGAAAGAATGGCTCACTTCTGTTCAGTGGGAGAAGTGTTTGATGTATTTCAAGTCCTGCAGAGAACTGATACTGCCTATTGTCCTTAATGGTCTCATTTTGAAAGCCCATCTAAGTGTTTCTGTAGCTTAAGGTTTCCATTCTTTTTCTTCTATGATAAATAGAAATAATAATTTCAGACACTGTTTATTAATTTCAAATTTAAATGTTCTGAGAAATTCTTTTAGTGTTTTAACTCTTGATTATCTCACCCATTTCTAGAGATTGAAATGTTTCTGTACAATGCTTCACAAAATTCAGGAGCTTATTAGGCACTGTCAGGTTCAGGAGAGTCTTTCCATTGCTTTCTTTAGGAGCTGAATCAAGCTCACAGCCTGTGTTTTCACTTCCTCTGAACCTAAAGGACTTCCAAATCTTGATCATGTATGGGACTAAACTGAGAAAATCCCAGTTGGGTGTCTCATCAAAATCACTGGAAATGCCTAATTGTTGTCAAGGCGGAAAGGCTGTAAAAAGCCTGAGCTCAGTCCTGGCCTCTTTGAACCTCTGAGTATACATTTCTTTCTTAATGGAAACTGTGAATTTGTAAACAAGCTTTGCTTTGCAGTAGCTGTGAAAACAGTCAAAGTATGACGTCTTGGAAGTGATAACTGAGTGGCAGGGGTTTTGAGCAATATATCAAGCATCAGTAACTGTTTTCATTGCTGCTTTTCCAAAACAGGAAGAGAACTTAAAAATTAAGAGCACTGCCTTCCATTATTTTCCTTTTCTTACCCCAGAACTGTTCTAGCTATGGTGTCCTGTACATTGGATGAAGAGTACTTAGAACACAAGTGTCATAGTTACTTGCATTATTTGAAAGTTTACAGCTTATTTTAGGTTGTTGTATTGCTTGCAATTAACTTTATTCCCTTGATAAGAAGAGTGAAAACTCTAATAAATAAATGCTGAATATATAGGTTAAAATTTAACTTATAATTAGGTGCTCAAGATAGAACTGTAACCAATTAAGAGGAAGATAATTGGCTAAAAGCCTGTGGGTTGAAGGGTGGCATATAGGCATGTATTCAGAATACTGAAGAGCTGGCAAACACAAGAGCACTGCAGGAATGTTTTGCTCTCAATTAGTCCATCTAATTGGCTGGTGTCAGAGCAATACTGTAAAAATACACTTGCAACGTGACACCCGTGAATGAGGAGCTCTACCTTCAGTCTTAGACACTAATTGAGGTCAAGTCATGTAACTGGAAAGCTTCTGAGGTAAAAGCAGTGTCAATTAGATTTCCTAATGCAGATCCTGCTGTGTTTTACTGTCAAAATTATACAAATTTATCTGTTACTGGCTAGACCTCAGATTCCCTGGAAAAAAAATAAAATACAATAGCCTCTTTTTAAAAGGAAACTCTTTGGTGAATATAAAACCAGAAAAAGTCTGGTTTACAAAACTCATGTGCAAACTGCTGGTTACCTAGCATAAGCTGGATTTCAGTTTTGTATTTAGAGAAGGCAAGGGCACAAAAAGCCCGATGTAGTATTAACATTGTGCAGTTTGTGTGCAATGTGTTGTCCAAAACACTTAGGGAGCAGCGTGATTGTGTTTTTAAGATAATGCCCATGTAATCAAGCATAGCACATCATATTGTGATCAGCATTCTGCAGCTAATTTAGCACTTTGCAGTCCTCAGCAGAAAATGAGCAGGTTTATGCCCCTAGGTAGTTCTAAAATAAACACCGGAAATTACCACTGTACATAACTTCAGTTTGAATAGAAACATAGTAAAATCAACTGTAAACTGAGGTAGTTTATTATCTTACATAGTTGCAATATCTTTAATTTCGTATTTGTCCCAAAATGGCAATGTCTGCAGTGCTTTTTGTAGGAGCAGGATCCTTCCAAAAGTTTTGAGATCAGCATTTTTTTCTGTGAAAGTCTGGATTAACACCACTGACATGAGAAAGGCAAGACTGGTTTGGAAGCAGACTCCTTAGAAAACCAACATAAAAATGAGGCCTAGCAAATGTGAAACATGCTGTTAGATTTTGAGCCTTTCAAAGACATGTATTTTGAGATAAATGTGCAATAAAGCCTGTATTTAATCTAGGAAGAGGAGCAGTGTTCTACTGCTAAAAAGCAGAAGGAAAATAAATTGCATCATCTATAACCTTTGCAGTCATAGGCTTTGTGAACAGAACATCAAAACCAAATGTAAGGAAAACAAGGTTCTGTATTCAATTTACCTAGTGATATCCGGCCTTACAAGAAGCTTGAAGTATATTCATTCTTTAGCTACAGTGTGAAAGAATCGGTACTGAGCTCAGTCTTCAGTGGATGAATATATCTAGGAGAAAAAATTGCTTAAAGCCAGATCCAAGGCCTGTGAAACTGACTGGAAATAGTCCCAGAGACTCCAGGGACTGTAGATCAGGCTCTTAAACATGTAAATGAAAGTTTGATTGCTCTGGGTGAGCAATATTTCTGTTAATCATCCAGCAAAACAGATCTGAATATTTGGAACAGCAAACAGTCATTTGGTTCCTGACAGAATACAATACATGTTTGAGCATATCAAATGTGTTTGGAGTTAGTGAAGGAAGACTCTCAAGATGTTTGGGTTTGGTTTGGATACGCATCCAAAGCCTGCATGCTTTGCTGAATCTCCTCAGTCTGCACCAAGGGCTCACTGAGAAATGAGCAGCCCTGCCAGGCCCATCCAGTGCCAGGGAGCCACAAGTGCCAGAGCAGCCAGGTGGGTGGAAAAGGAATGAGGAATTTTTGGGACAAGTGAGTGTCTTTTGGAAAGAGCTTAGCTTCCCAAAATACTGGTGGAAAGATGAGAGTTTGACACAAATCCCGCTGCCATGCAGGAGGCTCTGAGGCCACTGCCCACCTCTGAGATGTTCTCCTCTCCTGCTGCAGGCGTGGCCCTCCTGTGCCCTGAGGCTCCCATGGGACTCTGGTGGCAACATTGAAATTTCTATTTTGGAGTAACATGAAAAAATTTCAGGTGTCTTTCTTCAGTTTCCTTTAGATATGTGTATGAGGACATGGAAGAGGGATAGTGGGGAATGAAATCTGGAATTTTCTTTACCCTCCAGTCCTGTCCAGATTAGGGTCTTCCCTAATCAGGTTTAATCACTACATTTTCTCTCCTTGCTGGGTGCCTGAGAATGTGAGAAGTGCTGATGTCCTTCCCTTTACAAAAATTAGGAAGCTGCAGTCTTGTGTCTGGGAGAATCTGACTATGGCTGTGTATGGTGAAAACTGGGAGGTATGAAAAACTGGTATGGACACAAAACTCCCCATGTTATGCTTGCTTGAATTCTGCTGGAAAAAAAATCCTTACTGCAAGAGGAATATGAAATAAGGAGAATAAATCTTTCAATGTATTGTGCTTGCGTAGTTCCAAAGATGCTTTATTTTGCTGCCAGTGCAAAATACCAGTGATTTTCCGCTTGTGAGAGAGCTCAGCTCATAGGAAATGGTACCTCACGGAGCTCATGTTGACAAAATATCTGAATTCCCATTTTCCACTGAGGTGAAACTGGCCCAGTGGAACAACTGACATACCTTAACTCGGAGATTGTGCCTGGAGTTATGTCTGGGTATGTGCACTCTCACTAAATTTGTCACTCAGAGCTGGGATGATGAGTCTGGCAACTCATGGAGTTCTGCCACAGCCATGACAGAATCTGCACCTGATTTAGAGACGTTTTGCTCTTCTGTTCCTTTCTTAAACAGAAACCACCCAAATAAATTTTATTTGATAGCTAATTACAGTATAAGTAGATAAATATGTATCTAAGGACAGTGGATTAACCTGAAGATATTAAATGAAAAATTGGTTCCTTGATTCTTTTTGAAAAAGACCATAAGAAGCATCTTATTGGCCTGGGTGCATGTGTGGAGTTTTTTGTTTATTTTTTGAGGGAAGGAGTAGAAGTCTTCTTTGGCAAGGTTTCTTTGTCTAAGAATCTCTGGTTATGGATGTTGTGCTTTAGCTATCCTGGTGCCTGATTCTGGGCCAGGAGTTATCAGGATGGAGGATGTTCTCAGTGGTGGTGTGTTTTTTGCCACCAGCAATGGTTTTTCCTAATAGGGCAAGTTAATAAGGCTCATTACCATGAAGGGAATAATGGCAAAGGAAGTTTCAGTGGGATATTTTTGTTTGCCCTTTTTTTTTGAAAAGGGAGACAGAGACAAAGGATGGAGTTAATATAAAATCCTGCTCAGCAGTTAGCCTAAAAGATGACCTGCAGTTTTTGGAATTACGGTATGTTCAAAGATATGTCACTGAAATAATGTAATGCCACAGACATTAGGCCATAATGACCTAAAAAAGTATGTGTTTAGTAGTTTGCAGCTGGAGAAAAGGAAGGAGCAAAACCGCTTAAAGTGAGCCAGACCCGCACATTCTGAAAACCATTATTGCATTTAGAGCCCTGGCTGGGGAAAATATCCCTTGCTCACAGTTTGCCTTTGGTTTAGATTAAATGTTACAGGAAAAGCAGTCTGCAAGGGTGCAAGAAGAGCTCTGACAAAGGATTTCTGAATTTTTATGTAGCTATCAACTGTGATCTGAAAGATCACAACTGTTGTCCCCATCAATGGTGGTCTGGAATTTTAGGGAATGGGGTTTTTCATGTTTTGGAGTTTTTTAAGCAAGAAGAAAGGACTTATGAGAAAAAGGAATTTATATGGACCACCCAGAAGAAGTAAAGGTCTTCTAAGTGTCTTCAAATACTTCCTGATGACCACAAGGTCTAAATAAGCATAGTTATGTGCTCAGTAATTTACTGAATTAGGGATTAATTTATGAATACCTTAAATTTCAAGAGTCTAATAAGGCCTTATGTTATCGTTAATCTTCCCTGTGCACCTATTCATCTATGCAGACCTCTTGGTGAAACAGCAGCAGGAAGAGCTAAAGCCTCTCTTGGTGACACCAGTTTTCCTAGTGCCTGCCTTAGCAGTAGGTAAAGCCAGGGACTTTGGACGTATTAATTGCCAGCCAGGCCTGTGCTCTAACAGCCAGATAATTTTCCTGGCAGGGCATGTACCTTTTTTGGTATCTAATTCACCAGTGCTTGGTGTGATACATCCAAGATTTAACACCATAGTTTTCTTTTAGAGTTTTTTTTTTTTTATCTCCATATGTTATCTTATTCTTCCTCAAAGCAGTTTCAGGTGTGTACCTAACAGCTGCATGAATTGCCTGTTCCTTCTTTCTTGCTTGTAAGTGAAACCAATAATCCAATGCTTTGCTACCTTGAGGTAATAACTACCTAAAGACAAATTTGAGGTGTTTCAAAGCACCTGCCACTGCCCTGCTCCACAAGTGAGTTCAGATTTTTGTTTGAACTTTTGCTGGAGAGGGGTCTGCATTTTACTGAGCCCCTCTGTTTGTTCCAGAGACATTGGCTGACCAATAGGGACCATCTATTCCTCCAAATCTGGCCTGTTTTCCTCTATCAAATCACACTTACCAACAGTTATCCCAGAAGTGAAGGTGATATACAGAATTAAGTACAAAAGTGGTTCTGATATGGCTAAAAAATATCCACTTTGACTTTTTTTTTCCTGGAATGTTAATGTTGTGGTGTTTGGGTGTTTGGAACACAAAGTGGTTCTTTTTCCCCATGGTAGTCTGATTTCCATATGCTAAGCGGTTCCATGGGTAGTCTGTTCAGAACATCTTTGGTTAATAAGAAACTGAAAGATAAGCCTTGTGATAATTGATAAGTCATTAGCAGGACTCTGGTTCATCAGATAAGGCAATTAATGGTTTCACATTCCCTAAAAAGTGGCAGTGCTGGGCTGAGTCACTGCAAGATGTAGGAGGAGAAATTGTTTTGCGGCACAGTTTGAATGCAGTACAGATTTACATCCAAGTGTGTTTGTTTCTGCAATATGTACTTTGGCTTTTCAATAATTTTTTTTTTACCTTGAATACTCAGTTGAGTGCTTGTGTTACAAAGAATTCATATTTTATTCACTCAGGTTTCATACAGCAGGAACTGTTGTTTGTTCTCACTTCTCTTACATGTGCTAACCAGTGGGATCTCACAATGAAAAGGTATTTCACTTTTTTCACTATGTAGGTGTTAGAAATACTGATTATGATTTGAGCATCATGGAATCAAGCTATTCCATAACTAGGAATGAGGAAAAGAAATCTTTCAGAATTGATTCCAAATTTCTTAGGAATTTAATTTTAAATTAGAAATTGAAGTTTTTTCAGCTGGCTAGAATCAAAGTTTTCACTTACCTTGTATGGTATAAAAGTTCAAAAGACGGTAAAATTCTCAGTGCCAATACTAAGAACACTGAATGTACAAGTTATGCCATGTTACTGTCTTCACTAAGAATTGTGCGTCAAACACAGGCAGGCTGAAGTGCTGAATATTTGAGGCAGTGTTTATTAGAAGAGCTGGGTGTTTATTTCAAAGCATCAATTGAACAGAACAGCTATGAAATGAGTTTTGGTGGAGAGCTTGAGTCTTGCAACAGTATAGAAAAAGTCGTTCATAATAAAGTGATGAAGTCAGTCCGGAGGGAGTTCTGACACGGTTTGTGGCAGGAGCTTTGGTGACATTGTTTCAGTGTAGCCATTGCAGCCACATTGGCTTTGCGGTGGAACTGCAGCCTCAGCTCTCCCCTTCTGAAGTGAGTGGTTAGGAGCAAAGACAATAAATTGCTTTGGGAGTCTTTTTTGTTCTCTCTTTTTGTGTTGCCCCAATCCCAGCTGGGATTTTAAATCGCAGGTGGTGGCTAGAATTGGAGCTCAGTCCCCCAAAGGACCAGTCAGAAGCTGTCAGCACTGAAGATGAGAGCTCCTTGCTGCTTTGTCTCCATCCAGTCCTTCGCTCTTCTCCTGAGAAATGTCCCTTAGTGGTGCATCCTGAGTTTGATAAATGAGTGTTTTCTATTGTATAAAAATTCCTACTCATTCTTAGTCTAACTGGTTTTGGAAAAGACTGCAAAAGTGGTACACAAATTTCTTGCTTACAGTGAAGTGAAGATAAGAGAGGAGATAATACCCCAGCTGAATTGAAGTATGAATTCTGGTGGCATTGCTGTTGAAAAGTAGGCCATTTTTAACCTATTTCTCTCCATCCATAAGGGTAACAGCTTGCTTGACCCAGCAGGCAGGTCAGTAGCATTGCAACACGAGTCACAATGAAGGCTCAATCATTGTGCCTCAGTTTGAAACACCCCTTTGGGAATCCTACAAACATTTTGTTCAAATACTGAGTAATTTTTGTAGGATAAGTATGGCTGCCTATTATACTATGAGGAGATTTTCTGGGTATATAATAATGTATCGTACTTAATTACTGTAGCTGCTTTAAACATGTGTCTTTGAGAGTAAAAAATTCATCTGGTATTCTGTGTATGAATCCAAAAGGCTGAGCACATAAAGCTTGTCATTTGTAGTGGGGAAAGTGGATACCAACTGCAGGAGCTGCTGCTCTGCCAGTGTAAAGTGTAGCCTATGTCCAGAGGGTAGATAAGGATCGTGCTCTTATTAGTATACAACTTAAGGAGTTAATTGCAGCTCTTAAGAGAGCTGATAGCATCTCAAACTGCAGTCTTGAAAGTGTCAGAGGAAGAATAACAGTAATATGGCTGTTTGATTTAAAGAGATGGGAAGACATCTACTCTTAAAAGCTGGCATCGCTCGTATTGCCAGAGTTCAACTCGCTGTGCAAGGCAAAATCAGAAGCTACTGGGAAGAGCCGTGTGAAGCCTTTCATAGCTGGAGCCTACTAATGTATGTCTAGACATGTGTTAAAGCTCCCTCGTGGTTCAGTATTGCAGGTACAGCTGTTATATAAATAATAACTTCTTTTTATCAATACTGCACTCCTGAGATAATTCCTTTTGAAAGACTTGGAACATCCTAGCGAAATAAACAACTGAAAGGTGGCAGAATCTGACCTATACTTACTAGTTTTGAAATGCAGTTCCAAAGGTGATATTCCATTCTGCTATCACTCTGTACAGCACATTGTTTGGAATGTAATATAATACAGTTCCATTCATCTTAAATGATGCCTATGAAGTCATTTGCACTATGTTGCGGGCTCTAAGCTTCCCAGGGCAGTGGATGAAAGAGAAGACACAAAGGAGCACAGGGTGGATGGAGATGTTGTTGCTGTTACCAAAAATGTCTCGGGGTCTGTCAGGTCCAGACCTGTCCCTGGGAAGTCTGGAGGCAATGCTGATGCTTAGGACGAGATCAGCTGATGGACAGAAGGGTAAACACTGGCTCTTAACTCTTCATGGAGCTGAAGTGTATTTACTGTACTCACTGACACTTTCATTGGAGAGAAAGCAGTAAGGAAAAATAGCAAAACACCCTCCTATTTAAACATAGCAGCCACTCCTGGGCAATCCCAGTTTAAGGTCCTTGTGACAAAGTTTGGTCTCACCATTATCCTGTTACATCAGTGCAAAGTGACTTGGAGTAAACGGTGATTTCATCTTGCTTTCCCTGGAAACAGGGAAGGCATTCCTTACACACAGCCCTTTCCCAATGCTCCTGGGCCAGAGCAGCTGGGTACCACCCCTTACACAAGGCTGAGTAAAAATGTTCAGCATCAGCTTCCAGCAGAAGAGCTTTGAACCTTTTTATAATCTTCAGTAAGGTAACACCTCCGATTCTAATCAAGTGCCTTAAATTTTTTTTGTTCAGCCTAGGACTATGTAAAAATTCAAAAAACTCTCTGAAGTAGAAATGCCCACATTTCTAATTAACAAGGGAATAACCTCCTTCCTAGTTTTTTCCTTCAAAAAGAGGCAATTCCTGAAATTTCATTTTTATTACTGAGGCATTGATTATACTCAGTGACTTCTGCTCTTCTTTCCCTCTCCCAGATCAATTGATACGGAGAATTTGTAGGACCACTCTTGTCACTGTTTAATCCTCAGTATATACTTGCAGGAAGGTAGCAGGAAAGTGCCTGAGCCAACTTCAAAAGACTGTCACTTGAAGAAAAAATCCACTGTCTTTGCACCAATTAGTGACAACAGAGGCACGCACCTGTGTTGGGGAACTTTGACTCCAAGAAGCTGATTTAAAAAACCTTTAAGCACTGAGGATTTCTAGTCTTAGATTTGAAGAACTGCCAGAAGTGACCTGTTCACCTCTGAACTGGTGACCTACAGGTGGGAAGAAGCATTGTTAGAAGCATGTAAGCAGAATGTAAGGCTGTGTTGTTTTGATGTTTAAGCTGTCCATTTCATCTTGGCGCAAAGAATAACAAAGAGATGCTCTGGCTGATGAAAGACAAAGCTGTGCTTCAGTTCACTCAGCTACAAAGCTATTATTTGCAAATATTTTTACAATCTGCATAGTGGAGATGTGTTGATTTTATTTCCCAATCCAAAACCCAATTCAAGGATTTTAAGACTCCTGCTGTCTTTATACATGTTCTGTAGTCTCTTAAAGCCTTTTTAAACTGAAGTGGCATGATTTTGTTTAAAAAATTAATGATGCAGAACTCTGCCATTGACTTCAATGGCAGGAGTTTCAAGACATAACATAGTTCAAGAACCTTGATTCTTGTGGATTGTGTTACCAGAGCACGGCAAGGTGGTGCCAGGGAAACCACATGGCAGTGAACTCACTGCAGAACAGTTCATTTAGGAGCTGTCATTCATTAAGGAACTATTGACAGCTAAAAAGAAGGGAAGGTATAAACTACCTTCTGATAGGAGCTGGTAGCAGTCAGCTGCTTTATTATGGTAAGTTCATGCTGGATGTGACTATTATTAATATTCCAGGAGGCTTAAAAGGAGAATTATTGTAGTGCAATACAATTATTGCACTACAATAATTCTCCTTTTTGACTGCAGATTATTGTAGTCAAATTTGAAGGTAAGAACCACCACTGTTTTCTGCAAGTGCTTGAGGTTGGCAGAAACCTCCTAAATGGTCCCTGTTGCAAGATTTTAAATTGGACAGGAGAAAGGGGGAAAAGGAGATGTATGACCAAGGGGAGTTTGGCCAGTGTAATGTTTGAGAACGGCATAAAAAATATGAAACACTCAGGTAAATATCATGAAGAGTCACTCTGTATATGCTGTCTAACATGCAGTGTTTGCTATTAAAATGTTTGTTTGTTTCTATAAAAATCAATGGGAATGCAGAATTCTCAATAACTTGTTCTTGTACCCCTGGGAAGGCAAACCTGCTGAGCACAGTGAGCCATGCCCTGCACATTGCTTGGGCTGTGCCAGTGGGTGGCAACATGAGGCTCAGCAGTGTCTCAGAACTGCATGAAATCCAGCAGTTGTTGGAAGCAGATTTGGAATGTTTAACAGGGTGGCTGATCATTGCTTCATGCAAACACTTACAGTGTTTCTCAGAATCAACAATTAAAAGGTTCCAAGGGTGACAAAAGGATATTTATCCAATAATAAGGAAAAGAAATTGTGTGTAAAAGATACTTTTAGGGTCCAATATCTCTTAGAATTGTAAGCCTGCAGCACCTCGCACAAAATATTTGGTGTTTTTCAGCAAAGAAGTCTATAATTTTTTATGTGACACCCCACTGGAAGGGATAAAAGGTTCACAGTGTGTATTAGTGAGTAAAATGCAATTTTATTTAAGCATTAGCTACCAGTTGCTGCTTAGTAATCATGTTCCAAATGGAATTAAAATGGCAAACGTGTACAGCACCTGTCTTCCCAAAGAGTTACCAAGTTTTATAGGATACACAAAAAAGTCACATGAAACTGGAGTAGCTAATTTCAAAATCATTTTAATAATGAGTGATCCACTTGAATTTAAGCAGATGAAGGATAAGCTGAAGCAGGGATAAACTGAAAGGCCATGTGTCGAGTCCCTTCATTATCTATGTGACTAAAAACTACTCTGCTTTAGCATCTGCTGTCTCATTTTTGCTATCTCGTCTTTAATTTTCCTAAATGGCTGCTGTGCTGCTGCTGAGATAAGGTATTTAATATGGGAAAGGATTTAGATGTTCCTACAAGACCAGTCTAGACTCCTTTTTTTTAAAATGTCATCTTGATTTGTGCTTTTTTCTTCTAAGTAATAGGCATGGGGATTATGAAATGAATCTGGAAGCTAAATTCCACTAACAAAATCCTTGTATGCAGTGGCAACATAAATAGTAATTGGTTCATAGTACAATAACTCCTGATAGCAACTACTATGGCAAGATGCATAAACTAAACCTCATATTAGGTACATTGCTTCTAAAATAGAGATTTCAGAAGCTGTAGGGCTACATATACTTAATTTTAAATGAAGTTACCTGATTAACTTGTTTATGACATTCTTTATATAAAAAAGTCAGCCATAATAGATATAGACCTGCTCCTTCCATGTCTCAAAACTCATCCTGTGGCAATTCCATGGACTGACTCAAGAACTGAAGTTTAGCCCCCACCAGGAGTGTATTTTTAAGGGAACAATCCTAACAGGAAGCTACACTCTAGCATCTTCACAAATGTGGAGCAGTATCTCCCTTCAGATGCTTTTTGCACATGACTAGGGGATACCCTGCACAGAGCTGGTCTGCAGGGCGTGAAAGGAGGTGTCCACACACATTTTAGTGTGGTCAGAAATGCATCTCTGAAGTCAATCTCCCAGCATCTCTGCTCAGTCTGCATTGATTCAATTCACAGGCCAGTCTTAGGGCTCACAAACAAACATGGAAAAATGTGCTTCAGAAATGCAATTAAAAAGCTCCACCCATGATTGGGTGTTCAGCTGTGGGGAACAGCTTAGAGCCAGTCTGAAATAACACCCTCAGGCTGAGCACAGTGTTGGCAGTGCCTCTGTCTCAGCTTCCTCACCCTGCAGCCCTGCTCCATTGTTCAGCAAAACTTGCCAAGGCAGAGAGAGCTCAAGGGTAACAGGAAATGCAGAGGCATTGCAGCAAAGTGTTCACATTCCAAATAGCTCCTGTAACCTGAATTCTAGTCCCTGTGTTTGCATATCATGGAAGTCTTCAATGTCATAATTGCCCTTTGAGTTGCTTTGCAAATTTTTTTGTTTCAGTCAGTGCATTCCATTGACTTTTACTGGGGAAGGAGACAGCAATTCAATATTTCACTATCATCTTCAGGACATTTTAAAAATTCATGTATGTTTCTTGCTGTAGAATATGTTTTTCTGTAACTTTTTGTTTCACCAATAGTGAGGAACCTTCTGGTATTACCAACGTAACTCTGTGACCAAGTGCCCAGGCCACCTTGGGTGCAGAGGAGAATGGGGTAGGCAGTTTCCATGTGGATTCTCACATCTGCACTGAGCAGTGCTCAGGCTGTGAACAGGAGAGCTTGGAGCAAACTTCCACTGAACTTCCCAGTGTTTGGAAGGGCAGGGATGAGAGTCTTCAGGAGTAGTTCAGCTGCTTTTGGAGGGTGTTAAGCCTCCAGAAAAGAAAAGCATGGAACTTTCAGTTCCCACCTGAGCTAAGATCTCTGTGTGGTGCTGTGCTTCATCTGACAACTCACCCTCTGGTGTGACCCACTGTGTGCTTATAACCCTGTGACTGAAAAACAGTATTAAAAACTTGTTCAGATGGGCAGAAACACAAAATGATCACCTGCACACAGGTTTGAGAGTGTGAAACTCCAGAGCTTGAGTCTTGTAATAGATATTTTAACCCTTTTGGTTTAAAGTGTAAGCTAGTAGGGCAGATGGCACTGGACAGGGAAGGATCTGATTCTTGAATAAAATCTGGAAATCTGAGAGAACTGATGTTGGTAGGTAGAGAATGCCAGATCACTGGAATGAGCTCAGGTCACATAACACAACAGCACTACAGCAATTACTTGATTTTCCTGAGTAGAGAGCCACAGGATGGAGAGTTTACCCCACAAAAGTGTGGGTTTTTCATATCTTGCATCTTTATCAACAGCTGTCTCAGAAATTAAAATTAATCTCCTGGTTTCATATAACAGGAGCTCTTCCAGTGCATGAAAGAAGCATAAGCTTGCAGGAGCCTGTTCTGGAAATTCTCTGATACCTTTCTGTAGCTAGAGGGAGGAAACTAATGGATGCAGCTGCTAATTCTATAATATTCTAATGAAAACTTTATTTTTATTTAAACTTAGCTTTTATGGGCTTCCTGCTTGTGAATAACACTTGGTAGGAAAATTATCCTAGCTGTTAAAGTAGTGTGGACAGGGAGATAATTTCAGACTTGATCTCAGTTTCTCCCTGGAGGGAGAAAATGAGGGATAAAACATCCAGAATTGGAAACCTAAAGGTTGACTACTACAACCAGGGCTGCTTTTAAGCAAGTTCAGGAGAGTTGCAAAGCAAAATGTTTTCCTCACTGCAGTACATGAAGGACTTTCATTGTAACATCCTAGCCAATGCTCTTTGTGTCATGTATGGTTGATCCCTAAGGCAGACCTGCTTCAGAGTGAGCACAGGTTCTGCCCTTCATTTAAAAAGAGTTTTATTCCCTTTTTTGTGAAATCACACTGGCTGAGTCTCACCAGTTTGGGTAGTCACTGCCAAGGTGTTTTCTGCATTTACTATGTGGAGCCTTGAATTTATTTCCACTGCAGAAACTGATACGCATCATAATCCATCACTGGGAGTTGTATGTGCCTCTCCACACACCTGAGGAACATCTGCTTCATGCTGTACCTCAGGCTGTGAACCTCTGCACCTGAGGAATATTGGGTTTATGGTATAGTTCAGGCTATGTTGATTAAAATAATTAAAGAGCACTTGAATCTTGTAGAGGGAAAGCCTCTAGCTAATGTTGATTGTGATGATTACATAAAATGTTGGGAAGCAAATTTTTTTTGGAAAAGCTTTTCATAATCAGAACTCGGTTTCGAATATTAGGTATTTGTGGGCAGCTCGAGTAACTGTTGTTTTTACAACAAGAGCAGATGTAAATAAAGGGGTTTTTTAAAGGTGTAGTCTGCTATTCACAAAAGAGTTCTATTGCAAGATACGAGGGAGAGGTGGATCCAGTTAGGGACTGGAATTGCTGTTTACTCTTTTCATTTGTGAGAAGTTATCCCAGGCAATAAGCCATCCCCTTAGCTTTAAGATGAGGGTGTTTTGGGGCAAGTATCAAAAGATAACTCTGGAGACAAGCACTGACAGATATCTCATTTATCTTTGCCTTGGAGCTGGAAGATGTGTGTGCTCCAAGGAAACTGAATAAACGAGAGCAGGAGAAAAGACGGGAAACTAAAACCAGAGGTTATGAGGGAAAATTAATAAGGTACAGAAGATCATTTAGTCAAATCTTGTGGGTTTAGTGTAATACCACAAATACAATGCTCTGAGCATTCTGAGGCCTCCTCCTTTATAATTTTACACCACACGCTGAATTTTCACTTCTGTGGTTACAATACCTCGGAGTCACCTTGATCTATTTTACAGCTTTACTTTCAATATTTTATGTAGGTTGTTTGAGTCTTTTGGGTTTTTATCCTCCTGTGATGGTAGAGATAATGCTGGCAGAATACAGAAAAGTTAAAACACTCTCAATCTTCATGGAAATTCCAGTTATTTTCTGTTTTTGTTGCAAACTAGTGGTGAAATTGTTCAAAAACCAACACACAGGGTTGAATGCCTTTAAAACAGCTTTGTCTTCTGTTGAATTAATTAACAAAGAAAAAGTAAGTATGCTTTCAATTTTTCCCATTGCTGCTAATTCTTGGACAATGTTGTATTGTTTATTAATAAGTAGAATAAAATTTCAGTGAAAAGATAGGAAAGTGTTCGAACATTAGAAGACTAGAGGTCTCAAATTTGCTTTGAAAGTTCGTGGTTTTGCCTAGGAAAGAAAATGGTATTGCATGAGGATTCTGGTAAGGGTTTTCTGCTAGGCTGTCTGAGGATGTACTCAGCCTTCATGCTATTGAAATTATTAAAGCTGGAACAATTTATGCCAGCAGTGCCCAGCTTTTCTCTTGAAGTTTTGAATATTCCCCTGTCATTGCCTAGAAAAAGAAATCTTTGGAATGCTGTGGGGTTATGTTCTTGCATGGTGTCTGAGGAAAGTGCATCTAGAAAGAGAAGCCAGTATTTATAATGGGATAGAGCTTTCAGAATGAGCACTGTACTTTACCTGTGTTTGTGAGCTTAAATGCATGAGAGTCTGCCACTGAGACCTGTTCTAGCTCCACTAATCAGTATAAAGACTGAGGAGGAAATAAAATCTGGACATGAGCAGTCTTGTTTACTCAGTTAACCAGAAGTCAGAGATCACACAAAAAGGGGTAGTTAATACCAGTGTGATTCAGACTGGTGGGGTGTCCTGGCCTGTGGTTGTTTAGATCTTCTGCTACAATGAGTCTTCTGGTAAAACCATATGAAGTCCTAAAACCTGCTAACTTAGTCTAAAAGTAGAGAAAACCAGTTTATTTTTCCTGTCAAGTAATTCACTGCACTAATAGAGCAGAGAGAGGATTAAGGTGGAGTTTTGTCATAAAGATCTGTAAATACTAAATGTGTTCACTTTTATTTCATTGATCAAGTTACACACTCCATCATATCCTGCCCTTTTAGAAATCTGGTGATCATTCTTGCAAAATATGTTATTAATCTTTGTATAAACTACTTACCTGTAAACTTAGAATGATTTTATCCAAGGGGGCTTTTGAGCACGAATTCAGATTTGAAAATCCCTGGTTTCCAATATTATTAATATTTTCAAAAAGGTGTTCCCAGAAACATTTATCTGCAAAATGCTGCTTGTTCCAAGAGTTTTATTTGGTTGTGCATTTTGCTTAGCATTTGTTAGCATGTGAGTTTTCAGAGTCCAGCACTAAGACCAGGGTAATTGTTCTTCAACTGTTGCTATTATCTTACTTGAGATTTCCCATTATGAAATGCTCTTAAATCAGTGTCTGTCAAAGAATCGGATTAGTGCCTGATTAGGTCTGTCAAGTTTCATCTTCCGTAGTGTTTTGTGCCAGATTTGGATTTGAGAATGAATACTTTGAGTATTAGAAGTTAATACATGGTACAATTGGAAGCTCTGTTGGTAATTACATTTTTTCATTTTGAATTTGTTACCCTAACAAGTACAGTAGGACATAAATGAGAGGTTCTAATATCAGAAAATTTACTACATGATGTCATGAGCTGCATCCCTCCCAGAAGAATTCATGTTAGTCGTCCCACAGTCTTGCCAAAATCATGAGCAGTGTGCAGTAATGAAATCCTAATTGCAGACAGCTGGGTTTAAAGGCACCTACCCAATGGCTTCAGCATTTTTCAGAGAAGTTACTCCTGCAAGGGCTCTGAACTCCTGCCTGACCCACTGAGGGAAGGGATGTGCCAGCAGTTCTGCAGAGCTCTGCAGTTCCTGCACATTCCATGTGTGGCAGGACAGGGACTCTGTATCCATCTCTCTCCCAGTTTCTCCCAACTGCCTACCTGAGCCCGAGCCAAATGCCTGTCTCTATGTTAAATTGAACAGCATCACAAATTTCTAATTATCCCTTACCTTCTCTTTTCCCAGGCTCCAGCCCTGGGAAGACCATTCTCTGGTGCATGTTTGTTTATAAATGGGTCATTTCCATGTGACTTTGACCTCTCCAGTTGGCTTCAAAACCTAAGCTGTGTGTGGAGGAGTGAGTTTTCTACTTCACTGCAGACATAGTCACTCCCTTTGTTTCTTAGGAAGAGGAACAAACCCCAGCAAATATCTTCTTTCCTGAGACTGATTTGTGGATCATCGTGAAATCTGTGAGGTCGGCTTCCTATTAGTCAGTTTGTTCAGCTTCACAGGTCAGACCCAGACAGAGAGAAGGGAAGCTGTGTCCATTCTTTTTGGGATCCTAAAAACCCCCAGTTGTAATATATCAGTCCACCTGCTGGTGCACGCATGTTGAGGAGGAGTAAACTCTGCAGGTGGGTGTATGCAGTGGTGTGAGCATCAGTTCATAGATCAATTCCTTTTCTATCTGTGGTGTTTGATGTCTCACTACCTGTTTACCTATCACCTGAGAGGGTGATAATTTTTATTAGTATCTACATGGAAAAGCCCTGTATGGATTTATTTGGAAGCCCCATGTCAGTTTTCTGTTGCCAGCCCTTACCTATTGATGTGTTTATTACAGCTTGGAGGAGACTAAAACCCCAAACACTGCTGTGAGCTGTCCACCCAAGCAGACAGACAGCTGTGCCTGCAGGGTGAAGCTGAGTGGAAAGGGACCCCAGGCCAAGTGGTCACTAGCAGAGAGACCCATATGTCCCTGAGACTGCTGTGGCAATGCCCTCTGCGCTGGAGCGGCAGGTGAAGGAGGATGCAGAGTGAAACAATGCCCTGAGGTACTGTGCTTCCTGGTGGAATTTTGCACTGGCTGTTGTACAAGGACACACAGGTGCAGGTTCGGCAAACTGCTTGTGGAGGTGGTTGCAATCCAACACAGACATTGCTCCTCAGCAGGAAAAAACCCAGTGATTTCCTGCTCCAGAAACAGAACTGGCAGCCCCTGGAGAAGAAATCCTCATTTGATAGAGTAGGCCAAATGAGACGTTTGTTTAAACAGTAATAAACACAGGTCGTAAGGGAAACTTGTCAGTAGGATGGTGAAGATCCAAGTGGGGGCTGCAGATTGCATGCATGGGGAAAATTATGCTGCTGAAATCAGTGGCAATGTTAGATAGGAAATGCTCACTGGGCATGAATAGGTTTCTCTAGGTCCACTAAAATATTTGAGATAGATAGATAGATTGATAGATAGATAGGAATATCTGATAACCTTTTTTTTTTCAGATTGTAAGTGATGAGTATTTTGTACTTTGGGCAAATCAGTCCCTTCCTACACCACCCACATGACGAGATGGCTTCCAGCCCATAATATCTCCAGGTTCTTATGTTCTTTGACAAGGACAGCCGTCACAGTTTTATACATTGTGCTTGTCAAGGCAGAGCACATGCAAGGTAGAACAATAATAAATCAGCTCAGACAAAATTTTTTGCTACTTCTTCTTTCCCTCTATAATGAATTCCAGTGTAAACCTGCCATGTTGCACAGGTTGTCTTAGCTATGCACACTGTCCTACTTCATATTTTTCTTTTAGCATCTTGGTAAATGCTCAAGCAAAACAATAGGACAGGGAATGCAACAATTGGTTTCTAGTGACATCCCAAAATGAAAATGATAAAGCAGCAACTCCACTGTCAGAGGCTTAGCTGTACAAATAGAAGTTAAAATTAGGTATCTCTAAATTCTGGGGAGGCAGGGGAGGGAGAGTAGAGAGATCATGCTGATTATTTTTTTCTTTTACACAGCACCAATGTAATAATTCAGAGCAGTAGCCAGACAGAATGAACACACACACAAGAAAAAAGGGAATGATTTTCAGGGAAGTGAGTGATAAAAGGCAGAATAGAAATGAAAAATTAAGTCTATTTGGCAGAGGAGAATGGCTCCCAGCAACTGGATAGGAGCAGTAGAAAGGTGGCTGCCAAATAGAACTGAACTCTTCTTTACATTGTTTTTATGTAAAAATACCCATATATATACGAGTGGATGTGGAAAGTATGGCACTTATATTTCCTGTGACACCTACAAACCAATATGGATGTTGGACATGGGGCAGGATCAGCTTCCTGTGCTCCTGCAGAGATTCCATTGTGTGCTGCCAATGCTCCCCTGCTCTTGTCCTTTAGTGGGTGTGTAGCCACTGCCTGGCCATGGAGCTCTGTCCAGTTGTAGCTTTTGTGCTGAAATGATCAGAAGGGGGTTTGAGTCAAAGGGCACAGGGTGCCAGCTGTCTCCTAATAATACAGGGGTTTAATTTATTTTATTTTTTTTTATTGACAGGAGGAAAAAAAACGCTGCATCCTGTTCATGGTACTTACTAAAAGAGGAGATTGCTTAAATTCCCTAAATTTCTTTTTTGTAATGAGTTCAGCAGTACTTTTGCCTCTGTTTAATGTGAAGGATATCTTTTGCTTCTGTAGGTGCCTTTTGGTATCTTTGTTTCAGAATAATTAGAAGTATTTTGGTAAATGGAAGGTGGTGTCTATAGATTTCCCAAACGCACTGTGATTGTCCTTATCTGATTTCTGTGGGTTTCCTTAAAAACCAGAGCAAGGTCTGGGAAAACAAAAGAGAATTGCTAAGAGGGAGAACAACAGTGCAAAGCCTCAGCTTTTCAGCGGACCTTAGAGAGGCCCAGCCAGCTGGGTCTGTGCACCCTGAGTGTCAGATTCGGGCAATTGCAGGAACCCAGCTCTGTGTGGGGTGTTCCAGCAGTGCCCTGCCTGTGCTGATAATGACATTGAAAGTCAATGTCACTGTCAAGGCCTTTTAGATGCATTCATGTGGGCAAGTTGAAAGCTCCTGGGTTTTGTCCCCTTGCCACATTGGTGCCATGTTTTTGCCATAGCCTGTGCCTCTGCAGAGGGGCTTCCTGTGATCCTCTGGAGAGGTTGTTCTTTTTGAAAATGTCCCATGTTACAGACACAAGAATTCAGCCATTAGTCTCAATCTCCTCTTCAGTGTGGGCTGTGGAATGTTGATTTTCCTTACTAAGCCAAATACTGCCATCTAGAATTGAAGGAGTTTTTCTAATGCCCTCGTTGCTAAGAGTTGGCATAATGAGAAGGAACACAAATGACCTCCAGAGTTTATATGCAGCCTGATGATCTTTCATGAGCCTTTCAAATGCCATGAGTTCCACACAACTGACTATAAATAATTGCTTAGGTTGGCCTGACCTCGGGTTGTCTGAGAAGATGATCCGATAATGGCACGAGTGACTCTGGTTCTGTTCAGAAGTTGAGATCTCGTTTAGGGTTATACTTATTTGAACTCTCTGTAATTTAAGAAGAAAGCTTTCTGTGTACGCCAGTACTGGAAATACATTCTGAACAGAGGTCACTGATGTGGCAGTTGAAATCATCATTAAACAAGTCACTTGGGAGATGAGTTTAAGCAGAACTGAAAAGTTACCTCCTGTTTGACAGTGCAGTTTTCTTTCCCTGGTCTCTCAGCCCTGGTCAGAGTTGCCAAATTTTGTATTAACTCCTCAGTTCTGCAGAGTGTGAATTGGACAGATACGGCCTTGCAGGACCTCAGCAGGGAGCTCTGCACACTTTGGGTCTCATCAATATGAGAACAGCCTGCAAAAGGGCAAGCTGGGTACCACCTCTTTCCCCAGGGGCATCTTTGCCTGCTTTCCCTTTCAGTGGCAAGTGGTGTGTGTTATTTTCCAAGAACTGCTAACTCATTTCATGAAATGTGGTTCAAGAAAGAAGAAATCATTAACAAAAACAGCCTTTGTTACAGCCTTGCTTAGTCATGACTTTCTTTTTTTCCTGACGAATTATGACGAACTAAACTGACTCAATGATCTTTAATGTCTTTTCCAGTCCAAATTATTCTATGACATTTTTTTTTTTAATTTCTGTTTTGCAGAATGCATAGTGTGAAAAGTAGTTCCATTACTTGCTCTCAGTCCACCCCAAGATGCTCAGAACTCACAGCTCTTCATGAGACATGATCTTGATATATAATAAAATAATTCTTTTGGCTATGAAATGTTATGATGCCCCTGGTCCAAAAAAGAAAGATGAGAGACTTGGTTTTTTGACAAAGTTGTCAAAATTTCCAAGTCAATTTATCCTTAAAAATCCTCTCAAAGGAGATGAAAAATACTGTTAAAACAGTGAATTTGGTAGCAGTTTCTCATATCAGCCATGTCTGTGACTTGATGTGCCATTGCTGCAAATTTTCTTGTTTTCCAGCAAATAATGATTTATAGATATTGCTGTAGAAGGCAACAGCTTAGGCGATGTGATGAATGTACTGCTGGGATGGGCATAAACCACTTCAGAACGGCACAGAGCCCAGCAAACCAACAGGACTGATGCTGCCTGTGAAGGTATTTGCAGCTACTGATGGTTGTACATGCAGCAGAAAAAAGTTTGGGAACTCCCTGGCTTGGAATAAAGAATTCCCTGCAGGTAGATGGTCTGTACAGATTAACTGTGGCCTTCATAGGCCAGGCTGTTGCTACATTGTTTTGTTACTGGTGCCATCTGAAAGTCTTTAAACGTCATACAAGACTAGGAGAAAGATCCAGAGAGATCTGGGTATTATTTATGTATTTTCATTTCTTCCCAAGTTATTGTAAAAATAATTTAATATTACTGCTCAGAGTAATCTCCTAAGAAGCCCATGAAAACTTTAATTTTTCAACTTTGCTGCCTTTTCTGCAAGATTGAGCTCTGCTTATTCTTTCTTTGCTTAGCCAAGAGTAATCTGTTGAGAGACAGAGCTGCATTTGGGAAAACCTTGGGGTTCATTTCATCATGGCTGTAGTAATAATATGGATCATAAATGGGGCAAACTGATTTATCATAAGCAGAACCACTTGTAGGGGGTGCAAATTTAATGAGGAAGAGTATGGTGGGACTGCAGAGGTTTTATAGGTGTGAAAGAGTGACAAAGGAGGACATTCTACAGTCTGGATTTCAGCTCTTCGTAAACTGTTTGCAACATATTAGCTGAGATTTTCAAAAGAGCTGTAGGACTTAGTCACATCTTGCACTGAGGTGTAAGGGGTGAGAAGTTTGAATACCATGCATTTAGGAAAAGGAAAAAAAGACTGAAAACATTTTCAGTCATTACTGAAGTGTACCACGGTGCATTTGTGTGAGCACAAAGAAAAGACAGGTGAGATCTACTGTATGGCGAGGCAAGTTTCCAAGAGCATTAACATTTTATTTTAAGAGATGAATAAAACCCTGGAAATTGCTGTAGACTTGGCAGGTAAGGGCTGTTACGCTTCATCTTGCCTCTTGGCCAGAAAGCTCAGGGAGTGGGAGCTTGCCAGATACGGCAGTCTTCTCCACTACCTGAATTTAATTTAAACCATTCTGCACAGCCCTGATTTTAATCCTTTCATTTTGGTTTTGAGTTACCGCATATATGGCACAATGGAAATATTTTTTCAAACCTAAATTAGAAACATATTTTAGGAGACAAAAAAAAAGTGCCTGTCTTTTATGCAGAATGAAACATCTTTAACTGTTAAATCAAGTATAACCTTTGGATCATTTTGCTTGAAAAGTTCGATTATCAATAGAAAAATGTGCATTTTTCTTTCTGTTTCCCTCTCTTCCTTCCAGTTGTACACATTGCACAACGTGTTTCTTCAGGGTGGCCAAGAAATACATTTTTAAAATAATTAGAGACAGAAGTGAGATATGTCAAAGGTAAAAAAAATTAAATCAGTGTGTTCATCTTTGTTTTTATACATTACACATAAAAGTATTGGTGGGGTTTTTAAAATTCTACTGAGATCTTTTTATTTGTCATAAATGATAACAATGTTTTCAATACCTCCAAGAGTCCATATTTCCAGGATATATCATCAACTTTTGCTCTAAATGCAATGCAAAACAGGAAGTATAAATGCTGAAGCCAAGTAAAAGCAGTGGAAAGAGTGTGAGCTGCAACTAGATCTTCACTTTTGCTGCCCAAGTTGGCCTTGTTTCTTCCACAAGAAAAAGAGGCCAACTCCATAGAGAAAAAAGGTAATTTTTAAAAAAATTTTTTAAATGTACTCAGGGTGTTTTTCTAAGCTAGAAAGTCTAGAAAATTCAGGTCTTTATGGAACTGCCAAAGCACAAGTGTGAGAAGCACAGTGGAAAGGTGCCCAAGCAGTTATCAGCAATTCACCTTCAAATGGATGGATGGATACACTGGGTGGCATTTCGGAGATTCTGGCTGTGGCTCATCTACGAAAAACACAGCTGGAAAATGAGAGAATGTGGTTGAAATCTGCAGATGATAGGATTCTGGCCAAGAAGGATGAGTGTGAGGCAGCACCCTGACCAGGAGTGACCTGTTGTGTAAGCAAGCAGTAGTCACTGACTAATTGAGAACTAGGCACCGTAGCTCCTACGTCACCGTGAGTGTGCCTTGACTCGACCCTGCTGCTGGAAGGGAAGGTCTGAGCTCCACTGGAATTTCAGGTGGTTTTTGGTGAGCCCTGAGAAACAGCAACCTCACCCCAACAGTGCTGGAGAGCATCAGACACGGTGTGTCCTCTCCTGGGCTTTGCATTTCACAGAAGATGAGCACCAATGGGGCTGATCAAGGGTTGAGCACTGAGGATGTTTGGAGGTCTGGAAATGTCACTCAAGGTATAAGTCACTGTAATAAAGCTCATTGACTTGTTGCAAGTAATTCCTAGAATCTGATTAAGTGAGGTTTTCTTTAAAGTGGGTTTTGTCTAGCATGTTAAACATGCAGATTTATTAGTAAATCAGATGTGTGTGAATATCATTTATGCACTATTTTATGCTTGCATGTTGACAGCAGAACTTGCAAACAGAAAGGAATATTTGCTGTGCAATTGTGGTCAAAGCACTGTCCATAATTCTTTGAAGGATCATTTGGGGCCAACTTTAGAAAAAATGGGCCAAAGTGTCTAGGCTGCATGGTCGTACCCTGACTGGGAGCTAATTCAT
The DNA here is from genome assembly GCA_013400735.1 of Pomatostomus ruficeps. NCBI lineage: Eukaryota > Metazoa > Chordata > Aves > Passeriformes > Timaliidae > Pomatostomus > Pomatostomus ruficeps. The sequence continues at coordinate 193,703 of VYZT01006644.1, read as the reverse complement.
AGCACCAGCTTTTCTGTGGTGTAGACACCAAACTGCTGGCCTGTGGGATTGTCCTACAAACTGCTGATGGCACTTGTTGCAGCACAAACACATAAACACTTGACATAATTTTAGAAAGATCACTTTGAGAAGTGTGTCTTTTGAGAAATCCACATTAGGTGATCTTACATGTGCTGGTTTGGTTTTTTAAGTTATATGAATGAGGGCACTGGAAAAATGGCTTATTTCTATTGTGCATGGGAAATAGTGGAGTGAGCAGATTTAAATGTGTCTTTTCTGAGTGCTGCTATGCAGAGAAGGTCATGAAGTCACCCGTGGGTGTTGGCCAGGATCACATCAGACACGGTCATGTTTAAAGGCAAAGCAAACTGAAGGAGGAGAAGAGACAGACGGGGTATCACTGGTGAAGAAATCTTATCTACAACGTGCTGGCTTCCCCGGCAAAGTGTAAAAAGGCCAATTAGCTCTGCTTATCCTTCCCTTCCTGTTGTTCCCAGTCTGGTTGTGAGCCACTCACAACTTCTTAAGGCTTTGAGTAATGAGTTGCTTTTTCTAAGGACTGACAGGAAATCATGTAATAAGCCGGGGGGAGGGAGAAGTTTCCTATTCTAGTTAGTCCCTATATCATCCCTAAACGAAAAGATAAGAGAGTGCAGTGGGCCAGACCAGCCCCAGTGTCCTTATGCGTGTTTCTCTGGCGGTGGAGATGTAATCAAATTGATCACATCCCTGTGGATTTCATCTCAGCTGGACCCCTAGAAGCTGTCAATTCTTTCAAAGAATAAGTAAGTTGGGTGTTTTCTTGCTGTTGCATGTGAATGTAATGGAAGTGCTGTCAAGGCCTGTGGGATTAGCTCTGTGCAGAGGGACTGGAGCAGAACCTCAAAGACACTTAATGACAAACTAAGCTCAAGTGAAGCCTATTTTGCAATAAATACAAAAAATATGATGGGGATTGATGTATCTTTGTCTTGTCTTATACCATTTAGTATCAATATGTAACTTTATTACTTTGGTCTGTGAATACAAGGCCTTTATTCCTTTTAATCCTCAAGACACCAAGACAAATGCCAAGAAATGCACTCGGTGTGTGAGTGCCAGGGACTGAGCAGTGCATGCTTGAGTTCAGTTTCAGGCAGTGAAAATCTGCACAACTTCCTTCTGCTCACTGCCAGCAGCTGGGCAACCCCTCCACCTACGAGCTCTGTGCTTCACTCTGGCCCTGACTGGAGCAAAGTGTCTGCATCCACACACCTGGAGAGTGTGGGGGGCAGATAGTTCAGATGCTGCTCTGGACATGGCTGAAATAAGGCAGCTTTTCATGTGTTTATCTCCAGAATTGTTTTTAAGGTCTTATTCTCAATACCAGTAAATTTGAATTTCACTTATGAATTCACCAAAGAATGTGCGTGCTTCTTTAAAGTTGTATGAAAATATAATTTTATTGATTTAAGTGTATGAATGGGAAACATAAATTTTGTCCAAAGCCCATGTTAAATTTAAAGCTTTTAATACTTTAACAATCCTACTGAGGAGTTGCACAAAAAGTGTAGTGTGTTTTTAAAAAAATACTTGCTGGATAGGATTTCATATTAAAAGTGGTACTGACTAAATCTGTGCTGTTAATGGAAAGAAATATAAACTCTGCTATGCTTCCAAGTACATAAATAGTATTATTCAATAGCTGAAGACAAATCATTTGCTAAAGACCTGGCATTTGTTTTCTGAAAGAAGTGTGTATTTGTTTCTTGAGCAGGCATCCTCTGCACTGCTGAGAAACCTTTTGGAAAGCACAACATTTCAGAAGGGTCCTGAGGAAGGATATGACAAAGTTCTGCAAGCTGTGACATCTGGTAGATGGCCTGATTCCAATGACCCAGGGCCCCTGTCAGGTACAGTGATGAGTTCAGTTTTATTAAGGTCTCTAACAAATTTCAGATGACTTGATTAAAATCATGAGTGTGCAGCTTTGTCTCTGCTGGGAGCTAATCTTTTTGTGCTGCAGTGGGCAGCATAGCACACTGAAGTTCTAGTTTAATTTTGCTGTTACTTGACAGCACTGAAGGATTACAAATTTGTGCTGTCTAAAATCTGGAAGAGAAGTTTGCCAGGCTGGAGGTATAGCATATATTGTTACATTATGCTCTCTTTCTGCTTTCCAGGATTCGTGTTTATTGTTGTAGTCTTGTACATCTGTATTTCTATTCTGTAATTATGGCTGGGTTTTTTTTAAAGTTTTTTTAAAAGTCCCCAAAATCATTACATTGACCTAAAATGCATCTCAGTGCAATATATTTTACTGCTTTTTTTTTTCATTTTCTACTTCTAACAAGAGCCAAGAACCTCACCTTTAAGTGAAATAATTGATTGAGACATAGAAGTGGCAGTCTTCTGTGGCTCCAAGAGCTGAGACTTTCTCAAAAGTACCAGAAATGGTAAAAAACAAAGACACAAATGGTTTTAGTAGATTTCAGACTGGTATTCTGTAGTAAGACTGGAACTATGAGGCCGTCCTTGCAGTGGTAGCTGCAGTGAGCTGGCAGGAGAAGGGTTCAGTTGGAAAAGAGGGCACAGGGTGCCTGTGGGTGCTGCAGGAGGCCTGTTTGGTCATCTCAGTCCACAGCTCAGACTGCCCCTTGGGACAGCTGCAGAGGAGACAGGGGAGAGAGTATCTAACATTTTTACAAATAAATGTCTGCAACCCGCCACTGAGCATACAGCTGGTTGCAAATACTGGGTAGTTTTGTTCATTATAATGCTTTCCTTATGGCCATTTTGAAAGCGAGTTAAAGGACAGCATTATTGTTGTGTTTCTGGTATTGATACCTGTGATCATAAATCCTGCTCAGTTTCAGCTATTTTTCCCAGTAGCCCACACAGACAGGCCTATGGTCACCTCTCATCTCAATGCAAGAGGCTGAAAAATATTTGAAATTAAAATCTGCAAGGTGAGAGGAAAGGCTACTGGAAAATCAACACTTTCCAATTAAAACTAAATCTTACCAAGCCTGGTTCTGTTATTTTGGTTTTATATACTTCTATGTATATTCTGTTCAGAAGGTACAGATTGTGCATTCTTTATGATTTTTTCCCAAGTCATTCCAATAAATTTTCTCCCCTGTTATTTGTTATGGCTGAGCTACTTGAGCAGGGGAAGATTTGTTTGCTGGTTTTTATTTTGTTTTCTTCCTGAGATGTTCTGCTTGGAATTTCAAAGCAAAGAAAAACGTTTGTATATGTGTAAAAGGGTGAAACTTCTGCTGGCAAGGGTTGGAGTGGTTATTTCAAATAGCTGTGGAAATTTCATCAGAGACGTAATTTTTCGTAATGCTGAGGATGTATCAATCTGTCAATAATTTGTCTGGGACACAAATATACACACACATGCCCATTGATTGAAATGTCTGACCTGAGCTTTTGTATCCAGGAATAAGTTGTTGATTTTATCCCATGACAGTGTCAAAATACCTTCACCACAAATTTGTATATGCTGGGTTTTTTCACCACACTTTCCTTATTTTTTCCTGAGCTAAATTCTTGTAAGATATTCTCTTCTCAATATAAACCCATTGGTCTGCTTTCCCCCTTAGCCTCCAAGGATTTAGTTCATGAGGCGGAAGTGTTTAAAAATAATTCCAGATATGGCAGAACAGCCTGTATCCTTTCTATAGAGTAACTGACATCAGACATCTGAGTTCACAAAATGGTCAACAAAAGATCAGTAAAAATATCTAAGGATTGTAAAGTGCAAACATTTTTTTCCTCTTTCCTTTAAAGGGAAAGTGTGACACTTTAAGCAGGGGTAGATTTTCAGACTGTGGAAGCCTGAGTGACACACACCTTTTACTAAAACTATTGTGATTTTATGTCCTAAAGAACTACCCAACCTCTTAAAAGCTTCACCTCTGAAGACAGCTCTGCTGTAATACCATTAATAAACAGATTTAGTGCCCTGTGCATGAGTAGGGCTAAAGAAAAAAAAGGAAATCTCTCCTATTTCCTTTGTGCCTGAGTTAGGGACGGACAGGTACCCCTGAGTTGGCTCCTGGGGTGGGGTGAGAGTTGTATTTTGCTCATGTTAGAGCTGGGGGGGATGTGAAGAACTGGAATCTGAGGCTGCAGGTGGAAAACTTCTTTAGACCAGGGAGGGTGTGCCTGCAGGGCAGAGCCAGCGACTGCCTGGGGCTCTCACAGGACTTTGCAATGGGGGGAGAGATAAAGGAGGAGCCAAATTAGGACATAGAGGACAAAAGTCGAGGAGGAGGTGGGGATGTAGGCAGGAATTGATTTAATAGAGAGGGAACTCTGGAGTTTGCTCCTATTCCAGTCCCAGCAGCCAGCTGACAGGCCATTGCCACTCAGCCAGGAGCAGCGGGAGCCTGGGGGCCATTTGGTGCTGCCCTGCTTAGAGTCACCTTTCACAGTTTTCTTACTGAAGCTGAAGGGATTTTCAAGGAAGCACCTGAAGTGCTTGAGGAGAGGGCAAGTGGCAGAGGAGAGTTATTTCCTTATGCCCAGAACTGATGTACTCCAAAATTTCAAAAGAGACACTGAGTGAGGGACCTCAAAGAGCAAGGGCAAGGAGGATGTGGTCAGCACTTCATGGCCAGGCCGTGGTGCCCAGCAGCATCTGAGGCAAGGAGGACAACAAATGTTTGCAAACTCCTATCTTTGGAAACATTCCCTTACTAAGGTGCTCCACACAGAGCTAGAAATGTACCAGTGTTGCAGATTTCCCTTGACTTTAGATTTTCCCTGCTATGTTCAAGAAATGTTGAGAGTGGCTTCGGAGACTTTGACTCATTTGAAAGCACCACTGGATTTTTTTATAATGGTGGTATTTTTAATGTATGCACATGCAAGTGGACATCCATTAGTTGTGTTTTCTCATTCTCTCCTATCTAACAAAGCCAGAGCTTCTTGTGAATTGATATCCACTAGGATCAATATTCCACACTTGTCAAATTTGTTGGATTACTTTTGAAAGACTAAATCTTGAAATAATTTTTCTTTTCCTTAAGTAGAAATTTAAATTGCTTTTTTTCCTGACATATAAGATTAGACAGGGAAAATAGCACACCCTTTTCCCACATCACAGGCTGCATTCATATATGCATCCACACAGCCATGCCAAATCTTTATATGCATTATGGGTGTATTATTTCCTTCTGTTGCATGCTAACAGATTTTTCTAGATCCGTGCCCTGTTCAGGAGAGAAACTGCTATACTCCTCTTTAGCATTTTCTTGGCACTTTCCCTTTTTTTTGTAATGTGCTGGCAGTTCCTTGGGAAGCCCCGGGAATGCTCGGGCTCCTACAGAACCGCCTCGCTCTCACATCTTGCCCGACGATCGGCTCAGCGATCCCTCCTCTCCTCGCTGTCTCCATCGCTCGCCGTTTCACTGATGCCCCCTTCTGCCCTCCTCGCCTCATATCACGGAAAAATCTTCCTTCGGCACAGGGCAAGGAGTGCGGTTTGAGCACTGCCGGGTGTGTTCGGGGGAACGTGCCCAGGTGCTGTTGTGTTGGCTACTTCATCGTTAGCCATTTGCCTTTTCTGCAAACAGGAACCCTGTGAATGTATGAGGAATACACTGAAGGAAGGGAACGATTTCCTCCATTAGAAATCTTTGTGTGTGTCACCAAAAAGCTCTAAAAAGCACATTTGGCTGTCAGTTTTCAGTTGTGTGGTCACCTGTGCTTTTTTTAGTCGAAGTATCACATCAGAAATTAGTTGTTCCTTACAAAAAATTTACAGAATATCTTTGGAAAATCTGGACTGGTCTCTATGGCTGTTCTTGCTCACTTTCCTCCCACCAAACCCTGTAATGTGATACATGAGTGCAATATCCCTTTTTCATAGTGGCAACTTCTGCTGGCTGAGTTTGTGTGCCACACTATTCCTGGGGCAGGGAGCAAAGGAGGTATCCCAGCTCCAGGATGCACTTGTCTGTTCTTGCCAGACAGATCCAGTTACAGAGCTGAGAAAAAGACTCAGATCCTTGCTCTGTGCTGCTGCTGCTGCCCCTGGGGACTCAGTTCCAGCTGGTTGCATTTCTGCAGCCCACACTTTGCTAGGAAAGAAAGGGAGACCAGCAGTTGTCACAAGTTTCATAGGCTTGGGGATGTGAGCTCGGCACTGAACAACTTCACATCTGAATTTCTGCCTGCCCCTACAAACCTGTGGAGGACAGGTGCTTCTGCTTGTGTGGGTGGTAATTGCAGGTAGCACTCCAGGGACCCTCCTGGAATGGCCATTCTGGGAAATATCTGCACATCGAGATATCCTGTGAGGCCTCTCCTCCTCATGGTATTCCAGAGAGCTCCTGCTGCACAGACAACAGAGCTCCCCAATAGGTGAATACTTCTGTAGCACAGGCCACAAATGCAAAGAGTGAGGGTGCTTGAGGAATAGGGGAAAAAAAGCAAAAACCCAGAAACTCTGAGGCAGACCTTGTCAATTCAAACTATAGATGAGAGGATGTAGGCTGCTTTAATTCAGCATGGAAAGGGAGGGCAGGGAATATATGACATAGAGACAGGACACAAAACATTCCTCAGTTTTAGGGACTTTCAGGAAAAAAAGATTTCCGTAGAAACATTTCTGGATTTTTTCAAATGCAATGCACTGTTTCTCGACATCAGTTGCAGTGATACAGAATCACTGTGGAAGGTTGCAGTTGCTGCACTATCTTTTTTTTTTTTTTTTTTACAATATTAAGTGCAGTTACCACTTAGCATGGAATGATCTCTCTTCTAGGTCAAACTCTTCTGTTTGTGTGGCAATGACAGCTTGACATAAAATGATTTAATGACTAAAATGAAAATTGGTGCAATATTTCAATCCTCATATCATGAGCAATTTAGGAATTAAAAAGAATAACATAGAATTAATGTACTTTTCAAAAATTCATTAAAATAACCCTCTTAAGATCCTGTTAACACTGACATTTAAATTGACCTTAGGTTTTAACAAAACACCTGTGTTTTTTAAGGGAAAAAATACCAACCTAATTTAAGTAAAGCCTTTGTATCTTAAGTTTTCTCCCGTGTCCTGATATAGCTGTCCCTGAGATGGAAACTCCTGCCTCTCCCTGTAAACAGCAGTGTGAACTGGCAGAGCCAGCACCTTCCTACCACCTTGTGCTGACGAGATGTTGACACACAGGAGTGGCAAAGAGGAAGGTGCAAACAGATGAAAATCCCAGCTGAATGAGTGGGTTTTTAATCTTCTTGCACCTGTTTCCAGCAGGGAGTGTGACTGTGATAGGGTGCAGAAAGGAATGCTACGACCTGGGCAGCAGGATGTGGGTGGAGGCTCGAGTCTCAAGGAGGGAGTGGAATGGGGGAGGAAGAAGCAGGAGCTTGAATCACATTTCAGACCTTGAATTTGGAAGAATTCAGTATATTGAAGACAAATCATTTAGGAGCAGTTTTTAGGTATGGTGTGTTTACCGGGGGAAGAGAGGTATTGACCAGCAGGACGTGAAAGCAGCAACTCTTGAAATAAACTTATTTCCAAAAGCAATTGCTCTGAGACCATGCCACTGGCTCTGCTGCAAGGATTCCAGGCACAGCAGAATGTGATCTTATCTCCCAGGCTAATGGCTTGAGCACAGAGGGGGGATCTAAAGGGTTAGACTAGGATACTGAAAGTAAAAACTTTCCCAAATCCCAAGCAGGATTTGCTGGGAGATTGGAGAATGGTGTAGTCTCTGCAGAGGGCTCTGCCATGGAGGTGCCGACAGCCCCGTGGGGAGAGGGGAGAGTGCCTGAAAGGGATTGCTAGAAGCACCACTTTATTCATCTCCAGTGAGAAGTCCCTGATGTCCCCATGGTTAGTGAGCCTGGACCCAGGCTCTGGAAGAGCCTGCTTGGAGGCCAAGAAGGCACTCTTGTTTCCCAGCTCTCTGTTTCTCAGTGGCCTTTTTCATTGCAGTGTTAGAATTGTGACAAATGGCTAAAATATTCTGCTCTGCAACATTTCTGGACATTTGTGAACCTGCTCTTTTCCAGCTCATCACTGGATCCTGTGCTGGGTATTCCACTGCCAGTGGTGGCAACTCCAGCAGCTGGGTTATAGTCCAGTGGCACTCACAGGCCTTTGAAATGATGCAGAACAGAAATGAATTTCAAATTGTGCTTAAAATCCTATATTATTGCTATAAATCCTTGGGGTTTTTCCCTCTTGCTCTCTTTTGGGTGGACTCCTAGCAAGCTTGACAGGAGCACGGGATATTTTTGATATATAGCATCAGGTCTGCTAGTTCAGAAACCCCACACAGAAGCTTGTTTTTAGAAAGAGAGAAAATAAGATTAAACAGGACAGGGAATGCTGTTATGAAGGAATGAAAATATTTTCATTACCAGAGTATTTGTATGTCAACAGCTGATAGGGAATGATGTGAGACATTCCCAGAAGGACTCCCAAAGATTTTTTCCATGTGTAATAGACCAATTAGCAGAGCCCAGACTAAATGAGCAATGTCACATTGCTTCTTGCATTAAAAAAGTGTGACATGTAGACTTTTTATCTAATAAATATTTGCATTTTTTATCCTTGGGACTTTAGTTATACTGCTTTCAACTGCTCTATGTTCCCAAGTAATACAGGGAAAACATTAGCTTGATCAGCATAACTTTCAGACATACAGATATATTTCTCTTATGTAGTATAAAGTTTTAAATATTTATTAATGAGAAGCTCTGTACACTCTTGGAACATGTACACATGTGAAAAGGAGGGGATATTAAACTCTACACAGAACTTGTAATATTTTTAAGCTGACTTCATGAATTAATAAAGGAGGAAATGAGCACATTCAGTTTCAGACTCTGCTGTCCAGCTCTCCTGGAGCAGCCCTTGAACTGACCTGCAAGAAATTATTTGATTTACAGTTGTTTTTCAATATTAAAGTAGTTTGGAGAAATTTTAGCCTTTTCCTAGCGAAAACAACTGAATAAGTAGATTAAAAATTAACACAATTAGAAAAAAAATTGATTTGAAGTTTTGTTTTGTTTCCTTAGTATCTTGTAGATTCCACTGCAGAAGAGGTTGAGTTTTGGTAACAGGGCTCTTTTTATGAATTAATGTTGGTTTGAAGTTGGTAGAAGAAATTGCAATAAAGAGCTTTAACAGTTAATTGATTTTAGTTTTCCAGGTATCTTTTTTATTTTCACATGCCTGAAAATTTGCACAAGTTAAATATCAGTTAATGACTCTGATTTTTGTAAGATGAGGTGATTAATTGTAGCAGGATAATTCAGAATCAGACGACTCCCTTGGAAGTGATGTGACCTGCAAGTCATGTCAGTTATGTGAGGTCATTGTAAAAAGGCAGAAGCAATGGAATATTAATCCACTTCTTATTAGCATTCAAAGGACTTACATCTCACAGGACAATCTTGTCCGTCCAATTCTCTACTCTGCATTCATCCACTGATGTGTTTTTACCTCATCTTTACCTTCTTCCTCAAATTTGTATTTTGTTGATTGACCTTTCTGAATACAAAGCAGAAGACCTGTTTCTCAGGTAAGAGGAACACTTGAGAGAAGAATTGTTCATTCCATTGGAGATATTAGTATTATTGCAATGAGTTCCAGAAAAGGCTCAGGATCCTACTGCCTGCTGTATGTGCATGTTGCTACAATTACATATTGTCATCCTTCCCTTAAAAACTTACAATAATGCCTGAGGTGGGAATTTCAGAAGGGCCTAAGTAACTGCCCTTTTCATCTTCCCACAGGTTCCAGGGGACTTTCTTTTAGGGGTATCCAAGAGATTGTTTAGTACTAAGTATAAGTTGTCTTTCTAATGGTTTTTCTGATTTTCTTCTGAGATTCATGGGTTACTTCTCTTTTGCCACTCCTGAGTTTGAGGATTCTAGTTGACACCATTTCTGGAAGTTGAATTCTGGTTTGTTATATCAGCAGCTCTGAAAATAGGGAGGTGATGGGAACCTGCATTTATGTAAAAAAGCCATAGAATACGTATGCCAAAAGGGAAGATGGAATTGTATCAGAAAACACTAGTTTTCTCTATTTTCACCCCATCTGTAGCTACCTTTGTTTTTTACGGCATTTGTTGCATCTTTGCACCTATTTTGAAGTGCAAATTTCAGTGCACCTCTGTGGGGTTTTTTTGGGGGGGTGTGCATATAAATGTGTGTAGGAGAGACCATTTCTCTTCTACTCTTCTTAAAATATTATTTGCTATTTAAGGAGAGTAACTCTCTAGAGAGAAGCTGAAATAATGCAAACACAAGTATTATTCCTCCCCCTCCCTTGCACACTCAAAAAATCCCAGAATGTGAAGGTACTTCCCTGGAAATGAGTCCAGCCCCATGAATATTCCTGCCTGTAGGAGAAAAGGAGCGGGCCTCTCGCAGGTGCCAAGTTCAACAGGCTGCTGCTTTCCATCCAGAGTGCTGAGTGTGAATATCAAGAAGTTAAAACAGTGCCTAATGTTGATTAGCTAATAGGTTTGAAATAGGCTCTTCCCACCCCTGAGAACTGCTGGGGTTACTTGGAAGAGCAGCGACTGCAGGGATTACTTGCAGGGTGGGGATCCACAGGCAAGAATGCAATGAATAACTTGCCAAAACCGTGCAGCTCTGCCCGCTGCAAAGAAGCCTTCACCTCTTGCTGGAGTTTTTTGGCATCCAGGAGAGCTTATCTTTGAGTAACTTGTAGAGTGTAAGGTGAATTGCAAAAGAGGAATGCAGACAGCTTCTCCTATCAGCACATTGTTTTGGTTAAGACTCCAGTGGAGTTCTGTAAAAATGTGCTGGGGGGAAGGGAAACAAGGCAAAGTCAGCATGTCCTCCGGATTTGCTTAGTTAATCAAACAAGCTCATTGGAAAATTAACACTTCCAGCCTTAGAAAAGAATTGCTATTTTATTTTTCAAATGCCTTCCAACACTGTATCCAGTTGTCTGAATAACAACCAGGCTCAAAAATGACCTCTTGCATCTCTGGCTGTAAATGTAAAGGTGGGGGGCCAGGAGGCTGCATTGTCAGCCCTGATATGGCAGATTCACTTTGAGAAAGGAATATTTTCAGGCCTGACTTCTTGTGAGTGACTGTGGATTTTGCATCACTCTGGATGTTGGCAAGAGCAAAATTCTCAGAAAATCACCTTTTCTATGAAATTTTCTGCTTTGTTTTAGCGTTATCTTATAACTTCCACCAATATTAGCTGTTCTTTTGTGACTTCTATAAGATCATCCTTGTAAGGACTGCCTGCCTACAAGGCTCGGTGTCCTGTACTTCCCTCTCCTGAGCACACCAGTGTGATCCGACAGGATCCTTGATGCAAAGAGCCTCCTGGAAATTTCAGGTGTATTTTTCAGCAGCTGATTAAAATGTGCTCTTGCATTTTCTAACTCATTTTTGCAGACAATTAAGCCCCCCAAAATAAGATGAATCTGCTTGATGTGCTGGCTTTGCACTGACTGTTTCACAGTCCTAGCACTGAGAATCACCCTTGGCTTTGTGGACTTGATCCCCTGCACCCCTCTTCCCAGAATGATGGTGGTGGTCTCTGCCCAGAACAGCTCTTGTGTGGACACCTTGAATTCTCTTTCACCAGGCTTGTCACCCTACTATCTAATTCCCTTTTCTTCCTTGCTCTTGGAATTTCACTCTTCTGTGATATTTCCTAGCCAGCTTTAGGGGTACAGGAGTTTCAGTGTTTGCTAGCTGTTTCCTCAAGTCTTTTTACACCCTTCGTTGGCCTTTACGATCCGTGGTTTTGCATTTTATCCCCTGAGAAGTAGGACCATATTGCACTGCTCAGTGAACTGAAGTATGGGAAGTAAAGCTTCTAATTTCCAAATAATTTAAAGCTGTGTTAAAATTTAAGGTATCATTTTGGTGAAAAATCTCTTCAGCTCGGGAGTTCAAGTGTTCTCTGCACTCACATGTGTTCTGAAAGAGGGTGAATTGAGGGAGGTATGCGATGTTTTGGGTTTTTTAAGAATTTGAATATTAAGCAAAATAGCAAAGGTAAGATATGCTGGGAAGCAGGGGGCTGTAGATCTTTGCACTGGCTCTGTGGTGTAGAAAGTAATGAACTCATAGGAATGCTTGAATAAGGGGTGCTGTGATGAAACAGGCTCTTTCTTCCCAGAAGTGTCCCTGCCATGCTCTGTTCTTCACCCACAGAGTCCCCTCTCCTGGTCTGTCTGACCATCCCAGAGGAGAGAACACTCCGACAGGCTCACAGGGGACCGGGAGATTATCTGGTGAGCTCCAGGGTCTTTAACGAAACTATGTGAATGAGTAAGGATCGTGTGCGGGTATGAGTCAGCCTGGAACTCCATGTTCTCTCCAGGACAACCTTCGGGAGGAGGGGGCGGCAACATCTGCAAGGGTTCTGGGGAGAAGGTCACTGTAGGCAAACGGTGATATTTGAGCACTGTTGAAAAGGCAGAGAGGAGCTCTCAGGGCCTGGAAGTTGCTCGGCTGCATTTGGACAGGTACACAGGTGATTGTATCTGAGCCATACCAAGGAGCATTACAGTCCTGAGCAAGACACGATTTGCAAATTCCTTGTCAGCAAATGCCTTGAGGAAGTGTACAGCAGGAAATAAAGAAAGGAATCCCTGTCTCCAAACCCACAGCCAGTTCTCTACTGCCTGAAGACCTTTCTTTTACCCTGTGCAGTTGAGAGACATTCCCTGAATGCAGAAGCTGGTCGGGGACTGAGGCACTTGTGTCAGCCTGAGACAGCAGGGAAACAGAGCTCACTGGGGCATGTTGTAGGAGCATATTTAATGTGTAGGTTGTACCTACAGCTGTGAAATCTGGGAAGTTGAGAAAGCTGAAGATGTAAGTAAATATAAAGAAAACTTATAAATGCTGTGCATTTCACAAATATGTTATTCCAGTGTTAAATCTGGTTTAGACAAAAGTAGAATGGTCAGCAATGAAGAAGCCATTTCCTAGGAGCTGATTTTAATGTCCTTTCAGACATGCAGATATATAACTCTGTCCTATTCCAGCATGTATTTTTTTCCTGAAAATATATTTTGTAGCAGACGAATATTAATTAATTTATTTCTATTTCTTGTGGGCAAAGTAAATAGATGCAGCTTACCAAAGCACTTTAAAAAAGCAAATGCTGAACACAAGGAACTTTGTACTGAAGCAGGGTTTGATTAGTCATCTGCACTCTGATTATTCAGAGTTTCAGGGTTTGGTTCTGCACTTATTATAATAATTCAGAGGAAAATCTCTTTGGTCAAATATATCCCTATGGAAATCTGTCATGCTGGATTTAGTTCCTTAAGTCTTTTCTTTTCCTTTTTTTTTTTTTTTTTTTAGGATCTTAAGTGGGTTTTTCTTTTGAGTATGAGAATTAAGAGAAGTTTCACTGTATAACTCTAAGGTCAGAGGGAATCAGTAAGGTTTCACTTCCCTTTTGTGGAGCTGTTAGCCAAAAAGGAAGACACCTCTAATGTTTCACTCTAAGGAGAGAAAAACAAAGCTGTTCAGCCCTAGTTTAAGCTATCTGATAGGGAGCTGGAATTTATCATTAAAAAAGTCTGGCAGTTGAACTTCAGTCCTTCATAATGGACTAACCTTGGAGTGTCTCCATGCAGGGCTAGATCAGCTTCCCTCGTGTCAGTAATCAACAGCAAATAATTTGGGGGAGTTAACTGGCAAAAGGAAAACTCTGAGATGAACAATCACTTTGTTCAAACTTTCTCTGATTTCCCTACTTTTGTGTCCCTGGTTTTGCCCTTTCTCTCATGTTGAAGGGTCTAATTAAGTGAACCTGTTAACTGCCTGGACAGGGGGGTTTTTTGTTCAGTCTATATGAAATTTCTCTGTTTTTAAGAGGCAAATGGGATCAGTACAGGCAAGAGGAAGAGTATATTGTCCCACTTTGCTTCCTGGGAACAAACTCTCATAATGCCCTGACTGGTGTTTGTTCTGCTCCAGAAAGCCACCCTCTTTCCAAGAACATGAAAGTCCTGAGGCTGCCTGGAAAGGCATTGAACACAGAGACTGTATAAATGAAGAGCTATAATTCAGGTAAAAATACAGACAGACTAAAAAAGATAAGTAGATCAGCACAATAGTGGCAAATCCTTCTAATTTAACTACTTTGACAATGGGAAACTTTCTAAAATACTAAAATAAAAGTCTTAGCTGTGCTATTGATATAAAATAAATCCAACATCCCTCCAGCAAATCTCCTGTCTTCATCATCCTGTGAATAACCTGAGTTAGAACAGCTGGAGAAGGAACAATTCTGTCTTACAGATGCTGCAATTCAGATTATATTTTATCAAGCTGAAATGAGAGACACAGCAAACTCTCCCAGGGAGTTCAGAAGTTTCCACCCTTATAGCAATTGCATACTGTACAGGAAATGGAGGTTAAAAAAAAATACCAAAGTCATTCAGGGTATCTCTAATAGCGTCAATGCCTTGAAATAAGTTCTCATTTCAGGAATCCTCTGGAGGAAAGAATCAGTAAAACCTTTTGGTAGTTCTTGGTATTTGTCAGTTAAAAAAGTCCTGAGCTGTAGTGCAGCCTCACAGCCCCCTGCAGACACTGCACTGACATCTGTATTTCACACTGAATCCTCTCAACCTCTGCCTCCTCAAAGGACCTGCACTGATGTGCTGCCTCCTTCTCTTATCACAACTGCTCTCCCCTAGAGGCACCATGGCTTAAAAGTGTGATATTTGCTGCTCCTGCAAAGTGTTGTTAATCCTTCATGCAAGTAGACATGAGCATTATCAGCATGCAGCTTTCATCTCACCAGCGGGATGTGAGATGAAAACTCAGCACTGGCCTGAAACTGGAGCTCCAGGTTGCTCTTGCACCCAGCACGTCCCTCTCGCTCTGGGAGCACAGCTGTGCTCCACACTTGGGTCCAGCCACCTGGACCCAAGCTGCATCTTAAAGGGAAAGCAATGTCTTCCCTCCTCCTTCCTCTCCTTTCCTAATGAACACTATCTAAAAAAAAAAAAAACCCCAAGTCTGTGCTGTTAGCTCTTGAGAATAAGGTTGTTTTGGCAGTTGGAAGTCATGATAGTCACTATAAAAGGGAAGCTTTATACTCAGATTATGCTTTGTGAGGTAATTCTCTAAAAAACAGAGTGCTGGGAGTGTCTCATCCATACCAGTGCCAGAATGATCAGTTTCCTGTCTTGAGTGGAGAGAGAGAGAGAGGGGATTATCTGGGAAGCAGAACACTTAATTTTTTGGTTTCTTCAGTGTCTGAGTCATTAACAGGTGTATGGTTGAGGACCAGAAGGTTCTGTACCATGTTCTCATTTCTTGTAACTGCCTATAATCTACTTCAAATTTGCCATTAGCCTCATGTACCTTAAAAGAGGCATTGTGCACCCCTCAAAAGGAGGGAAAGGTTTGCTTGCAATTTATAGATAAGATGCTTTAATGATAGGCTTCACTTAGCCTGTCCAAATTCAGAAAGCTAAGGCACTTCAAGGTCTGATATATGGGTTTTACCTGCTGGATTGTACTGGAATTGCTTCATGCTTCTGTAGGAAACTGAGATCTTTATTCAGCAGAGTTACCTGGATTTCTTTGTGTGTGTCAGGGACTTCACAATCTGTCAGTGAAAAAGGAGGTGGTGGATGTTTGTGTATTTTACTTGGTCTATTTTCCAGAACAAACACAAGATTGAGTGTGTTCCATTAAAATGGCTATATTTGAGTTTAAACCAATACAAGTGCAAAAATCTTGTGGAGGAGGGAAAAAAAAGGTGTAACTTGTGACACGGACTTCATTGTACTTCCTTTGAGGCTCCATCAGAATAGTAAATTAGTTACACTGAAACCACCATGTTATGCAAAATATTTTGTTTAGTTCTGTCTTTATGTACCAGCCAAAACTGGACTATGATAGTGGCTCTTGAGAAAACTGAACAATGCATAATACATAAATTAGGAAATTTAATCTACTGGTGAGATTATATTATTGTAAAAAGTACAGCTATATTAGCTCTTGGAAGATTGGAGACAAGTAGGATGTCCAGGACAACTTAATTTATAAAAGATTTAGGTAAATTTCAGATTAACATCCTGGAATGTCCTTAAATTGACGTAAATCTCTGACTTAGCACTCTGACAGTAATATTAATATACATCAATAATTATGAGAATAATTATCAACACTTATTTTACTTTTTCCTTCCTGAAAATGTCTGTACAGTGAAAAGCAGTGTCATTTACTTAATCTAGAGGGGGATTTTATTCTATATATGTGGTAACACAAGTAGTCAGCAAATTTGTATTCATTAAGTTAAATTTTAATAAAAGATCCCACTTGGAGCCGGGCTGTATAATAGAATGTGTCAAATCAGAAATACAACCTCTAACACACTTAGCTATCCAAGCTACATAGATGGGCAATGCAGAAATAAAGTGGCTCCATGCTAATAAATGCAAATCTATGCAAACTGAAAGTGAAAAAAGGTGTTTGAAAGGTACCAGATTCACTTGGTTTACATCATTGGATCTCAAGACATCAAGTTGTATAAAAGGTGATAAAACAAATGCTCAGATTTGTAATTTTATGCCTCAATAAAATTACTTAAGCACTTCTATTGTCGCATTTGAAGCAAGATACATAAGAACTAAAAATTCTGTGGTGTGCATTGTATTTCCATCTTTACTTTTAATAAATTTTGTTTTAAATTACAGGTAGTTATTAGACCAAAAAAAACCCATAGCCTGTGATTTTACATAGTTTCTCAGAACTTACTTTTTTCTTGCTGCTATTTCAGGTGTAAATATTTAATAAATAATAAAGGGACATTAAATTTATATCACTGCTTCAGTGAAGGCTTTCTGTCAGTAAGTATCAACTGGCTCATTTAAGTACTTGGAGTTTTTATGCTTCTTTGACACGCAGCCAACAACCAGATTCCCTGTCTCTTGTGTCCTCTTGGAGTGCTGGAAAAGGTTGAGAGTGCATTAAGTTGAAAAGAACTTGCAGAATGCTACAAGGACAGGCCACTGTCACTTATCTGACAAATTCTGCCTCTACGTAATGAGTCACCTCTGATGGAGAGAAATGAGATGAATGCATTAAAATAATTTGTTGCACTGATATATTTCATGTATTTAAAAGCAAGTAACAAAAGTAAAAACACAAAATTGTGGGCTGGGACCTGCTGATTCTTGTGTCAACCAGATGTTTGCTGGCCCTGTCTGTTTCAGCTGAATGTAGCAGTCTGGCATGTGTGGAAGAGAGGAAATGGTTGACATCAGTGAAAAGGTTGCCTGTGATGGGCTGCTCTGTATCTTTCCCATCTGAGGCTGCTCATTCTTTCAGAGAAGCTAATGGGAGCTTATGGCTTGTGCTGAGAGCAGGATCTGGAAAGGGCCCAAGCTGTGTAAGGAACAGTTGTCCTTTTCTCCCTCCTGAGCCAGCGGAAGATCGCAGCCTGCGTAGACCATGACCCTGGGATCAGGGCCCTTGGATCCCTCCTTGTCCCTCTGGTCCCTGCAGGATGCTCTGGCTGATAGATGATTTACAAGACAAGGGATATTGCAGGCAGGCCAAGAGCAGTGACAGGGTTCCCTGTCAGTGGAAGTGAGGGAGGAGCTCAGCACTGCATGAAGGGCCAGCAGGAATGTCCCCTCCACCGGCCAAGGCATACAGACCTGTCATTGCAGCTCGTTGGGATGGTATCTGCCAGGCACAAGTGGATGCCACTGGATTCCAGAGTGTCCTCACCTCTCAGGGTTTCTGTGTATTCCTAGGGGAGGGCTGGTTATGCTGCACAGACCGACTGGAGATGTGGGTGCAGTGTTATATCCCACCCTTAGGGCCTCTTCCCCCCTTAGAGACACTCTTCCTGTCATGAGAGCTCCAGGAGCAGAGAAGGGACTTTTCTGACACACAGGCAGCACATAGAAGATACCAGTGCTGAATTCAGAAAGACTGTGAGCTGTGCTTGAAGACAAGGCAGAGATTAGTGCACAACTTCTGAGGAAGGGTAAAGGTTTGGATGGACAAGGAAATCAGAAATAAGAATGAGGTGGCAGCTTCAGCTGGGTGGGCAAGACAAGGTGTGCTGCAACCAGTAACAAGTGCAGAGATGTTAAGATCAAAGGGAATAAGGAAGGAAAAAACTGAATTTAGAATTTTTATCCATCCTAGTCTAAATCCAGGAGTAGATGCACAAATAGACTGACAAGGGCTTGAGGAAGACAGACACCGGTACAAGGACCTTGATTCACACCTTGTTCATCATCTCTGTGCTGTTCAGTTTTTTGGCTCCATGTTGTATTCTGCTCAATGAAATCTTTTTCTGCCTTGAACTCTTGCTCTATTTTGTGATTTTGTCTGTTCGGTGTATGAATAAACAATGGGTCTATACAGGGACATACAAAGGTTTTCTAGTTAGTTCCTTGCTCTCTATAAAATTCTACTTGCTCTTTTGTCTCTTGCTGATCTTGGCTGGTATTTCTTATAAAACCCATTATTTCAGAGTACCTCTATTGCTTAGTGACAGCCAGAGCCCCTCACTGCATGTATAAAATCAGGACTTTTTTTACTTTGTACATCACTTCATACTTGTAAAAATTTGGGTTTCATATGCCATTTTATGACAGATTATAATATTGTAATGTAATTCACCATGGCTGACTTCAGTTTCTACTTCACTGAAAACCACATTTCATGAGGAAACCTCATCCCACTCTCCACTTTCTTTTCTAAGAAGCCTGTGAATACATGAGACACTACAAGCTCTAGTGTAGATTCTTGTGGAACTCCACAGCTTCCTGTGGTAAAGGACTCCTACTCTATTTATTAGGAGGTTATTTATGAATGTGAACACCTACTATGTTTTCTATCCCATTTGAACTTAAAGCTCAGAGAGAGAAAAATTTATCATGAGCTCTTTGGGAATATAAGTAAGGTATATGAACAAGATCCTTCCTATATCTGTGTTTGTTTATCTTTTCAGAGAAAAATCTGCATTTCTAATAGTCTGGCAGCCTGTTAACCATTCCAATCTCCTTGGTCTTGCTCAAGGTTATTTTGATAAATGTGCATTTTCTGTCCTCTTGACATGATATATTTAGATATTCCTGTAGTCTTCGTGTACAAGATTTTCAGGTTTACCTTTTGATTTTAATTTTCTTTTAACAAGAATTAACTCTGTAGTTCAAGCGCTGCTGTGATGGATGTTTTGCTTCTACAAGTAGCAATGTGGTATGGGTGTTAGAATTCTTGTTAGAAATATTTTGAACCAGGTGCTCAGGAACAACTAAAGAATTGGTTCTGGTCTTGTGTATTTTCTGACCAACTGATCCATGATATATTTTTTTTGATGGATGTTCGGGGTTTTTTTATATAGTACTATTTACAGGAAAACTTAGAAATATAACTAGACTTTTAAGATGATGTTCAACATGGGGCCTGAGAAACTGGGTGAGAAAATCATCATGGTTAGACCTTTGGTTTTTTTTAATTTGGCTTTTTATTTAGGAAAATAAAATCTTGAAAAGGATTGCTCAAAAGCCCATCAAAATGATCTTATGTGAAACCAAGTTATTAGGTTTCGTGTGAAGCAGTTGCCTCTTTTAGATAAAATTGAAGGTGATCTTCATATGAAAGGACAATCTGAACACAAATCTTTTACTAAAAATTCCTGACATGTAACACTTTGTTTAGAATTTATTTGGTTTTTTGGCATGAACAGTTAAGCAAAATCCTGACAAGTTGACAAGTATTCTTAACTTACCACTGAGTTTGTAATTCTGCCCTTTTTCTTCCCTATTTCCCCATCCCACTTTATCCACATCTAATTGAAATTACTTCACGCCTCTCTGGCAGGGGTTAAGAAATCCCAATGTCACACAAGCTCCAGTGCATGCAGAGCCCAGGTGCCTCCCGAGGCTGGCGGGGCAGGGCACTGGGGGCTGCTGGCCCCGGGGCAGCCGTGCCCAGCCATGCCCAGTGGTGCCAGGGCTAACCAGGGGCTCAGGGTTGGGCATAGGCTGCACAGCTGCCGGGCCTGCAGGAGGCTGCTTTATCTGCCTGTATCACCTCCGAGTCACCAAGCAGCCCCTGGGGTGACATGCGCCTCGGGTACACCCCATTTGGGGTGATTTGCTTCCCAAAGCCAGTTTCCCTTCATTAAATTCATTACTCTGAGCTATAACCTGTGCTTCCTTTGTACAAAGACACTTTTCCTGAGTGAAACAAAGTGTACATCACTTGGGTTTAGATTTTTCTCTTCACGTTTTTTACTTCCTAAGGCTCTCCGGTCACATTCCCAGCTCCTGACCGAATTTGTGCTCTGCTGGTTTGCAGCTGGACAGGTGGTTCCTCTCCTTTTGATGGTGTTTGAGGAGAAAGTTTGGTTAATTCTTCTCTCACCCACCACCTTTTGGATGTAGCCTGAGAGAAATGTGGTTGATTCAGTGTAATATCCTCTCTGCAAACTGCCTCCTGTTGTGTTGAAAAGGCCAAGTTTCTCAGGAATGACAGAACACTGGGACAGACATCACCATGACAGTCTGTTGTGATGCAAGTGCTGCTTCTCCTACCTAGTGAATCAATCAACAGATGGATGTGACCAAAAGATTTAAAATGTGTCAGTCTATAAATCACAGCCCTGACAAAAGCAGCATTGCAGCATCCTCTGAAAGAGCAGAACTTCTCCTTTCTCCCTGGTAGTCCAACTTTATATAACCCTAAAAAACATCCAGAAAACCTTACACTAGATCCACTCTAGAAATAAGGGATCCCTCTACCAAAATGATTTCCAGAATTATTTTTTAATCACGGGACAATGGGAGAATTCAAGCCCGTGAATGGAACTAGGATCAGCAGTTGAATGGGTGTTCAGTTGAGTCTCTCCTCTCAAACTCATCCAAAATAACGATGTTTCAAAAGATTTTGGGGAAGAGTCGCTTTTCAGATAATTAATGCAAAGTAGTTTAAAAAAATAAATCCTTTTTCTTCACAAGTGCCATTCCACCCCCCCAGAAAGCAACAGTCTGACATCTGCTACTGCTGCTGCTCTACCTGTTATTATTTGTCTTAGAGCCTCTGCCCATTCTTTTGCTTCTACAGCTGCTGCTGGTGTTTCCTCTTGGTGCTTCCTGCCTGCCTGGCCTAAATTCCAGCTGACACCCTCTTGGCCCTCTGGCTTTCTGCCCAGCTGGTTAAGAGCTGGCATTCAGTTGACTGCAGTGCTTATTTCTGCAGTAGGAACATGAAATAATATTTGGGTTTCATTTTCTTTTGAGAAAGTCTTCAAGATCCTTTCATGAAGGTGATCTATTACTTTTTTGTGCTGACCCTTGGATCTGCGGAGGATCTTGTACCCATGTGAGAATTGTCCGCACCTGTAAGGTCTACAGAGAAATTTGGGGCCAATTTCCTGCTTGGAAATCATGAGGAGCTGGTTTGGTTGGGGAAGGGGGTGGAACTGGCACTTTTGTCTTTCTGTTCAGCAAGACCAGATGACTGCACAGTCTTGTCCTGGAAGCATCCCTGATATTTCTGCTTTGTATAGACACTTTTCAGGAGAGGGGAGAAAAGGCAAGGAGGGATCCAGGCTGTGCCTTCTTTCTTGTTCTTTCACCTCGGTGTCTCTCTGAAACCCCAGAGAAGGGGTAGTTCATGGTGAGCATCTCTGGGAGACACTTACTTTGGTCTTCAGGAAAAGAGGGAGTGGCTGTCTGGGCTCTTTCCTCAACAAAGATAATTTTTAAGAACTGGAGAGGAGGCAAAGAACTGAAATTGCAGAATCTTGTCCTTTGTCACCTTAAATTTCTCACATTTAGGGAACTTCACAATACAGTACTGAATTTAACCGTATTAAGGATGACATGCCCAAGGTATTTTGGCTTTTGAGAACTGACAGATGAGAACTTGGCCTCTGAAAGATGAGACATTTGAGAGAGTTCACAGCTTATGGCAACAGCTTATCAGCAATATCCCCATCTGGCTTATTGATATGAGGTTTTTCTGGTTTTATTAGATCACCTAGGAAATATTCTTGTCTTCTGTATGAGCACTGGTCTCTGCCAATAGGCTGAAGGGTGGAGAACCTGCTGACCTGATTATTTGGAAAAGACAATGTTTTTTCTTCCTGTCCTGAAGCTACCAGCTGTATTCTATTAATGGCCAAAATAGACTTCTGACATGATATTATCTTTTCAGCTGTGAAATAGCACCTATTCCATGTAGATTTTTTAAAATTTGGAACCAAAACAAATCCTGCTGGAGGAGTGTTGTGGTGTGCTATGGCCAGGTTTCGGTTTCTACCATGGCCAGGCACTTCTATCTCCCCCCTTCCTCCCCCAGTATTTGATTTCGCCCCCTGGAAGGTTCTGTATCCCCCAATCCACTGCTAGCCCACCAAATTCAAACCCCGCGTTCCTACACCCTAGGATGTTTTGTATCTTCCCCCGCCCACTTGCGATGGTATATATGTTACTGTAAAGCACCGTGCCGGTGCCTCCCGGCACGAACCCGGTGCCCGAATAAACTACCCTGGGAAGCCTCTCCACCTTGTCTCTCCTTCCTCGGTGCCCTGGACCACCGGTGGATTAGGCGAACCCCTGTAGGACCTTCACCAGCCCTCCAGCACCCGGAGCAGCCCGGCCAGCCCCTGAAACCATGGACAGGTTCCTGGTACCTTTGCCGGCGGTACCGCAGCAGAGGAGCTTACACTGTGAGTAACCTGGTGTTGGCTTGTGCACAAAGTGGCTAAAGTGAAGCATTACATGTAAAATTTGATGTTCCCACTTGTCTGTCATCTAGAGGCAGAGCATTTTTTGCACTGGATAAGTGAAAGATGTTATCCTAGGAGATAACACTGTACAGGCTAGTAATCACTTTTTTATTCATTAAAGTATTTCCAGAACAACAACACAGAGCGTACAGAGAATACCAGGGAAAGGTTCATCTGAAATGAGCACAAGGAGTGATATTCTAATGGCTGCATGGAGCTGTGCTCCACAAAATAATGGCCAAGGACATATCTTTTAACTTAGAAACTGAAGACTCAGAAATTATGTGGAAATACCAGTAAATTAAAAGGAAAAAAGCTGTTATCATCTCTCTTTCTCCTGAAGTTAGTCAGCTGTGTTGAAGGAGCTGAATGCGAGAACAGATCTGAAATCCCAGATTCTGTAAAGAAGCAGTTTCCAGATGGAGGGTTCAGTCTGTTCAGAGCACAAAGTTTGTTTCCTGCAGCTGGCCTTGAATGATTATTTCTCAATGTTCTGCTGTTATGCTGCCCACACCAGAGTGAAGCAGCACCTAAAAAATTCTCAGGACAAGGAAACTACTGAATGGGGGAAAATATGTTTGAACTTATGGGACAGAAGTTTTTAAACTGTAAAGCATTTATCTTTATATAATTTTGTGTCAGTACAATGTAGTGGGGAAGCGCAAGAATAATCTTTTGCCAAAAAAGCTAACTGTTAAGAGAACCAAGCTGCTGAGTACTGTCACATCTCATATTCCTTAAATCTGTATCTACCATACTCAGATTTCTGTCAAAATATAAGACAAATGCTACAAAGAAAATCTTCAGCTTTTAAGAATGTTCAGTAAAAGCCTGAAAATACAGTTTATGGGTGGTAGTGCACTGCAGAGAGACTTGTGGCAAACTTCCACCAAAACATTCATTGGTGACTCCTACTCCTGCATTTGGTGCGTTCTGGGCACTGCCATGGACTTCAGGGGTAGGCGCTACATAAGAAATTACATTGCCCGTCCCAAAAAGAACAAGTACAGGAGGGGTTAATTTTAACTTCTTTGTTCATTCTTAGATGGTATCTTGGGAGTGTGCTTGACAATCTTAACTTGACACCTGTATATATATATTTATTTTTATTGGAACATAGAATTACATTGGATTTTAAGTGATTCTGTTTGATTAGTAAAATGATATTTTGTTTATGTTGGTTCTCCTGGTTTGTTTTCAAAATGTTGTTACAGTGAGCTCTTAAATATTTTAATTAGCAGCACATTAAAAAATACTGTTTTCGGGGAATTAAGTCATTTAGAACTAGTTAAGGCCATTCTGTATCACTTTAACCTGAATCTAGGCTGCTAATCCTGTTGAATAACAAAAACACTGAATTTCCCTCCCTGGCTATACACTCAGGCAGATGCCTGCCAGTAAAGTGCACCTTGAATGTCACTCAAGGGAAGAAAATTAGAAAATTGAATTTTTTTTATAAATCTCTAAAACATAAATTAATTCCTCTAGCATTGGTTATGTAGTCTAGTGGAATGTCTGCAATTCCTGGGGTATCTGCTTTTCTTTCATATGGTATTTCTGGTGATGTCCACTAAAACACTCTCAGAATGTTCCTTCAAACTGAAAAATGCTTTTGGTTTTCCCATACTTTGTACCCATTTGAATTCTTTGATATTATTTCATGGCTTTTAACATCATATATTAAAAAAAATTCTCAAAGCCATTAGGTCTCATTGCTTTTATTTAATGTATGTCAGGTCGTTGGAGACCATAGAAGTACCTGAACATGTAAAAATGCATCATTTACAGCAATGTCTGTAGGTGTGGCCATTCAGAAATGTGAGGATACAGTACCTAAATATGTACATTGTCCATACATTTGGGCTTTGGTCTGGCCACATCAGTGCTGCCTTGTCACTGGCCGCTAAGGCTGCCCGGTTGCCTGCGGGCGACGATAAGCACTTGGCCAGACAGACTAGCTGCGGGAATGCAGCTCTTTGCCTGTCCCTTCTGCCAGGCTGTCAGCTTTGTGTCAGGTGACACAGCAGCAGTCGATATAAAAGCAGCGACAGCTAGAACAAAGGAGCAAGAGCGGTCCTCCATAGCAGCACCTGTGGTTTTATTGTCACAGATGCAAGGCTACAAGAGAGACTTCGTGGAATGGTTACACAGGATTTTAAGGGGAACAAAAAGGGGAGGATACAAAGGGGAGGATCCAGGGCTCAGCGAGTCAGGGAATGATACGGGGTCATAGGTATCCAATAATTTTTGAACAAGGGAGGAACATATTTGAACTAACCAATCAACACAACAGAACTTTCCAGATCTTGATATATATTAAAAATAACTCTGAGGGGAAAGGGGTGGAACTGAAACTTGGATTGATAACCTAAAATGTGGGAGAATCAGGGGATTCCCCAGCCTTGCCTTCCCCATCCCCCTCAGGATCACTGTCCTGAGGGGAAAAATCTATCCAATTTATTTCATTAATTTTCCTAGAGAAGGCAGGCTGAGTCACGGCCACACTGCCTTTCCTTGGAAAGGCATCTTCCATTTTCCCTTCTCTGTGGTTTCCCCTCATTGTTATTCTTGATGTTGGTACAGGTTTTGACCCTCCATTGAAATCTATGCTGAGTTTTTCCTTGGATTTTGGGGGGTTTTTGCTGTCTGTGCTGAGAACCAAAGCAATTGGCATTGAGCATAAGATGCTGGTCCCTCACTCAGCCCAGATCTGCAGTTTCCTCATGGCTGTCACACTTTTCAGTTCTGTGCTGCTTCTGCTGCTTCCTCTGCAGCCCCAGTGCAAGTGAAATTTTCACTCCCAGATAAAGAAGCACAGCCTCAGAGCCCCCAGCTTCAAACAGCTCCATTATTCCCCGATGCAATTCAAAACTGCCCTTCTTGTTTTCAGGCCTCTCCCCAGGATTTTGTGGGAGAACTCCAGCCTTGCTGAATAACCTCCCCTCTTTGCTCTGCTCTTTTCATCTGCAGGTAGCCTTCTCTCTGTCCATGTTGCTTCTGCCACCTGGAGCAGCCTTCCTGTGTCTTGCTGCCTCTCTGACTCACAACCTACTTTTCAAATGCCATGTGAAAGCCTAGAGTTTCAACCTTGCCCTGTAACAATCTGGAGAAGCTTAAGGAAAACAACCTCTGGCTGTTACCCAAAGAGAGGGTTCAATAATGATTTCTCTAACCCTCCCAAAGTAAAAAGTTGGCCACCAAAAACTAATAGGAGGAAGACCCCACACACGTTATCCATACTGACTGGCTTTTTATCCAAGAAGTAACAGGAATAAAATCTCAAAAATTACCTCTGCTGCCTGGGAAATACAAAAAATAGAGAATGTGCATGCAAATAAAACAGATTGATGTGTTGATTTTTTTTGGTGTGTGTTTTTCTCTAATATTCACATCAACTCCTGGTTCTTAGGAATCATTTCAGAATAGGTGTGTGTTAAGCAGTAATAAGGACAGAGTGTACTGTTCAAGTAGAAACAAGATTAAATACCCCTCAAGAACAGGATAATTGGAAGAACTGACTGAATGCAAGTTCACCATTCTGTATTGCTGAGACTAAAACTACTTTAAAGCCACTGCTCGAGCTGGTGAAACTCTCTCCATTCATCCCCACAGGTGATGGATGCACTTTGGAGTTTAGTTATTACAGGAAGTGTTTTCCATCCAGAGCTCCCTGGCAGGGGCTGTAGCAGGGCCAGGGACAAGGCAGCACCAGACAGGCTCCCAGGCTTCAGCAGAGTAAAAGGAAGTTTGACAAAAATCAATGTGCCAGGCAAAAAGCATTGGGGAATCCGTTTCTGCCGAGTCCTAGCTAATGCTGCGGGGAAGGAGATCACAAAGTCATCCTCAGTGTTTGCATCCAGCATTATTTTTACTGACTGCTCACTGCTTTGCTTGCTTTCTAACATTCTTAAGAGCCCATTTGCCCTGGAACTTCATATATTTTTCTCACTGCTGCTTGTGGCTCTGCTTGTGAATGCTCATCCCAGCCAGCCTCGAGCACCTTCTTCGTTGTGTTTGGGGAAGGCAGCACCCTGCTTCCAATTAGCAAGGCAAGAAAGTTGGCTGCAAAACCCTCTCTCTAATGAGAAACACCTCTGTTGCTCTGTTATTTGTATTTGGTGCCTACTGTCCCTAGTCAAGCTCAGGAGATTGCTGTACTTGGAACCAGATACACAGATCTTGTCTTCATTAGGAAAAAGGTGGTTTAGATGTCTCACTAAAGGGATTCAAAAGACTTGAGCTTAATACAAATCAGTTGCTGTTTTTAAAAGGGGGTTGTTAACTTGGAATAGCTAAAACAGATAAAACAGCTGTTCTCTTTGTTAAGGCTGTAGCAATGGCTAAAATCAGGAAATACCCAGGATGTGGCTCAGCCAGAAACTGCCAGACAGACTCTGTAGGCAATTCAGGTAAGCTCTTGTTTCTGCTACTGGGGCCAGTTAGGATTTCCCTTCTGTGCATGCATAACTGCTTTGTGTGAGCACCCAGCAGTGCCTGCCTCACCTGGCAGTGTACCTCGTTGTGTAAGACACAACAAATGGGTGAAAGAGGACTTGTACCTTTGAGCAAGTTCCTTATTTCTCTACCTCTAACTCTTTGTTGCTCTTTACCCTGTATGAGTGCACAATGGGTAGGGAATTCCTTCACGAGGGTTGACATAGCTCCTCATTTCCCTTAGGTCACTGGGCAGAGCTGCTGGGGACACACAGCCTTGGAGGTTGGGCACCCCTTACTGCCATTGTTCCCCAGGCACTTCCTCCCAGGAAAGGGCTCCTGTCTCAAACCTGGGTGTGGTCGTTCACAAATCTACCTCATGGTTTGGGCAGGAGACCTGAAATACGACACTGGACTACATGGTGTTTAAAGGTCCCTTCCAACCCAAACCTTGCTATGATTCTATGACTTGAAGTCTCAAGCCTCAGGTCTGCATTGCAACATTGGTTTTGTTGCTGATGTTTGTTGTTTGACAGTGTCTATTATTTTGTTACTAGGCTTCTCATATAAGCAGGAAGGACACCTCATTTTAAAATGGAAACTGTGTTCTACGGAAGTTTTACATGAGGAGGGAAAATTATGCAAATGCAAGGGGAGAGAAGGAAGGTGCAATCAATCTGAGTGATAAAATGATGGTTTGCCCATAGTAACGATGTTTTCTCTGGTACAGACTGGGCAGCTTTTTCCAGGTAGTTGATTGTATTTCAGTGAGTGTCGTCCAAACTCTGGTTCTCCTCCTGTTCCCTTTCAGTGCTGCGAGCACTGCAACTGCTTGACGAGAGCAGTTGTTCCTACACCACTACACTGTTTAAGTTTTTAACCCTAATATATGCCAGTCTAACTTTCTGACTAACCTTAACGGGATAAAAGCCCTTACCATCTCTTTAATGTTTTCGCCAGCTACTTCAGTTAATTCTTCTCTGAATTAGAATGATTTACATACTGCAATTGTATTTAAATACAGCATTTGTGTGTCTGTGAGCAAATGCTAGTTTGGTTCTAATTATCGCATGGGAACCCTGAGGCTAGAGTGAGGTTATTGCTTAAATAATATATTAAAGGAAGGAGGCCATTTGGCTTGTTTAGTTAAAAGTCCTGGGGCAATCATTTGTGTAAAACCACTGAAGGCTCACACAAATGACACCTGTATAAGCTCCAGGGACAATGTTCATCTCAGTTCATTCTCAAAAATCCCCAGCTTGAGAGTCATTAGTGAAGCAGGAGAACTGCAGAAAAATTCCCTCCTGCATCTCTAGTAAGAGATTCAGGAATAGCTGAAGCAGCTAAGAAATATCACTCATCGCTGCTCCAAAATCTAAGGAGAGTGGGGTTGGGGGGAAAGCTAAGAGGCTCTTGGAAACTTTTGAAATCATTGTTTTCATGCTTTAAGGGTTATATTTAACCCTCATTAAATGTTCAAGTAAGTGAATATTTTGGTTTATTTAGTGGGGTTCAGGTTGCAGTACAGACCACCACTCATTTCTGCTTTAATCTTTGCACTTGTGGGAAATATTTTCCAAGTTTAGACACTATTTAATCTCTTTCTTTCAAGTCTCTTGAATTAAATCTGGCAACAAAACAAACAAACTTTAAAAAAAAGTCTTACTTATATCTGATATAAACCAAAATTGTGCTAATATTAGCTTTTCAGAATATCTAGGAACTCATCACTTTCTATTTTGTTAGCTTGCATACGATATCTGTGGGCTGGGAATATTCCCAGTGTATTCCTGGATTCCAGTCATGGCTGGAACATGCAGGGGCTACCTGCAAAACCATCCAGGGATGTGTGACACAGTTCATGGCATTGCTTTTGAGGGGGAACCTGAAGTGCAGTTGTTCACAGCAGCTCCCTCCCAGGGCTTTTCCTGTGATAAAGGCTCTGATCAGGCTGTCCCAGGAAGGATTTCTGCCAGGCACATATTGAGGTTTGATTACTGGAGGTCCCCAGCATTTTATTCTTCAGATCAACTCTACCTGCTGGAGGAATATTTGATGGTGTGAACTTGCAAAGCCAGACACATGAAAGGAGCATTTAAATCCTTTTAAACTGGCTAGACCAGCTTCCAAAGACTTGCCTGGAGTTTTCATCCTGCCAGAGACAAAGTTTTAGGGCTGTATCTCTCACAGGCAAATGACAAAGCCATGATTCTTGCCCTGAAGCAGCTGCAGTCCAAGACTCCAGTCCTGTGATCAGGCTGTTGGAAACAGCCACGAGCCCTCCAAGGGCTCTGTACTAGTTCTGCACTTGGAGCACACTCATTCCTGAGGCTGGGATTGCAGGATGCTGCCGCCAGACTTCTTAAGGGAGCTGGTGCTGAACTGCCACGGACTGGGGACACTCAGTGGCTTTAGACCCTGGCTGTGAGTTTCTGAAAATACCCCCAAAGCCTTGATTCTGGAGTAACACGACTCGCTGCAGAGTTTCCTTTCAGGCAGCGAGCACTGGGATCTGCCCTGTGCACGCAGGGCTGGACCAGCTTCAGTAGGAGCCAGCACGCTCTGGCAAAGGCCCCGTGCTGGAAACAACGTTCTGCTCATTCTTCTGCATACTCACATACGCGATATTTTCCAAGGTGAAGACAGCCTGTACTAATGGAGAGGGAAAATAGCGGGTGAGGTTATTTTGGCCTGTGGTATTTAGGAAGCCGGGCTGCATGTTACATGATCACCTTACAATCTATAAAAAATGCGGTTCTGGGGCTAGCGGAGCTCACTCCTGCTCACACATCTGGGGGTCTCTAAAAGCGCGTGTAGCCCTTGCAGAGAGCTATCACTCCCCCGGTGCCTGCGTGTTCCGTCTTGCTGTGTCTCTGTCAGCCTCAGGTCTCTGAGTATTCCCGTATATTCCTGTGATGTTCCCCGTTAATTGCGTGTGCAGGGTCTGGGGCGCTGCCCTGGAGCTGCCTGTAAGTGTCGAGCTCAGATTTTGAGTAAGCGCTGGCGGCAGCGGAGGATGTGGGTCAGAGGGCAGCATGAGCACGCGGGGACAGCGCGGGGACAACACGGGGATGGCGTGGGGACAGCCTCGGGCAGAAGCCGGGCATGGGGCCGAGCTGGCGTAGCCAGAGACAGGACTAGGTTTTATTTCCAAACCTTTGCTCTCTGTGCTGTCCCTGCAGCTGGCTAAGTTTTCATTCAGAAGAGCAAAACCTAATAAGTTAAACCAACAACAGGGAAAAAAACCCCCAACCTTCTAATATACCAAATTATCCCTGTACAAACTCAGTATTTTGTCTCACTTCATTTTCAGTGCTTTTCTGCACTTTTAGAGATGTCTGAGATTTCTTCCCTGTTTATGGGCAGTGTTATAAGTAGAGTTGAGTGATGCTTTGCAGTTGCTGTTGTCATTCAGCAGAAATGTAAGTTCTAAAATCCTTTACTAAATTCAAAGCTTCTAAAGAATACGTGAATAGATTAAAAAAAAAAAAAGCAAACACAAATACAACTCTTGCAGTATTTAAATAAAGTTTACATTTCTTATTTCAAATGACATTTTTATTTAGAAATCAAAAATGTTACTTTAGATAATTCTGTAGATTGGGAAAACCAACAAAATTTAACCAAAATTTCATTTTGGTTCAGTCAAAAGGGTTTATTTAAGTCAGGGGGAAAAAATTAAAAAGACCTCTAAAAATAGAAATTAATTTCTGAGAGCTGAGGGGAAAAAAGTGAAAAATCCATTCTTAAACTTCTGGTTTAGTCAGCAAACAAAACTTCTTTTGTTTTAGACATTGATCTCTGGAGCTAGCGAGGTGATAAATCTTTGTCCAGCTTCTGTTCAAATAATTAAGACACATTTTCTGTATATTACAGTTTTTGGGAATATGATAGCTTCACTTTTACATAATGGTATTTCAGGATTTATAAGACTGGATGTAATTAATTCTAATATAATTATTTGTTACTGACTGGAGGTCATGAACAATAGCACAGACTAAAAGACAGAGTTCTTCAGAAAGCATGGATAGAAGGAATATACAAAGTAGGGGTTTTTTTCTTCAAATGCTTTCATTAATAAATTTTAATAAAATAGAAATTCAGACAGAAACTGCAAGATAAGCTATATCCTGGCAGAAGTGAGTAGTGGCTGCAGTGAGCTGCACCACCTGACCAGCCATGGAGATTTTGGGAGATCTCTGCTGTAACAACAGGGACATAAGCTGCTGTCTGGTATAAGTTTCCAGCAAATAAATTGTGTGCATGAACAAATCATAACAGCCCCAGTACTGTGGAGAGCCCTCAGCTCTCCCCACCGCCCCATTAAGGTCTGTACAAACCCTGAGCTGCTTATTACCTAATAGCTGCTCTGTCTCCCATCACATAGTGCCTATTTTTTGCATGAATTGCTAAGCTCACAAAAGCCTCAAAAATATCTCCAATGATCAAGTCCTGATTATGCTCTGCCTATGAATTGAAAGGTCCTGTTCCATAACCCCTGTGTGACTCTGAAATGTGCATACCACTGCAGGCGCCTTTGGAGTCTGGAGCAATCTGTTTCCACTGAAGGCGAGCAACACTGGAAATATGATTACAAAAATTGTATTATGAACATGGCATTGTCGTGATCAAGCGGAGGGCTCCAAAATGTAACTGATAAAATTTAGCTTTGACCCCCATCTTTAGCTTCAAAACTCGATCCAGTTCCAACATCCCTGTGTATTAGCCTCGTTAGCACAAAGCCCGGCCTAATGCTTCAATTCCTGCTCCCAGGAGCCACTTCACAGATAATATTCAGGTAAACAAGAGCTTGTGGGAGGGGAGAAACAGGATCCATCTTTTGATGTCGGTTTAGAGCGTAAATGACTAAATTTTGTGCTCTAACAGTTCCATCAATCCCCCAGAGCCGGAGCAACAGAGAATTCGATTTGAAATTCCTGTGTAAACACACTGGGGCAAATTCATGGTTGATATAAATTGTTGTAACTTCCTTGACTGTGTTGGAATCACTGAAACCAATGAATCTGAGGCTATTTGCACTATATGAGGATTCATCCCCTTCATAAATATTTATGCAAAAAATGAGAAAATTATAGTAATTTAAAAATATTTTAATACAGTGTTCCACATCATGCAGAACATAGTATTCTCCTTCTACTTTGTTTTCTTATCCTCTGGCTTCATTCAGGTCCTAGTTTGAACTTCTCAGCTAAATATGGAAAGAAATGTGTAAATTGTACCAGCCCTACCATTAGTTTCAGTTTGCAGAAGTGCCATTGATACAGACTTCTGCATTTATTTTGGGTGGAAAGTGTCTATTTAAATTGTGAGATCAATCGTCAAATTAGATGTGTGACTGCACACAGCGTTCCAGTGCTTATTTTGTTTTCTAGCACACTTGTGGCTCTTTGGGTTTGAAGAATGTAACTCAATTGGAATGAGACTCAGTGATAAAATGGTCATCATATAAGATGTCTTTGTGTTGTTTTGAAATGTACTATTACAAGGCATTTTAATAAACTTTGTTTTTATTTTCCTTTATTAATAACACATTTGCTTGTGAATTTTCTGGGATGTTTGATTCATGGTCTTTCCTTTCTTTTCCTTAGAACTCCTTGGTGGCAGCAGCCTCCAGGAGGCCTTGTGGGACTATCCCATGGCGATCTGACCTCGTTCTGGCTTTGTCCAAGTAATTTTAGTCGCACTAACACTTTTGACCCCTGGTGTCATTGATAAGCTCCAGAGCACCGAGTGCTGGGTCAAAAAACTTTTGAAAGATCTACAGAAAGCAAAATGCTTAAAGCCATGTGATTGATATTTATTTGTTTTAATTATGAATGTAGAAAATAACACTCCGTCACTTTCCCTTCTCTGCCTATTCACACTGACAGAGAAGCTAGTTTATGAACAGTAGATTCATTACATGTATTAAAAACTGTCAGTGATGTAAGGGTGAATATTCTGTTTTCATCTTCTCTGCTCAGGAGCTGATATGATTTTTATCCCTTCCTCAACTGTGTGGTTTAGTAGGAAAGACACTGAACATTGTGACACTGAAGGCATTAAGCAGCAGCAGTTGATCACTTCTACTAATATGGTTTCACTGTAGGATACTGTCATCTTCTTTTGATTGGCATTTGCCTCTCAGAGAGTTGTTTGGCTAATCACTGCTTAATCTTTCATTTTCTCTTTTTCTTTTTCCTCTTTTTTTTTTGGTTGAAACTGGCTTTTATCTTTAAACTGTTATTATAAAGCAGAAAACTGTGTCTCTTTGAACTCATCCTCTGATGTCATAAGAGCTGGGAGCTGACATGAATTACGCTGTGAAAATACTGACATTTAGAGCTAGGTACCAGCATCCAGTAACACATGATGCGCTCCAGAATATTTTTTTAACATAGTGTTATTGGTGGCAGGCTCTTTAGTCTGAACGCCTTTGACAAGTGAAATTAGCACATGGTTTTTCCAGCCTAAGTATGGTAAATTCTTTCCCCTTTTGGGGTCAAAAAATACAAATATTAAAGAAAACTCCAAGTGTCGCTATTTGCAAGGTTACAATGTTTGTTATTAAAACCGTGGAATATGTTCAGTCTTTTGGAGAAGACAGTATGAGGGACCTCTGAAAGGACAGGAAACATCTCTATTTGCTGGCAGCGTGCCAGCATTAAACATATTGCTCCCAGTGCCATCCTGGTGGCACTGTGGGGAAGGCCAGCCTAGCTATGCAGAATGAAAACATGCCAACATCTCGATATTTCATAATACAACACGCATCGGGTGTTCGGGGGGGAGTTAATTAGATGAGGTTCTTTGCAGGAAGCCCATTCTGTGGACAGCTAAAAAAACCGAGGCTGTTCAGGGGAATTAGGTCCCTAATCTTAATCCCCTCCCAGGAGGAGCAGCAAAACGCAGGAAGCACTTTGCACAGGGCTTCCTCTGCGGCCCCCAGAGATGTCCCACAGAGAAGCCTGGTTTTAATGCTGCATTCCTCAGCACAAATAAAGCACAGCTTCACATCCTTACTTGTGCAAGACATGAAGATACTCTTACTGTACCTCCAGCATAGGTATAGCGAGGCAATAGGGGAAAGTACTGCTTCCCTTACACTATTTTTTTTTCATACAACAGGGTTATGCCTTACATGAAGGCAAAGTAGACTTTGGATCATAAGTGATATAAGAAAATTATATAGTGCTGTGCATACTATAGAGAAGGCTGAATTTAGCACCATTTATTTCCACCTGTATCTGTCCCCTAACTGTGCCTTGTATAAACAGTTTTGCTTCCATCAGGCAATTTTCCTGATTCTGTTAACAGATATTGCCCTTCCCATGAGTATATAGAAAGCTGGGAGCTTTTAATCTCCCTGTTTATCTTACCCAAAGAAAAAAGATCCAACCAATCAAAAAGCCCCCAGCCTTTTATTTTTTTGAATCTAGTCCATAGCTCCTGGAACTAACTAAAACAAAAGAACAAGAAAGCCAATGCATTTGTAAATAATTCCAATTAAGAATTGCAGTTTTGGCTGGCCCAGGGTGCCTGGGCTGCGTATGGAAGCAATTGGCCTGGCTCCGGCCACTCCTGAATGACCCAGCCCAGCACGGGTTGGGCCCCGCAGGGCAGAGAGGAGGGAGAAGAGCCGAGTTTCCCTGAGGAGGCTCCTGTAGAGTACGGATAAGCTGCTTCCCTCGCCTTGGGAGCACCCAGGGGTGTTGCAGGCCCTTTGGAGCATGGACCTGTGCACAAACAGGTCCAGCCCTGGTTGCATCGGGATAACGGGGCAGCCTCGTGGCTGCAGTGAGGATCCCACATGCTCATCACCCGAGGTGGTCGCGAGCCCCTGAGCTGCCCCTGAGAGATACGAGGAATGCAGGTGCGGTAAGGATGGAGCAGGAGCAGCAGCTGGTGGGGCTGAGCCGAGCAGCTCAGAGGTAGCCGAGCAGCTCAGAGGTGCCCGAGCCCCGAGCCTTTGAGGCTTTGCCTCCTCCTATGCTGCAGCCATGGGTGAGATGCACCCCCTATGTATCCCATGGGAGCATTAGGAAAAGTCATGCCTAGAAACAGGGCAAATGTGCAGATAGGAAGGTATCTAGATCATATATTGGTGTGTGTTATATAAAATTACCATTCGAACAGCAATTGTGCAGCCATTATCAGTCATCATTACTAACTGCTTCTGGCCAAAAGGAGTTATCTCACGTAAAGACTCCTGCTATTTGGAGGCAGGCCTGGATTTATAACCATGAGATAAAGTGATTATATTCAAAAGAAATCGTTGATACTGAAGGGGCCCTCAGGAGGAGGATTGATGCAGCATTCTGCTCTGGTTTCATGCCCTCTGCTGCTGTTTTACTCTTCCAGAGTGGAGCCCTCCCTTGAGCTACACTCACAGGGAGGGCACAAGGGACGAGGTTTGCTCACGAGGGTGTCCCCCACCTCCATCCCCATCGTCCTCCCCACACCACCTCGTCAGACTCTTGGCCCCTCTCTTCTCTCGCAGCAGATGAACTCAGGCCGCTTAAAAGAAAATGCCAATAAGGTTTTGTTCAGGTCAAAAACGGTGTTCTGTTAAACATACTTTATTTTCGTTAGAGTCTAACTTTTGCCTTGATTTTGGGGGTTTTCTTTTTGCCAAAATAGTGTGAAAGACATGAGAAATTTTTATCTTTTTTACTCACAAAAGAGAAAAAGAAAAAGGAATAAAACACCCTAAGAAATAACCAAATCCAGGCAGATGTACTTTAGCTTTGAACAAGGAGAGGCAATTTGTGATATGTTTTTTTCAGAAATGGATTATTTGGAGGGAGGATAGTTGCTTGGTTAGAAGAAAAAGAAGGATGACAGTTATTAGGAGAGAAGAAACAGTGAGAGAATAAACCAGGAAAAGGGAGTTTGGAAGAGTATGAGAGACAGAGCAAGGGTGGGACAAAGGCACACTGGGAGACTCCGGGGTACTTTATATGGCTCATGACCTGAGGGTCTGTTGTCTTCTAACAAAGTTATTCCAATGGGAGGGATAGTTTTCATCTTCTCCAAACCACTCATAAAATTTTGGAAAAGAATGATGCAAAAAGAAGAGTAAATAAAAGGGTAGAGGCCAGGAGAATTTGCAAAGGGGCAAAGAACAGGTGGAATGTCAAGTCTGAATATAATGGTGGTAAAAGACTTGTCAGGAGAAACTCATGAGAAAGATGTCAACGTTAGGAAAATGAGAAGGCTATTAAGAGCTTTGAAAGTTAGAATTTCAAGAAAAGTGGAGATGTTTTGCAGGAGAAGCCTGCATGCCTGCTGCCCTATGTTTTTTGCTACTTTTCTGCAGAGAATTAAGAAAAAATATGGAATTTTGTATGGAAGCTGAATTTGTGTTTGGTGCACTTTCTAATACTTTGGGGGGTTTGTAACATAGTGAGATGTATTTTTGGACAATGCCTCTGAAAACCTGAAATTGTCACTGGCAGCAGGGATGCCACAGGCTCTGTAGGTGTTGGCCTTGGGGGTCTCCTGAGCCTTCCCAGCTCCCGCTCTGCCAAGATCAAACCTTAACTCATAGCTCCTCAGGTGTTACTCACTACCAGCACATCCAGGTGATGCCTGGGAAGCCATCCAGCCTTGGTTCAGCCCTGCCATTCCCCCAGAGCTACGTTTGTGCTCAGCAGAGGGTTCTGCAGAGGAGGAGACAAGGCTGGGAGGTGAAGTGCAACCTGCTGAGAAGCACAAGCAAAAAATCTGCCACAGTCCTGCCCTCGCTTGCAGTGGGTGGATGTGTTACAGAAACTCATAACTTGTGTATGGGGAGACATCTGCGGGGAAGAGAAATCCATCAGGAGCATTGTTCTGAAGGGCTGGATCCCAGCAGGGAGACCTGGCTGCAGTCTTGGCTCATGAAGTGCCGCCTCTGGGGACTGGAAGCTTTTTCGTTATAGTTTGAAAACCCAAATTGTGTAAAATTTTTTAATGCTTATGATTCAATTGATTTTAAAGTGGATAATCGTCACTGAGCTTTAAATACACAGAGCTTATTGTTGGAGTTACAGCTTTTCTTTGTTAATACTAACATTAAATATTTATTCTGGATAAGGATAATCCAGTAATATGGGGAAACACCTGTGATTGAACTGCTATGATAAAGGTCTCTACTATACACTTCTACTGCCAATATTTTCACAAACCTCACTATATTTGGGGGTAAATAAACCTAATTCATTTTCCACTCCTGTTGTCTCACAAATTTGAATGTATTTGATGCACGAATCTTGCAATAGGTTGTAAAGCCCAGTTCAAAACCTATACTAATTTGTTTAAGGAAATCCCTCTTTTTCCCTCCAGTACTAATTGGGTCGTTTTGGGAAACACCAGAGCAGGAGAAAGCAGCTGGAGATAGTGTGTGAGGAAACCCAAAACCATGCACAGATTTATGATTTTATGAAGCTACAGCAATACGCTCTCTCACTTCAATGAAACTGTATTACCCACAGGCAGTTCCTCTCTGTTTGCTTGGATGGCCCTTTCTGTGTGGCTTTCTAAAACATATAAAAGGGTAAAATTTTTACTTGAAAAGTGGAGAATGAAGTGATTTGTTTCTCCCTTTGACAACAATATACTCAGGAAAAATTGATGCTGAATACTTCTGTTATATGTCTGTCAGATACTTCTTCATTTAGTGTTATGTATTTTTCAATAGGAAATACCTGATAATTTTGGCTTTTAAATGTCTTACTGTTATACCATGCATAAATTTAATTACTCCAAATAGTATTTTGCTTCAATTTTAATTAGATTATTTTTAAATACCCTCTTTGGAAGGAAACAGGTTTTTGGCATTGATACTTACTAAAACAAAACAAAAACTAAAAATCCAGCATTTTCACAGCAGTTATCATACATCCTTGTTAGTATCTGATTGGGCTCTTGCATGCATGAAACTACTACACTTCAGGACATTATTCTGAGCTTTGATTTTTGTAGATATAGTAATTTCTTTTAATATTAGTTGCTGTTAAGACCTGTGTAAACATGGACCTTGTAAAGTCAACAGTAAATTTCTGCTTGCTTTAGTGAAGCTGAGGTTTCTCGGCAGAAAGAGAAGCTTCTCTTTCAGCCTCGTAAAAAGCCAGAGGGAGCAAAGTGATCTGCGACCTGCCAGGGTTTAGAGCAAGTTCAAGTGAGCTGTGGTCCCACCTTTACTCGTGAGTGTGTGGGGGACTGGAGAAACTGTGTGTGGTGAGGAGAAACACATTCTTTAACTTCTGTCCTCATCTGAAACCCCGTCCCTGGGAACTCCTCACGTCGGGAGTTATTCAGTCTTTAAAAAGCAATTGCTGTTCCCATAAGGGGTGACATTTTGGAGTGCTCAGTGCTAGTCCCTGCATGCCCAGGCAAGAGAGAGCTCTGTGCTCTCACAAAGCCCCAAAGCCACTTCACAGAGAGCAGCAGCGCACATGGAACTTAGGCTGCTGTGAGGGTTTTGGAGTTATCGAGTGTCTCCAGCCTTTCCTCCCTTGCACTTTTCTGTCCTGCACTGAGTGTCACACAAATCAGATATTTGCCTGCTTCCATTCACACAGTTTAACATCCACTGAACACAGCTCTGTAATGAATCCCTGATTTGAGTAGGAGTACAGCTGATAGCAAAGAAATTCAGAGCTTCTGTTTTCCATATTCCTGATCCCAGGCTGTACACATAGCAAATACTATTTTTGTTATCATAGAAGCAACAAATAGCATTTCCATAATAATTCCTGCTGCATTTTTGACCAGGTTAAATTTATTTGAGATAAAAGAAATGTTATATTGATTCTTAACCCAGAGAAACTCCTGGTTTCTTTTAGTTTGTCCTAATACTGCTTTCAAGGCTCCCGTGAAATCTTTCTATGGAGTACTGAATATCCAGGAAATGTGTGGCACACCTTTTCTTCTGGCTTCTTATTCTGCTTATGTTCTTTTTAAAAAAGCTTATGCAGATGGAAAACTCAGCCAGTTAAAGATGCCTTTCTGTGTGTCAATTTCCTCCTTCATGTACTGAACTGTGCAGTAACTACAATTCTTATAAGTGCAGGCTCTGGGACAAACTTTTTCTGTTGTCATTATTTATTCCAGGGCTGGGGTGTCTGTATGTAGCCCTGTTCTTAAATGAGGAATAGGCAGAGGAAACCTAATATGCAGATAAAATCTAATAACAGTGTGAAGGTTGTTCTTTTTCAGCTCCCTGGACTGCGCTGTAAACAGGCTGGGAGCAGATGAGCTGCCCTGTGTGAGCATGGGAATGCAATGGCAGCAGGGTACCAGTAACGGGTTGGCTGCCTTTTGCTGTGGCCATTCCCAGAGAATGTAAGTCTGGATTATCTCCTCTTTTAGCCATTGAAAAGTAATAAATGATGAAGTTAGAAACACACAGAAAAAACATGCATGTTTTTTAAGAGGTTTTTTTCAGTGTGAGTAGGGGGCTAATCCTATTTTGGGTTGAGTTATGGCCAAGTGGGCCAGGCGAAGGATATCACACAGGACAGCAGTAACAGCAAAAGAAAGGCACTGCATCTACATTCTCTAAGTGGAAGGTGGGAAATAAACTCGGTTAAGGAGCAACATCCACACTGTGGTTTTCCCTAGGTGTCATATAATCAGACATGGATAGGAATATAAAGTTAAAATCACATCTTGTGGGTGCTCCTGTTAAGGTGAGGTGTTACAAACCACCTAAACCTGAAGCCAGCTGAATAGTAGTAGACCTTAATCAACACAAATCGTTTCTTTTTAAGCAACTGAGAAAAGAGAAACCACGAGAGATGTATTTTTCTAAAAAATAAAAATTTCAACCACAACAAAACCAGCTGATATCAGTGAATTTAGTACACTTCAGTAACTGTTAAAGGATCCATACCAACAGGGCTATTTTCCTGCAAAACTGGTTCCAGACAGCCAGGAGGAAAATGTCCATGTCATGCCCCCTATGGAGAGAGCAATAGAGCTGAGCTGCCCCGCTCCCCTCACTCCCCATGGGCCTCTGCAAGGACTGGGGGCTCCCTGCAGCTCAGCTCCTGCTCTCCTGGGCTGCCTGGGCAGGGCTCACATTACTTTATTCTCATTATTTTTATCTGATTCTTTGGGTGACATAATCCAGTTTCACTTAAATTACTGAAAAGCCTGGAATACCTGCAAAGAGTCTCAGGTGCTTGTATGTGTTCAATTGAGGGTGAAATACCTGCAGAGAACACTCTGATTTGGGAAGTTTATTGTTGTTGTACTGACATTTGCTTCAAAAACCAGCACATTCTCAGAGATTGCTTATAGAACCCTCATTAAATGATCCTGGGACATTTGCTGAGATTAAATATTTTCTTTGTTTACTTTAAAAATTACAAATTTACTTACCCAAACTCCTTTTTTTTCTGTATTGCTTTAGAACCCATTTACAAAGATAGGTTTAAAAAAACCTCAGCAATTTAAGTTAAGATGTGAATTTAAAACAACTTACTTTAGCAGGACTAAAATCCTGTGTAGAAATTTCTTTTAGAATTTGAGTACTCTAAACAGCTTTTAACTTAGTTAACCCAAAAGCTCTTGGTTGTGAATAAGATGGGGGCTGAGGCCAATTAACTAATCCACTTTAATTCAGTATAATTGAGTGTGTGTCTGTAGGCAATTCTGAGGAACATGCACGGCAGAAATGGAAACCAGTGAGGATTGTCCCTCTTTCAAAGGACTTTAGCTCCTATCTAGGTCTGCTGACAATTCCTCAAAATCTAAAGCCTCTACAGCTTTTGCAGGGACTGTGTGGTTGGAGACCTGGACTTGTTACCAACCTCTTGCATAGTCTCAGTATCCTCTTTATCAAATTTTCATTAAGCATTTCACTAAGAAAATGAAAGTTCCTTAGAGATGTTGTTCATGTCAGCCTTGCCAACTATTTTGGAGCCTTTTTTTAATCTAAAGCAGTGACATTTAGGGGAATACTGTGAGCTTTGTAGTAAATCTTAAAGACAAAATTCTGTTGGCAAAATGTTAGGCATTAGATGCTGGTTCTGTATAATCTGTGCAGACCTTACTAATACACAGAATATATCCTAGCAGGGTTTGGGATTGTAAATGCTGTAAACTGTGCATTGTGGTGTGGCAGTGTTGTGTGCACAGTTCCTTCTCCACTGACCGCTTAGAGCCTTTGAAATTCTAATTTATCCTTTTCCAGTATAGAATGTAATAGCATCACTGTTAAAAAAAAAAAAAATCCTCTTGAATTTATACCAAGTATTTAATGGCAAAATCACTTTTTTTTAATTCCACTTAGCCATTTGGAAGTGGAAAGGCCCTACTGTGTTCTTTCTTTGAAGTCTGAAAAAAATCTGGCCTAGGTTTGTTATTTAGGGAAAAGAGATTTGCCTTGTGCAACAATTACTCTCCTAATGCCATGACACACTGCGGGTGCATTATGTTTTCCTGACTTAAACATTTAGCTCATCTTTTGTTTTTATACCAATGGCTACTCAGATGAGCTTTGAAGAATTTGCAAAGAAAACTGCCTTCTAATATGGGATTGCCTTCTCCTTAGCCCTGCTGATGTTCCAAAAGGTTTGGCTTTGTGTAATGCATTATGATTATATGACAGGAGAACAGTGGAGAATATAGCATACCATTTCCCATAGGTTTCCTTTTCGAGATAAGAATGATAAATATTCTGCTTTACTTCTCCAAGAACAAAAAAAGCCCTCAGCAGTTTCCTGAGAGGCAGTTAGGTGTGAGCTGCCTGCTAGAGCTGAGGCTCTCTGCGACCAGACAATGCTCCGTGTCCTGCGGGGAAGCTGGGTGTACAAAGTAAGGAAGCCCCCTGGACTGAGGTGTGTGTCCTGGGCTTCCTGAGAATGTGCCTTATCGCCCAAGGGTCCCTCCACACCCCCGCGGCTCTCTCTGCACCATTCCCGGGCTGGGGGAGCAGCTGTTTATTTTTCCAGGGCACTCTCTGTTCTGGGGGAAACAAGGGAGGTCTTTAATTGGATCTCTCTTTTATTCCTGGATTGCCGCGACTTCAACGAAATTGGGAGGAGCGGGAGCAGGACCGAGGTCTGGTTTAGGGTATGCATGGCTTGACTCTCCATGACCTACCTCTATTTCAGTCGTGACACCCGGGCCAGGGAAATATTTTGCTTAGGGATGGCTTTCCTGAAGCAGGCAGAGAATCTCTGGTTACAGAAGGAGCAAGCAGCAGAGGTGCTTTCAGTTTGCTCCACCCTTTGCTGTTCTTCTACCGGCTGAATCGTGCAAAAAGGGAAAAAATACCCAGGCATCACTTTCCCAAACCAGTTGGGAAGCTTGTGTTGCATCTCCCAGAAAATCTGGGTGGGTGAGCAATTTAAGAGTTTTAGAAGGGTTCAACAGGAGAAGCGGGAAAATTGCAGTAATGCTCCCAGTGTTAGTGGTTAATGAGATGTGTCAAACACGGAGGGGCGACCTCCTCCATGGCTTCAGAGCTTTGCAGCTCCCTGCATTTTTGCTTTCCTGTTTAACTTTCTCATTTGGAACTTCTTTTTTTTATTCTCAAACCAAGTTTTGTAACGCACTGACATCTGCTGTGTGCTTGACTAACACAGCCACTTAAGAACTGAAATAAGCCTTGCAGCCCAGGCAGAACGGGCTTGAGAAACCAAATTTAAGAGAAAGGCAAAAGAGAGTGGTGCCTTATTATTGGTTCAAGGAGGTAAGAGGGAACAAGCCACCCTGCCCTTAAGAATCTTAGATTGTAATTGTTTTATGCAGAGATGTGCAAAGTGAGCTGATTTCAGTCATACAAACAGCAGTTCTATAGATTGACTGTAGTTATCACCCTTTAGGAAAAACTACATTAGCTCCACTTTTCCTTTTTTTTTTTTTGTCTAATCAGGGTTGTGGCGGTGATGTGATAGTCATATGATCCTGATAAATGGCTTTTCTGACAGTTTTCAGAAACTCTGAGATTGAGAGGAAGCAGAGCAGCTGAATAACCTCACTACCTGCACCATGAGCACTGAAGCGTTTGCAGCTCTTCTGTGAGATGGGAGCAGCCTCTACCCCTCCAGCAAATAATTGTAGGTACCACAGGAGGAGCTGTTGCACAACAGCATCACTTTTAAAATGCTAAACCAACCTCTGAAAAGACTCATTGAGTTAATAGCAGCAAAACTTACTGTGGATTGAAAGCTTCCCTGAAACATTTTCAGTTGAGGTGGGTTTCTGGCAGGGATGTGAAGCTGTGGAGGGGCTCCCTGGCAGTGTGGGACAACCAAAGCACCTCTGCCTCACTCAAACCCAGCTCCCAGCCCAAGCTCCTGGCCCAGGTGCATTTCAGCTGGACATTTCAGAGACCCGGTGCAGTACTAATTAGAAATCTTTTATCAAAACAGTTTTAGACAAAAAAATAACCTGTGCCCAAAGGAATAGTTGGGCAGTTTTGCTTTTTTGTCAAAAATTGACAGCGTTTCTAATGAAAAACTGAAGCCAGGATAGGATTCTTTTGACACATTGTTCAGCTGAAAATAATTTTTTATTAAACCACACTCTTTTCTTTTCTTCAAAAGCAAAGTTCTCTG
The DNA here is from genome assembly GCA_013400735.1 of Pomatostomus ruficeps. Classification (NCBI taxonomy): domain Eukaryota; kingdom Metazoa; phylum Chordata; class Aves; order Passeriformes; family Timaliidae; genus Pomatostomus; species Pomatostomus ruficeps. The sequence goes on along the minus strand of VYZT01006644.1, from coordinate 149,967 downwards.
CTGGTTTCAGGAAAATCTAACAGTCTCTCTGAAAAGGGGGAATCCTCCTAACAAGAGGTTTTTCAAGATATGTGTTTACACCAGCTTCATGAATCAATGAGTTATGGGGTTATCCCCCAAATTAGTCCTTCCATATAGGTATATTTAAGGTAATAAGCCTCTGAGCCAGGCAGGACTCTATGTATGTGTAGATACCTGAGCAAGAAAGAATAGGTGACTTTTTTCTCTTTTTCTATCCCCAGACTGGCTGTAAAATCTTGGTTTGTAAATCTATGCTTTACTAGAAAAACTAGGCTTTAAATGTGTCATAAACTGTAGTTTCTCCTTTTCTTCATTCCCAGCACATGTGCAAAATAGCTCTAAGGCCATGACAGTGCTGGATTAACACTTCACCAACAGCAAGAACTGAAACAGAAAAGTACCTTTTCATTATGAGGAGTTTTAAACAGTAGGGGAAATCCTGCTCCCCTCGAGAACAAGAGGGAAATTCCTTTTCAGCTTCAAAAGAAACAAAATGTAGCTTTGCAGTATTCTAAAGCCTGTCTGAAAGCCCTAGCACTTCTATCCCTTTGCAAGCATCCCACAAGCAGGGAACAGGGATACAGCTCTTTACAGCTGTATATCAGGTTTGCAGGTCAGGGTAGGGCTTTCTTCTGGGGTGGTGCTCAGGAACATTTCTTCAGGGCTTACAGCATTAAATGACTGATGCCTCTCTCTTTTTTTTTTTTTTTTTCTTTGTTGTTGTTGTTGTTGTTGTTGTTGTTTCAATGAGACATTGTCTTCCTTTAAAATCTGTGCTGAAGTGCCCTTCATTCATTGTTTTTAACGTTTCTTATTGTCAGGCTCCATCACATTTTCAAAGTGAGGGGTCTGACATCAGCAATCACAGTCTGTATTTAGACACAAGTTCCCAGATGCATTTCAAGGCAGTGTGTGCTACCTAATTCTGAGAAACCACATGTACAGAAATGTGACATGAAATGACTAATGGAGGATCCAATACCAAGGAAAGCTTTGCTTTATGCCTTCCAGCAATGATGCTGAATTGCCCAAAAGGTGGGTGACATGCTGCTTAAACGCTGTGTAATATTCAAGTCATAATATCAATTATAAGAAGGGCTGTAATTGTTGATTAATTAACTTATCAGGTGAAGCTGAGCCTACTTCTCCTCACTGGAGTGTAAGCCATGCACTGACCCTTGATATACACTGCACATTCCTCCTGGAAGGGTGCAGGGACACACAAGGCACTAAAAGCTGACACATCACTCAAAGTAAAAACCTTCTAAGAAAGAAACAGCCAAACCCCTTCGTTTCCTCTGCTACTGATTTAAGTCAGATAAAATCAAAGTTTAAAAACATCCAACTGTTGTGCCCTGCCCATTAAAAATGAACCATGGGAGAACAATAAATTCTAATTTTTTGAACTGTTATTCCAAATATCTGGTGGAGACTTTAACATGCATACAGTGCAATATGTGTTTCCATATTCAGTGGGCAGTGCAAGAGTTCAGTCACATATGAAGCCATTGAACAGAACTGGCTCAATACAATATTGTCATGTGGCACATGCCTTTCTGTGCAAATAATGTCACTTCATGCTTAGAATGAGACACCTATAGCACCAGGCAGGTGAAGACTGATACAGAGCTACCTAACCTCTTAACAGGACAAGGAAGAAGTGAAGAGAGAATTGTATTGCAAATAATTGTGTGTAGTTGTTAAATAACATAAGTGATGTTTATATTCTGAACACTGATAGGGGTATCATGGCAATTCTCACAAGCCCTGAGGGCATTTATCCCCTATCCCACCCTTGCCTGTGGCCAGAGCTGCTCTGGCAAAGGACTCTGGGGGATGGGGCTGAATCTTTGCATCTTAGGGTGTCCTTCCCCTTTGCCCTGTGCAGGAGCAGCGTCCCTACAGGCAGTGCTGGCCGCCCTGCCCACCCCAGGGGGAAGGTGCTAGTGTGTCCTGACCCCCAGGCAGAGCTGCTCTGTCTGATCAGGCTGGGCTGCCTGGCTCTGGCACAGCTGCTGACTGGAACCCCTGGGTCACAGGATGGGTTTGTGCTGAACCCAGGTTGGACTCGCCTGCGGGGCTTAGCTACTCCTGACAGCTATCGTCATAATGGGTGTCTTGCTTTTATTTGTTGCAAGGGATAGCTACAAACTGGATGAAAAAAGCAAAACAAATTGAAATTAAATTATATGTAAGTAAACAATCTGTAATAAAATGAGCAGGCTGAACTTTCATCTACATTTCAACTGGATTTTAACCAAGCCCTTTCTGAGAGTCTAAGAAGGTTTGGTTAATTATTTTTTTGTTTGGTCTGCTCTGCATTTCCTTGCTCTCATTGTGACCAAGAGGAGAAATGCTGGAAAACTGTGAGCAACTCTGATATGCTGTTTCTGGCCAGGTCAAAAGTAGCACAAGCTGGAAATGTCATGCAAATTCCCATGTTTGGTAGATTCCCTGTTCAGGTTTGCATACTCAGAAAGTTGGAACAAGATTGAGATAAATTGAAAGACCTCAGGGTGATTGTACAGACAAAAATCAACCAGAATTTGTTGTGGCCAAGCTTAAACTGAAATATTCAGCTTCTTCCAAGTTTCTGTTCTTGCCATGAAGGGAAATTTAGTCTTTTGGGTTTGCATTGTGCTTCCAAGCCTCCTGGTTGGCTGGGACAATGCAAGGACCTGACAGGTGTCAGAGGATCAGATCTAGCTTCCACGGGCACCACCACCTCTGTCTCCAGTGAGTGCAAGCTTTCAAGTCATGCATTCAGGTTTTGGGGGGAGGCTGTATGTAATCTGAAGTTGACTTTGGCTAAAGCTTAGCTCTTGTCTTCCAGAAGGAAGAAAATTACTCCCATTGCATCACTTTTAACCTGATTCTCTAGAGATGGCGTGTGGTTTGATCCAACAAAACAGATTTGTTCTTGGATCAAACCTCATTATTTAACTTGCAATCTTACAATCTTTGTAGAAGCACAGTAGTTGCACTTAAAAGGAAACAAACTTGTGCTTCTAATTGTTTTAAAGTGCAGCATACACTTGGTAGAGCCACAGTTAGAGTTGGGAATAGTTTGTCAAGTGCTCCAGCTCTGACTGGGAGCTTGGGAAACAGGATTGGCTTTACAGGTGCAGCTCATGCAGGCGATGCCATGTACACCTTCTGAATCCTTCAGGGTTTTAAGAGGAGGAAGGTGCTCTTTGCAGGGCATGGTTGTCCGCCCTCACCATAACTCTGCCCTCGGGAGCTGGCAGGGTATTCTCTGGGTGTTTCAGCTAGGGCTTCTGTTCAACAAGTCGATGGGGAGAAGCTTATGTGTGTTGAGAGTTACTCACAAATTGCTTAGGTAAGTAATATATACATAAATTCCAGATGTGGACAGACTATTTAAAACAAAAGCACCCTGTTCCTGGTGGATGTAGCTCCTTCTGCTAGTTCTGGAAGACCTTGGCACATGACTACTTAGCTTTAACCAAGTTCATCTGCTTCTGTGCTGTTCAGAAATAGAAGAGCATGACTTACATGGTCCTAATGTAGATGGCAAAGTCTGAGTATCCATGTGGGTTTAACAGCATGTGGCTGTGTCTGCATGCCTTTGCTCCCAGGGCAGCACCTCCTCTGCAGGAGCCTGCAGAGAGCGGACACAGAGCACAGACCATGTCTCGCACAAATCCTCAAGGAGCTGCTAAAGACAAAACTTGAATTCTCAGTACACAGACGTGCTGCCCAAATTCAGTGGCCTGAGCGAGTCAGCACGAGCTGCTCACCCAAACTAAAATCAGCAGAGCTGCAAACATGTGCAAGCCTGTCCCCAGCTGGCCAGGTCTGTTGTAGGACTTCGAGCCTCTGACACGAGATTGAGCAGGAGTATGCCCATAAACTCCCAGATCAAAGTGCTTCCAGTATGGACACAGCTAAAGAGCAGTCAAATGCCAGAGCTTGCTGCAGCCTGAGGTACAGGCTCTCCAGACTAAAACAGCTTTGCCAGTTTGACTCTCTAAAAGGGCCTTTGTCAGCAAAGCTGTATCAGTTGAGGAACTGCTCTTCTTCCCGTCACTAACAATCCAGTTACATTGTTTTACTGTGTTGGTGGATCTAGGTCTCCTAAATGTAGGCATTTCAACTTCTAACCTAAATAACTTCAATTGTTGTTTCAATGCAGTAACAGACCCTTTATGGAAACAGACTTGGATAGATTATACAAATTCAGAGATCATCATGGCTGTAGTTTGGGACCCACGTTCTTAGAGAAGAGAAAATAAATTTTCATTGCTGTCTGTAGGTTGGTTGGAGGAATTTTCCTTAAAGTCTCTTTTTTTCAAAAAATCTGAAATTTGTATAATTTTCCTTGCTGAAACATTTAACTAAGCAATTTTTCAAATTATTTAAACAAGCATGCAGAATTTTTTATTACCTAAAAATTATCTGTTAAGCCATGTATCTCTGCAGCAACAATGGCAGATGCCTGCTTTGGCTCTAATTTTGTTGTACAATGGTATTAATTTGCAACCTCGGGGTGATCTGGACAGGAGTGGACATTTATGGTTTGGGTTTTTTATTCCTCTTTTTCTTACCCCCTCCCCATGCTTTGTAGAAAAACAAGCATCAATTTTGAAGTGTTAGAAAGAGCAGCTTGCTTTTGAGATTGTCAGACTGATACAAACGATCTTTGCTTCAAGCTTCCTAAAAAGACATAATTTCTCCTCTGTCTAAAGAGCAAAGGCTGCCTTGTTTGTTTTTATTTGCAGCATTCGGCAGCATTGCTGTAGGCCGCTAGCTGTAGGATGGCAGTAACACAGGATTATCCTGCGGAGCCGTAACCGGTGAATCCATAACAGCCAACCTGAACTCTGCTGAGGGCTGCCATTTAATACCACAAGAAACTGTTTGCATTTCATCATGTAACCGGTTGTGTGAATTCAAGAGCCTTCCCCAGATCAAGCTGTGTTTTCAGATGAAAGAAAGAAACTACCAAATGGTGGAGTGAAATGCGGAGTTTGTTTTCCTATAGGCCTGCTCTTTAAGCATAAACAAATACGCTGTAGTCAAGACTCAGGCTCAGCCTACAGAAGAGTAGCTGGGTAGAGGAGATATGGGAAGCAGGAATAGATGAGGGAAAAGGACTGGGGCTGTCTTTTCTTATGAGATAGATTTCTTTGATATCGAGGTGACAGGAACAGGCTCAAAATTAAATGGGATCATGAAAATATCTTCATAGTATCAGCTAAAGGGGGAAATCTACTCTCCTGATCCTAAAACCTTTCACTGCATTTGGTAGAGAATTGAGCCCATTTGTGACTCTTTCCCTCAGGCTCTGTTAGACAGGCTTTTATTCAATGTGATTTCAGTCCAGATCATAATAAAGTTGCTCTGTTCCTCATGAAGCTCACATTATGGATGTACAGCCATCATGGTCTATGGATTGCTTAGTTTTTCCTGTAAAAACAGAAATCCTTGTACAGCTGGGAGCTTGTAAAAACAAGCCTGAAGCTACCAAAATTTTTAGCTGTACAGTATAAACGAGAAACTAAATTCTCCACTGCAAAACATATATGCATCTATATATGCTCAAGGTTTCAACAATGAGACTTGTTCATGCAGAAGAAGACACTTTCCAGGTGAATATTTCCTTGTTCTGGCATCACACACTGAGTAATGTAATTAAAGAGCGTTTATGAAATGTTCAGGACTGTGTTGCTGGGAATCCTAAACAGAGGGGAAAGTGGAATTGTGTGTGTGGTGTCCCTAGACGAGCAAGGTGATTTGCAGGCCAAGTGAGATGTGAGGTTCTGAAAATGCAAGCTTTTCCAAGCCAGACTTTAGGGTCTAAAGGCAGTTTCACGCAAGCAGTTCTATCTCACATAATGGTTGCGTTGAGGCTGCAAAGGTTTTATTCCTGGTAGTCGGTGCTGTGCCGATAAAAACACTTCCAGGATCGAGCCCTGCCTGCAGCTGTCATTTAGAAAGGGAGGGAAACGGGCTCTGGAAAGGAAGCGGGGCGGCGGCCGACATGGCCCGAACCGGTCCAAGCTGCCCGCGGGCTGAGGGACTGAAGCGGCCGCGTCCCAGGGCACCTCCGCTGCCTTCACCGTGGGGACACGGAGCTCCCGCGGGTCGGTAACGCAGGAAGATGCCTCCGTCTCAGCCTTTTAACAGATTAAATCTAATGAATTTTCACTGAGGCTAAAATGTTTTGTTTCCCGCAGTACATTTCGTTAACTCTCCGCGCCGTGGTGCAGGACAGACCCGCACACGCCGCGTTTACATGTACCCTATTTCTCCTTTCTCCTGGGTTTGTTACGGGAATAAATACTCCACGATCTTAAAGACCAGTAGTAAGTGGGAAAACAAGATTAAAAAAAAAAAAAAGGAAAAAAAAAAGAAAAACGTAATAAACTACGAATACTTGAAACGGTAGCATGGTGACTGCCCTGTCCGGGCCGCTTTGCGGGCTCTGCCGAGGGAAGAAGAACTGCTGCGGGGACGGAGCGGAGACCGAGAGCTCCCGGCCCTCCCCGTTCCCCGGAGCCCCGCGCCGCCGCGGATCCCGTTCCTCCGAGAAACGGGACGCGGAACAAGGCGAGCCCAGGGCCGCTTTTACATCCGTGTCCGTATCGTTGCTACGTGAACTGAGTGAGTGCGGATAATGCAGGTCCGGCCCCAGTGTGCTGCGGACTCGAGCGGTCCCGAAAGGTGCGTCCTGACGGGGCACCAGCCGCGTGTCCGTCCCCGGCAGCCGAGGCGCGGCGGGGCAGCAGAATGGAGTAGGAGCCGCAGAGGGCTGACAACGGGGTTGTGTCGCCTGTCCCCGTCCGGGTCTCGGTGCGGGAGGCGAGAGCCCTGCCCCGGTGCCTGCAGGCGGCGGCTGCGCTGGCCGAACGGGAGAGGAGCTCTCCGAGCCAGGGGCGGACCGGCGCTCCCCTCCGGAGACACGTTTTCTCACCAGGAGAAAAGGAAAAAAACCAGCCTTTGAGAGAGGAAGGCTGCCGCATTTTCAAACAAACCAGCCCCAGAGTTTCCAGGTTTTGCTGCCTGAAGAGGGTGAGTAGAAAAAGAAAAACCAAACCACTCGGGCTACTCGAGCCTTAACAGCTCTTCAGCTGAATTCACAGCTTTAGTGGGAATCCTCGTCCGGGCTGCCGGGGTGAGACGAGGGGGTAGTGCCCTGCCCCGTGTCCCCGCGGCGGAGACCCCCGCCTCTCGCCGTGCCCCGCTCCTCTCGGCGCTTGCACCCGCGCTAACGGGCTCAGCGCTGCGCAGCCGGAATATCGCACCCGGGGCCGCAGCGGGCGCTCTCGTGCTTTGTTCGGGAAGGGGGACCCGCTCCGGATCGGTTGCAGCGAAGCCCCAGTTTGCAGCGCCTCTAGGATCGCCACTCAGAGGAGATGCGCGACCGGGATTGAGTCCCGCTCTGCCCGGCTGCCTCCCGGCTTCCCTGCACCGGGGCCGGGCTGAGGCCGGGGCTAGTCTGCCCTCGTGTGAAGAAAGCGAGAGCCCTTTCCCCGCCGCCCGTCAGCGTCCCGCCGCAGCAGGCCGGGATGCGGATATCGGTTCCGTGAGCCCCCCTTCATTGCTAATTCCCCTCTTGCTTCCCCTACCCGCCCCCAGGGGCTGCGGGACCGGGCCGAGAACGGCTCCGCTGGCTCCTTTTGCTCCCGCCTTGTCCGGGTTTGTCCGACTGCTGCTCGGCCCCGGCAGCGGCGGCGGGCGGGGCGCGGGTTTAACCGGGCCCACCGGCAGATCGGATCGCTCCCCGGGGCCGTGCCGGGATCCTCGCTCCTTCTCCCGGAAAGGGCTCTCCGCGCTCTTCTGCTCACTGCCCGCCCCCGTTACTTGCATCCCCCTCGCTGTGACATTTCTGTGGGTGCCGATAAGCCCTCAGCTTTCCGCTTAACCGCAGCGACAGTGTACAGCTGCCAGGGGCGTGCTCCTACGTTTTCAGGTAGTTCTTTCATGTCCCAAAAAGGGTTTAATTAGGAGAGGGGAGAGGGGAGAGCCCGGCAGCCCCTGCCTGCCCTTGTGTCAAACGTTCAAGTAGCCGCACACGGGGCTGCGCGCTCACCTTTGCTGCTCTGCCCGATCGCCGTTCCTAGCGCTGGCCTGAGCTTCTGTCCTGGTGTTCATCCGAAATTCCCCTTGGTGGGGCTGTCAAAAAAACCCAAACAAGACCCTCGGATGTCAAATGTCCTTTGCGAGCGAGCGAGCCGTGCTAAGGAGCTACGCGGCTGGCTTAGGAGTGAGAAGGGAGGAATGTGCCATTTGTCGGAGGTGATGACACACGCAGCAGTGCTGTTACACCTGCACCGGCCCTCGCCGCAGAAATGCCTGCGAGGAGGAGCGGCGGGAGCAGCATGGGTGGCCAGCAGAAAGCGGCTTGCCCCGGCCCTAGGGAGCCCGGCAGCCCCGGCCCCGACGGCGGGGAACAGCTGGCTCCGGCTGCTGCGTCACCCTGAGCGGAGAGAGCCCCCGGGGGCTGCCCGGGGAGTGGAACCCTGGAGAGGGTCTCTCCTGTGGATCTCATCCCTCCGCCGTTTCGTTTGTGCGCCTTAGAGGGGTGCCTGGGGGCGGCGTGCACTGCTCCGCGTCTGGGTGCGGAAATAGACGGGCCTCCTTTCTTTCTTTGACCAAAATCACGCAGCCCGGGTTTCGGGGCATACGTTCCTCCGCCGACGGGAGATAAGGGATTCGTTATATGGCTCTAGGCAAAGATGCAGAAACGTGTTTTAACTGAGAAATAAAAAACATATATAGTTTTATTTTTATATATATATATATGTAATTGTTCCCCGAAGCGCTAATTTATTTCTCAGTTAAAATACATTTCTACATCTTCGACTGCCTTTACCTCTTTACCTGCAATTAGTCTGTTCCGGGTAGGGGAGCAGGGACCCGTGGCCGGGCAGAGGAACTAGAAATCCGCTGATGGGACACCGAAGCCCTGGGAGCCCAACAGGAGAGGCCGGCTGCCCCGGGCATGCACGTTCGGGAGCTGCCAGTCCCCCGGGCTCACCCTTGGTTGGGAAAGTTGATGTCGCACTTAAAGTCATGGGAACGGGGGACATCGTGCGAGGTGGTTCACGTGCAAGAAAGGCAGGAGCGAGGTCGAGGGCCATGAGCGGCCGGCCGGCAGAGCTGCAGGCGCCGAGGTGAGCGTGCAGCTGCTCCCAGGGCCGCTGCTGGGCAGCCTGAGCTGTGCTCGAGCACGGGCGGGGAGGTCAGGATCTGCGGAGCCGTGCCGGCAAGCAGCGGGCTCACTGCAGCGCCGCGCCCCGGGGGCCGACAGATAGCGGGGCCGGGGAGCGCAGATGGTCCCGGCCCTGCGGAGCTCGGCCCGGCTCTTGTGGCTGCCGGAGGCCGCACTGTCTGGTGGGAAGGCTCGGGGGTCAAACCGGGCCGGTCCGCCCCGCTCCCGGGATAGGACTGAAGAGCCCGTTAGAAACCAGCGCAAAGCGGCGCCTGCCCGCCGCTGTACCCGTGACTCAGCAGCCCCTGGCACTGGTTTGTTACAACACGACATCTCTTGTGCTCCGAGCACACCTCTTGTGTTCGGGCCAGCTGACAATGCCTGTATGCTGCTCGGGAAGGCTCTACCTGAAGGCAGGAAAGGGGCAGGGAAGGGGAATGTCGGTGCCACATTACGCTACTCCAGGAACCGTGTGAAATAAGCCGAAGCCCTCCAGGGGAAGGAGCAGGACAGCTAGCCAGTGTGTCATCCCCCGTCTCGCCACCTTGTCCCGGCCATCGAGGCGCCTGTCAGCCCCGCAATCGCGCTGGGGGCCTGCGTGTACTTTGCGGGGAGGGAGAAGGGGCGACCTGACACCTTTTGCTTTCTGCCTCCTGCAAATAAGAGCTGCAAGAATCTACTTGCAGGGAGCGGCAACAGCCTCCTTGTGCTCCCCGGGCGCGATCGGTTGGCGGGGCCTGCGGCCAAGACATATAAACGCGACCGCGTGTGCGGCTGGACGTGTGACAAGCCGCCGTGGCAGAGCGAGCGCCGCGGGCACACCCCTTCGCACCCACCGCCTCCAGCGCGACCCCACGCCGGGCGGGAGGGGAGCGCAGCGCCGCGGGCCCCGGCGGGCTGCGGGGTGGGCGGCGGAGGCTCGCCCAGCGCCCCCCGGACACCACCCCCGCCTCCCCC
>VYZT01006644.1:88556-139754 GCA_013400735.1 Pomatostomus ruficeps | reverse complement strand
CGGAACTCGTCCGGGCCCATACAAATCAGAAAAGAGCCCGGCCGCCGCGGCAGAGGGGAGCGGAGCCCGCGGGGGCAGGGACGCCGCCGCCGCAACGCTGCACGGACCAGCGGCGCCGCGAGAGGCGCCTTCCGATCTCCGTTCGGGTCCCGGCTTCGACTCCGGCTTCGGCGAGGGCGGAGCGGGACGGCCGCCAGCAGCGGTCTCCGTGCAGCGGGCAGCGCTCCGCACCGCGCGGCGCTGCGCTGGTCGCCGCGGGCGGCGGACACGGGGCACCATGATGAGCAACTACCCGGACGGCGAGGAGGACACGGTGGCGCTGCTGGCTCATGACACCGGCAGCAGCAAGGAGCCGGATCGGGGCAAGGAGGAGCTGAGCGCGGACAAGGGCCCCGAGAAGCCGGACCCCTCGCAGAAGCCCCCCTACTCCTATGTGGCCCTGATCGCCATGGCCATTCGGGAGAGCGCGGAGAAGAGGCTTACGCTGTCCGGGATCTACCAGTACATCATCAGCAAGTTTCCTTTCTACGAGAAGAACAAGAAAGGCTGGCAGAACAGCATCCGCCACAATCTCAGCCTCAACGAGTGCTTCATCAAGGTGCCCCGGGAGGGCGGCGGCGAACGAAAGGGCAACTACTGGACCCTGGACCCCGCCTGCGAGGACATGTTCGAGAAGGGCAACTATCGCAGGAGACGAAGGATGAAACGGCCTTTCCGGCCGCCTCCGACCCACTTCCAGCCTGGCAAGACCCTCTTCAGCCCCGACAGCTACGGCTACCTGTCCCCGCCCAAGTACTTGCAGTCCACCTTCATGAACAACTCGTGGCCACTGGCGCAGCCCCCCGCGCCCATGCCCTACACGTCCTGCCAGATGTCTGGTGGGAACGTCAGCCCTGTCAATGTGAAAGGACTCTCGGGCCCGGCGTCCTACAGCCCCTACTCGCGGGTGCAGAGCATGGCGCTGCCCAGCATGGTGAACTCCTACAACGGCATGGGCCACCATCACCACCACCCGCACGCCCACCACCCCCAGCAGCTCAGCCCGGCCAGCACCGCGCCGCCCGCGGCCCCGGCGGCAAACGGAGCCGGCCTCCAGTTTGCCTGCGCCCGTCAGCCCGCCGAGCTGTCCATGATGCACTGTTCTTACTGGGAGCACGACAGCAAACACAGCTCCCTGCACTCCCGCATAGACATCTAGGGAGGCTCCGGCCAGCTGCCGTCACAGAAATGCACCGGCCCTGCTACCCCTTTCCTACCCCGCCGCGTTCCCCCGAGCTCCGTGTCTCTCCTCTTCGTCTCTAGCCACGGACTTTCTTCTTTCTGTGCCCAAATTCTCACGGTGGGGAAATAGCAGCCTTGCCCCGCGTGTAGTGTCAGTGTAGGGGCCGTCCCTCCATGAGAAGAAGGCAGTGTAAGTTTGGGGGCTTCCCCGCGGGGCTGCGCCGGGCAGCGGCGGCCGGGCCGCCTGTCTCCGGGCGAGCGGGGATTCACCGGGAGTTTCTCCGCTGGCGTGTGTGTGTGTTTGTGAGTTAATTGGTTTGGTGATGTGTTGGGGTTGTTGTTTTTTTTTGTTTGTTTGTTTTGGGTTTGTTTAGTTTTTTCGTGCTTTTTTTGTTGTTGTTTTTTGGGGTTTTTTTTTTGTTGGGGGGAGCACCTAATTAAAAATTGGCCGGTCAGCCCTCTAAATTATACTCTTTTGTAATTCGACCGCAATCTTTTCGGGCTCAGCCATAGGGAGAGTAAAGTGAAGTTTGTAAATAGCGAAGGCATTTTCACGAGTGCGGTGCGGGGCTGACGGGGCCTGGACAGTGCCATGTGCCCGCAGTGTTCGTCCTTCTCCTTCTCTTCATCAGCTCTGTCTTCTTCCTCGCTCTGCAAAGCACTGCGCTTCTTCCGAGCTGTGGCTTTTCGTTAAAATAGTGCTTAACGTGGGGACTGCTGTAACAGCAGATGTGCGATATTGCTGGTTAATAGAAACCAACAAACAAAACTCACCAGGGTAACTCGTGAAACGTTTCGGCAGCGGTAAATATATTTTTTAAAGGAGACAATATCCTCTGAGGTCTTAAAAGTAATTTTATACAGGTCTAAAAAAATATTTTGATGTTATAAAAAAAAGAGAGACGCTTTCCTGTAAATTGGGGTATTTTTCGTGTGCATATTATTATTAATAATGAAAGTTTAAACTATCTTCAGGTTTTTTTGCCCCCAAGCCTAGCCCAAAATGGATTTTCCGGCAGGTTCTGCTTTTGAATGCTTGCCCTTTTTCTTAAAAGGTTTCGATCCTTCAATTTTACATAGATTAATGTGAAAGAAATTTTAAAACAGGGGCCAGTTCATAGCGATTTTGTAAATGTTTGTGTAAACTGATAGATGCTGTGGCATAGTACCATTTTGGGACCAACTTTTTAGAATGAACTAGCACTTTCATTGTACTTTCTAGCATTGTAAAGTCTCCAATAAAATGCCTTTCCTTCTTTCCATATCGTTTTATTTCACTCCGGTCCTCCGCGCTCGGGATCGGGAAGCGGCAGCGGAGAACGGGGCGGGCGCTACGTGTCGGGGCCGCTGCGGGCGGCGGGCACGGCTCCCTGTCGCGGCTGCAGCGTTCGGCTGCAGGCAGCAGCGGAGAGCTGCGGCGACCCGGGGCTGTCTCGGCGGCGGCCGAGACGGTGCGGGGACCGTTGCGTTGGTTCCGCGGGCATGTGGGACGGGCGGGCCCAGGAGCGCCTCCGCTCTGGGACGCGGGCAGCTGCCTGCACCTCGCCCGTGTGCGCGGCCCGGGGCGCCGGCGGCAGAGACCTCCGGGCAATGCCTGGGGCTGTGCGGGACCCTGTCTCCACTTTCGTTTCTTCTCCGCGTGCTCGGAGCCGTGGTCCTGGGAGATACAGAGCGGGCCCGTCTCGCCCCGAGCCCGGCCTGGCCACGCTGCGACGGGGCCTGAGCCCCATCGGGGCCCGAGCCGGTGACGGAGCCGGGAGCAGCCGGCCGGTCTCTCTTCCCTCGCCGGGCCGGTGGCTGCGGCAGCGGCCTGGGCCTCGCATCTAAACCTGCCCGTCCCCGTAGGCAGCGGCCCTTGCACGGGCGCCGGGGGCTCAGGAGAGAATGGGTCAGGCGGGGCGGTCGCCGCCCGGTGCCAGCCCTGGACGCAGTGGGTCCCGCTTAGACTCCGGCCTGGGCCAGGCCTGCAGTGCCGCGGCCGGAGCGGGCTTGCTGCTATTCGCTCCCCGGGCCGCCCTGGCAGCTCGCTGCCCCGGACGGGGCTGAGCCAGGGGCCTGGCGCTTGCCCCTGCCCGGCTGCCCGACGCTCTCGCTTTCTGCCAGGGCCTGCTTCCCTGCACGGCAGGAAGCGTCAGCCTCCAGCCCAGTCACAGAAAGGAGTGGGAGACGTAGGGACTGGTCGCTTCTCTGGAGCTCGGCGGGCACGGCCAGGGCAGGAGGGTTCCGGGACAACCCGCCGGCCTGTCCCGGAGGCCCTGCTGTGCCCCCTGGCCCCGCTCCACAGGCGAGGAGGGCGGGAGGGCGCTGTGAGAGTTGGTGCGGCCGAGGGGCTCCTCCGCTCCCGAGCGGACAGAGAGGCACACGGGGTGTAGAAAACGGGGTCACTGCGTGGCGGCCATCAGCGCTCCGCGCTGTGCATGGGAGCTGCGGCCCGAGTGGCTGCTCCGGGTACCTGGAGGACGGAGCGAGCCTGGCCTCTGCAGGAACACGGATGTAGTGGGAGGCTGAAGGCCGAAGCGGGGATGCCAGAGCACGCGGGACGCACCCGGGACTCACGCCTTTGCCAGCTGTGGCTCTGCGGGAGCAGCGCCCTTCTCTGTGCCTCTGACCTGCCCGGGGCCCTCGGGTGGGAGCGGGCGGTGGAGGGGAGAGGTAGCGCCGCTCACACGCACCGACGATCTCAGCTCTGCACCGGAGGGCTCAGGGCCTTGGCTGCTTGTTCCTTATTAAATAGGTACTGCCAATACCGCTACCTTCCTCCGGGGTACGTTGAGGCCACAAGGGAAACCCCCGCCACGGGAGGTGGGCACGGGGTGAAGGGAAGGCGGGAGCACTTCCCCGGACCCGGCACAGGCCCACCGGCACCTCCCTGGGCTCCTTCCTCGGCTGTGCCGTCGTTCGGCCTGAAGCAAAGGCTGAAGCACCGTCGGCACACTCCCCGGAACGGATGGGGCTCGCCAGTTTTGAGTGAAGCGATACCTGACCTTGCAAGGTGCTGGGAGAGGAGGCGGCAAGCCGGGACCGGACAGGGACGTGCGGCCCCTGGGGCTATTCCAGGTCCCGAGTGGTCTCCATCCAGGTCCCGCTGTGCTTGACCAGCAGCCGGTTGAGCCTATAGAGAGAGGCAAGGACCCGCGCGTTTGGGAGAGAAGCGGGCCGGCAGGGCCGTGAGGCCTCTCTCCCTGCCAGGCCATGGCCAGTCCGTTTGCCGAGCTCCCTGTGCCCGGCCGGGGCTCTGCTCTCCATCTCCGGGCTCCCCGCGCCGCTCCCGGGCGGCTACGGCCGTCGCGCCTGTAGGATGTTTTCACGATCCTTTTCTGTATTTTATAAACAGAGACTGCACTGAATGTAAACTCGCAGGGAAATCACGGCGAGAGCGCGGCTGACGTCCCGGAGTAGCTTGGCCGCACTCGCCGGGCTCTGTCGGGCGGCGGCCCGAGGCAGGGCTGGTCCTGCCGGCAGCAGCTCTGCTTCTGCCGCTGCCGGTGGCGGCCGGGCCTCCCGTTCCATTCCGCCGGCCTGCTGAGGGGGGCGGCCATCATCTCCCTGCATGCTGTTGCTTGCCTGGGCAGCGGGCACCAGCCCCCGGGGAGCCGCCGCGAACTGCGCTGCGCTCTACCGAGCACTCAGACACCAGCACGCAGGGACCGAGTATCCCTGCCTCCCCGTGGGCCCGGCCCAGCCCGCTGGGCAGCCCAGGTGATGTGCGGGATCGGACCGCATCCCGGGACAGTGGCACTTGGGACGGCAGGGGCCGAGCGGGAGCAGGGGTCTGTACCGACCGCTCTGCAGTAAGCTCCGTGGGCACGAACACCACCAGAGGACCAAGGGGTGCCCACGGGGGCTCAGCATTCCCTCGCCCCGGGCCGCCGCGTCACCTCCTCCCGCGGCCCCCAACTGCCCCCGGCCGCGCCGCCGCCCAGCGCCGTCTGCCCCTTACAAAATCAAGCGGCCGAACGCAGCACTCTTGGCAAGCACTGGGTTTGCTCCTTGTGTAAGGTCTTTCCCCGTTATATAAACGACGGCAGGAGGAACGCACCACGGAGCGGGACGCGCTCCCCGGGACGGCACCTTGGCGCGGAGCCTCCTCCGGTCCCGGGGCCACCTCCCTCCGCGGGGCTGCTCCGGGGGCCAGAGCCAGAGAAGGGGGCTCAGGGCCCCTGAGCCGCCGCCGCTGCCCTTTCGGAGCGGCCCCGGGTTTATGCAACGCTGGCGAGAGATGAAAGCAGAAGAGCGATGGGTGTTTTCTCCCAGCCTGGAGCGGGCGTGGAAGCAGCCTGCCTCTGTCGGGGAAGGATAAAGTTTGTTCCCCGAGGCTGAGCGGACTCCCAGCGCCCCTCTGTCGCTCCAACCCCCAGGGCAGCTTTCTCTTCCTCTCCGGTCCTTTGCGCAGGCCGCAAAGGTCCTTTGAAGCCCTGGCCGGGCTCGGGTGGCAGAGCCCTGGGCGCCGGGAGCACTCCCCAGCGGCGCGGCACGGCACGGCACGGCACAGCACAGCTGCCCTCTGCCTGCGGGCCGGCGGGAGCGCGGGGACAACCGCCCGGCAGCGGGGTGCTGAGGGACCCGGTGGGCTCTGTCGCGGTTCCTCTCGTCGTGCCGGGAGCGGGTGGGCGGCGGTGGCGGTGGTTGCGGGCAGGGCAGAGCCGTGCTCCATGAGGAGACACACACAGAGCTCTTACCTTGCGCCTTCCCTCCCGCCCCGGCCGGAGGGGCTGTTTAATATCGCCTGATTCCTGGTATTCTTGTCCGTGTTTTAAGTGGTGAAAAAGTCATTTCCAGTCCTATGGTCCGCGTTTCACCCTGAACTCATTGAAAAGAGAGTGCCGGGTCAGGACTGTTTATTATACAACCAATTAAAACAGGAAAATATGCAAAGGCTTTATTCAGCGAGATCCGGCTATTGTTAAGCCGAAAATGATATTTTTGTTTCAAAAATAAAAAAATACATTTGTTACTTTAAAAATCTCCTCTCTGCGTATGCGACGGACGCGGCTCCCGGCNTGGCCCGGCCTGCGCGGCCGGAGGGCCGCTCGACGGGGCGGACGGCGGGCAGGCACCGGGGACCCCCGTTCTTCCCGCTCTGAGGCTCGGCCCGCCCTGCGGGGTCCGCTCCTGCCCGCTCCCAGGAGAGGCCGGCCAGCCTCAAACGCGGGGGACCAGCTCCGTGCAGGCGGGCACGGGTAGTCGGCGCGATGCTTTGGGCAATGCAAGACGGTGAAAAAAATTACTGTGAGAGCTAAAAGAAGCTCGACACTGTAGCGGGCTCGGTTTGGGGGGGCCGGGATAACTAGGCTGGAGAGTCCCGAGAAGCGCTGCAGAGCCCAGTGTTGAGCCCCGGAGCGGCGGCGGCAGCCCTGAGCACACCGCGGCGACCGGGGGGTGAGCAGGAAGAGGGGCCTCAGGCTGGGCTCCCGGGTCTGGGATTTCCTTGCGATTTCTCCATCCACCTATGCGAAATCCACCAGAAACCCATCCCTGGGTCTGCGGGGCATCGCCGCCCCGGCAGGCTCTCCTCCGCGGCAGTGTAGCATCTGCCCCGCAGCAGGGATGCGCCCCCGCACAGGCCACGGGGGAGAGCAGGGGGGCTTTTCCCGGTGGGGCTCGGCGCTCGCCCGCCCTCTCCGCCGCCCGCCCCAGGTAGCCCTTGGGGATGTGCTCAGCAGCAGGCCTGGGAAGCGTTCACCAAAACAATCGCTCGGGCTGGCCTAATCCAATGAGTTTATTTTAGTCCTCGAGCTATATTAAAAACATTAGCTCTGCTTCTTGTGGTTGTTTACAGTATGTTGGTCTCAACATCACAGCCGCCTTTCTGGAAAAGTCTTACAGGATTCAGGCAGAGGGAAAGCAACACAGAAGTGACTCGGAAAGCATGATGGCAAATGATTAATCAAATCAGAGACAGGAAGGCGGAGGTAATCAATGAGTTTTCACTTATAGTTTACTTGGATGGACATCTTTTTCCTTTTTCTTTCCTTAAGTTTAGAAACGACATGGGGTTTTATTGGCCAAACAAGCAGCTGCAGGATTTGGTGGGCTGGTGGGAATTCGTTCAAAATCAGCTGCATGTTTCCTGAAGAAGAATTCGGCTTTCGACAAAACCTCGTGCTTCTTCCCGCCCCAAGCACACGGCGCCGGGCACCGGGCAGGACTGCGCCCCGCAGGACCCCGCCCGCCCCCGCTGCCGGGACCTGCCCCGTGTCCCGGAGAGAGGGAGTCGAGGACCACAGGTCAGGAACGCACCGGCAGGGACGGAGAGCCTTGCTTTCCCTCAAGTTGCACAGTGAGCAAATACCCTGAGAAATCTCATCAGGTGCGATTTTAAAGCGAAACACCGGCTCTCCCTGCTCTGCTTTTGAGAAAGCGAGCTGTGAAAGGCCTTCTGCCGTTATAAAATGACGGCAGGAGGAACACCACCCTGCCCTGACCTGACGGCGCATGCGGGCGGGGGCACACAGGTGGCTCCCGACACCGGCAGAAGCTCCTGACTTCCTAGCTGGTCCCTGTAAATCCTAAGGTTTTACTGGCAGGTGAAATGTTCGCCTACCTTCGTTTAATTTCTTTTTCTCTCCAAAAGGATTTCTTCCCCCACCGCACATGAGTAACTAATTCGTAGCGATCACGAAATAATGGGACGGAATTTCACCTTTCTCGTTCACAGTGACTATTTTCGATTACACGAGACAGCATGGGGTGAATGCGGGCGCGGAGTGGCCCCGAGCCGCGGGCTGGCCCTCGAGGGACATGTCCCTGACCCCTGACAACTGATGGGCAGCTGGCTCTTGGCTGGGGCAGGGGCGTCTGAAGAAAATCCTTGGGGTTTCGGTAAATGGGTGAGGAGAAAGTTCACCTTCTTAGGTGAGGAGAAGGTTCGTGATTTTTGGGCTGTCGGGGCAGCTTCCACTTCTTCGGGCAAGCAGTGCTGGCAAAGATGCGGATTTGGAGGCATACTGCCGGTCCCGCCGCAGACAAGAGTTACTGACCTGTTGTTTAAGATATAACAGTTTAAGATATAACAGTTTTTTTTTATAAAACCTGTTTCCCGGTTTTTTCCCAGCGACAACTGATTCTTTTCGTTACTATCGTTTTGTTCCTTGAAAACCCAAACAATCAATAAAGTACAGGGCGAAGCTGAGCACAACACGAGGCGCAATGTTTTTTATTTCCAGATGTTGCTTTTAGCAAGATGTTCAGAAGAAAGAATATCAGGCACATGTTGACCGGGTCTTCCCCTGCTCCTTGCTTTGGAGGTCATATCGCTTGGTGCTTATCAGCGACAACGTCTGCGGCATCTGGTACGTGGCTCCTGACGGCTCCCCGCGCTCGGGTACAAGAGGTTCTTGCGGCACAAAGGCTGCCCCACACCCAGCCCCACGTCCAGCCCCGCCGAGGAGCTGCTGGCAGCTCCAGAGGAGACTCAGAAGCGGCGTCGGTAATGACTCGCACAGCCCCGACAACGAAATCCCGAGAAATATTCCCCGCCGCTGGTTGCCTGTCTACTAAAACACCCCCTGGGCGCGGGGTGAGGCCGGCAGAGGTTTGGGGGGAGCAGGTTGCAGAAACCCGAGGGTTGAGCAGCCGGAGTTCTGCCTTGATGCGTTTTCACTAAGGGTTTGGGGTTGTACCCGTCGGGCACTGCGCGGAGCTGCTACCAGCCCCTTCTGCCCTCAAAGCAGTCCCAGACGGGGCAGGAGAAACTCACACCCGCGTCTGGGAACGGCCCTGGGATCTCCGCTAGTACCGGTGGGACAGGGGCGGCCGAGGCACTTTAATCCATACCCTCCATACCCTCGTTAGATCCTGCCGTGAAATCTGATGTTCCCAGGGAGCGGCGGGAGGGCGGGGGCAGTGGCCGCCCTGCCGACTAGGCAGGGACAGGGACAGGGGCGGCCTCCCCGGCCTTACAAGTTGTCTTTCTGGTTCCTATGAAGCCTCCAAAATACGGGGACGTTTTTAAAAAAAAAAAAAAAAACAAAAAAAAACAAAAAAAAACTGAGGAGATTTTCAAAGTTAGCAGTACTACTTTTTAAAAAACACACAATTGATGATATCTCCTGTAGATCAGCCTCCTGCCCCGGCCTGTTGTAGTTCCAGTCCCGCAAAATAGTCCTCTTAACCTACTCTTTTCCCAAAATCAACGAGTTTGCTTTGGACGCCTCTTGGTTCGGCTTTTTTTTGGCCGTTCAGTTCAGCCCAGAGCAGCCAGTGGTGTCTGGGACAGTCACCAGTTGCCTTGGAACAGAAATAGGAACCACTTGTTTAAACATTTTAAGGTCCCAAAATCTCTAAGAGCCATCACAGAAGGGTTTGGGCATTTTTTTTTTTTTTTCCTTCCCGAAGCGAGAAGGGAGCTAGGGGATTATAGGGAAGAATGTCTGCTCCGGCTGCTGGAAGCACCAGAAGATTTTAGTTTGCTTTCTTTTTTTCCATCAGTTTTTCCATTCCTTGAGGAAAATTTTTCAGTATCTGAATCAAAGTGCATAATTCCAATTTTTCTTTTTTTCCCCTCCTGTTGTTTTGTTTTATCTCAGCCCCTTTTCATGTTTTCATTTAAAAAGTGACAGATTTGGTAGGACTCTCAAGTGTTTCCCATTAGAGGCGGAGAGTTCATCAGTGCGCCTTTCTGATGTTGCACATGACGCGTTTCAGAGTTCGAAGCAGGAGCACGTCCTAAGTAGTTGCAGTTGGGCCGGTATGGGGCAGCGCCCGAGCCCCGGCCCGGCCCAGCGCTGCCCTCTGTCGGCCCCGCACGGCCCGCGCCGCCTGGGAGCGGCTCCCGTGTCCCGCGGCCGCGGAGGCTCCGCGCTTCCCTCCGCAGCAGAGTCCGAGTGCCAGAGAACGCCCAGAAAAGCCACGGGGGAGGGAGGTGTTTCCCAGCCTGCGGGACGTGCTTCGTGCGGTCTTGCAATGTGGGGAATTCCTGCTCTGGAAAGACGCAGTTGCGCATTTCTGCTTTTGCCGGCTCCATTCCCCTCGCAGATTCTTCTTTTCCCTTTGCTGCTGCTCTCCTTCTCTCGCTGTGACCACGGGGGCTGCAACCCTCACTCCTGACAGCAGTCTTTTACCATTGCTATGGTGTTCCATATTTTTAACCACTGATTTTTTCTTTAAAGAAAATTTCCTTCATGTAACAAATCATTCCGAGTTCTTGTGTTTTGGAATGTGGCCTCGTACAAATTTTAATAAAGTGTTGTGGAAAGCAACACTTGGTTAGGAGAGCTAGAATGCATCAAGTAATCTTCATAGCCAAATTTTCTTGTAAATACATGCATAACACAATCTTTCTTTGGCAACTGAGACCTTATAAATATAGAAAATGTGTGTGTACACACTTACTGACATTTTTGGTAGTAAACCTTCATTTTATATTACTCAGACCTAAAAAA
Organism: Pomatostomus ruficeps; assembly: GCA_013400735.1. Classification (NCBI taxonomy): domain Eukaryota; kingdom Metazoa; phylum Chordata; class Aves; order Passeriformes; family Timaliidae; genus Pomatostomus; species Pomatostomus ruficeps. Next base: position 129,150 of record VYZT01006644.1, on the reverse strand, counting down.
TCACTGTGTAGTCCATTGATCTTGAGCAAACAAGGACATTTGTAATTGCAAAATGTGAAATGAGAAAAAAAGAAAAGGGTACGGGCTAAAGAAATATCCCTTTCCATACATTACTCGCATCTATTAATGCATGGGCACAGGATTTTTGCTAGCTTATAGCAGCAGTTTGTGATTTATGCCAAAAAAATCACCAATGTGATTGGTAACTACACAATGTAGTTCCCAATGTCACAGAGTTTAAGGTGTTCACAATTTATTAGCTCCTACATGAGCTCTAATATTCTTTATATGATCAGCTATTGCACTTTATTTGAAAAAGATCTGACTATTTATGAAGCATTAGGAGAAACAGGGCTCGCTAAAGAAAACCAAGTGCAGTGGATCCCAGAGGAATGTAAGGAGCAGTGAAACGATCAATGCTTCAGTCAGAAGGAAGTCCTGGATTCTACATGCTGCCATGAGTTCCCTTGCTGTGATCTGGCAGTGGCCCTTCCCTGTTTCAGTTCTGCACTGAGGCTGGGGGGGATTTGTGTGGGGCAGCATGACTGTGAGGGATTCCCCTGGTCTGAAGTGGCTGAGGAAAATCACAAAGATTACTCTGATCCTTGTGTCCCAGCAGCCAGCCCCACTGGAGGATGAGCTGATAGCCATTGCCAACAGAAATACAGACTGCAAGTGAATCCCCCCTTTGGCTGCCCAGCCTGGCCTTGCTGAAGCCACCATGCCATTCAGCATTGAGGTGTCAGTGTGCCAGCTCTGATGGCAGGATGACAGCTGGAGTGGGAAAGACTGAGCTAGGGCAGCTCTCCATAGTGAACAAACTCATCTGCCTTGATTTCCAGGGTTGTTTTTTCTCCAATCTTTCAACTTCTGAGCTGTTTGGGCATAGAGCAGAGCTGAATTTTAGACTCACTGAGCAACTACAGCTTGAGACAGTGCAGTGGGAAGATGAGGTGATGGCTATTTCTGGGAGGAAGCTGCTCACCTTGCATTGGGAATTCCAGGAGTGGGAAATTTTTTTGGTGGTTTTTCTTTGTAGCTATGGTTATATTTGTTTACTGTTCAAGTAAGATTGAGGCATTGCTGCAATACCACGGCACATGAAGCAGCCCCAGCTCCTGAGACCCCCCAGTCAAAATACTTCTGTGATGTTTCCTGACCGCTGGCTATTGCAGACCGAAGGGCGCCCTGCTACCAGAGAACTTCCCAGGACTGACGCTCCCCTGGTGCAAACCAGCACAGTAGTAATGAAGGCAGTGCACTCTTGTGGATTTCTACTTCTACTGACAGAGTCGGTCAATAGCACTTCTTTCTTGGTCCTGTGCCTCACATCACTGTAGTACAGAACACCTGTCATGATTTAACTTTTGTGCTTTTTCCCAGAGAACTGAGATGGATTGTTTTCTGGTGGTCACTCAGTATTTTCTGGCTGGCCATCAGAAATAAAACTCATCGATTTAAAAAGCCCAGTTGTGGCAGGAGTAGGGTAGGAAAGGTAAACCTCTGAGCAGAGCTGTGTTCTCAGACTCCTCGAAGGAGAGTGCCAGTGGATTTGGCACCAGTGGATCTGACACAACATGAGAACTGTTTTTCTGTATCACTTACATTATAGCTGAAATGTGAAATGAGCTCCGTGTGGCAGCAGCCAAAGGAAAGAAAAAGGGAAAGAAAGAAAGAAAGAAAGAAAGAAAGAAAGAAAGAAAGAAAGAAAGAAAGAAAGAAAGAAAGAAAGAAAGAAAGAAAGAAAGAAAGAACAAAGGAAGCACTCTCCAATAGTTTCGGTTATCCCTTGAAGCTATATTGCAACATCTACTGCTCTAATTGAATCAGTGTGAGAACTTTTCCCCTTCATTTAGATCATTCCTAGTTCCTGTCCACTTTTCCCTGGAGATGAACACATTTGATGCAAAGATGTGCCAGGGACACCCACACCTAGGGTAGGATTTAATGTTCCATTTACTGAGTTAGCTGCTGAAAAGGAAATGTCAATTCTTACATGTCTTTGCCAGAATCCATTAGGATGTTCTCCCTTTTCTCTCCCTTCTTTATAGACTTAGCACCAAGGTAAGGCACAGGAGTTTTGTCTGAGTAAAGGCTGCTGGATCTGCTCTGAGGATTGATTATTTCTAGGGAGTTTGTTGGGGTGAATCAGAAAACCTTGAAAGTGCTGCTGGCATCTGTGATAGATCATCAACAAGGCTGATGGTGAAGAAGCAGCAACATGGTCTCGATGCTGCTCAAACCCTACACCCTGTTAGCTGCATGTGAGGGCTCCTTTTTCACCTCTGAAAGGGTGCCAAGCACAGCCCAATCTGCATTGTGAGCCCTCATTTGTTGCATTTAAAGAGTATTTTCAGAAGTGTGGAGAAAATCTCTGCATGTTTCAAAGTATCAATGCTATTACAAAATCACATAGCCCAAAATCACTTGACAGCTCAGAAAGCAAAGCAATTGATACCCAGATCCAGGTCTGCTCCATAAGTATTCACATGTGCGAAACAATACGTGATCCACGAAAACATATGGCTCTTGTATCCAATACATGGAATCAAGTTGAATTATGAAGACTTTGAAAAGGTCCTCAGTTTAAATGTACACAGCTCTCTGAAATGTCCAGTGAAGTTTAATGCAACAATTAAAACCAGATAGATTGTCAGGATTCATAGACCAGGGGTAGAGTTAATTCACTATGAAGGAAATGAATGACTGAGAATAAGATAGAAGAGCAGAAGCAACAGGAAGAGAGCAAGAATGGGTGGAGGGATGAAATGCTAATATGGGGGGGTAGGGAGAGTGAGGAATAGAATGGGGAAAGAAAGAAGTGAAATTAAGGAGAAAGAAAAAAAATGAAGAAAGTATGTGAGATAGGAAGGAGAAGGAGATCAGCAAGAAAAATCATGACATTTTATTGTGTAATCTCTCAGCTTTTACTTTAGAACGAAGCCTGGAGCATAAAGGTTACTACTTATGTATTGAAAGCATATGGGAGGGGGTTTTTTAGGTGTTATATATATGTGTATGTGTGTGTGTGTGTGTGTGTCCATATACATACAGTGACACAGAAATTTCAGTCTTCCTGGGCATCTCGCACTGTTCCCCATACTCTCAGTTTTCCCACCCTGCCACATGTCCAGCAGCAGTAATGCCCTTTTCCATGCAGAAGTTGCGAGCCAGAGCTTTCTGTTTCAGTTTGCTGTTCGTTTCTGTCCTGCCTTCTAAGAGCTGGACATGGGGGTTCTGGCTCCCCTGTGCTGCAGCCCCCAGCCTCTGGGCTGGCCGCTGAGATATCACAGTTGATTGCAATTGCTGTTTCCTCCTGTTGATACTCATGGCAACATTTTCATTTTGCACTGACTGATCCAAAATATACCAAGTGTTTTATTGTTGAATTAGTTATTAGCTGAATTAGTGTCATTGTTTTTGCCTTGTCTGTCCCTGTGCATGCAAGCTGCTAGCAAAATGCCATAACTTTTCAGGCTTTTTAGGGCTAAAAGAGTCATTGAGTGATATTGAAATTATCTATTTGATAATTTGACAATGCTAAATATTGATCAGAATCTCTCTGCCTTCATTAAGATAGGCCCTTTCTTGCTGTATCATCATCTTCTACCTTTGGCTTGGGCACTATTTGGGCTATAAGTTGCCTATCTTTCACTAAGAGAGTTTATGCTCATGGTCAGTAAATTGTGCTCGGTTATTGTGTGAGGAATAGCACACTCAGTAGGCCAAACTGGACTGACCACTCATGTGGCTTCAGGAAGGCTGTCTTGGGGAGACAGAGGCAATAGATGATGTTTCTGGCTTGGGCAGATGGGTGTGACGTGTATTTCTCTAGCTAGCTGGGTATCCCGAGGAATTTCTGATACGTGCTGGAGTAGGTGTGCTCCCAAGCCTCCTACCATCTGTCTATCCATGCTCTGGGCTGACTCTTCTCGTTAAACCAAACATGCATTTTCTGGATCTTCTTTGCTTAACACAAGATTCATTTCAAAGCTGCCCAGGGGCCCTGGATGTGCCCTTCTCTTGCTTGAGGTGAAACTGTGATAGGGCACACATCACATTTAGGATATTGAGGATGGCGCAAAATTTCCTTTCTTGCCCGGTGATTAGTTGGTTGATGTATGTCTGCATGGGTGAGCGCGTACTCTTAGAGCCGGTTCTGGGTCTCACACCGATCCCTGATTTTGGGATCCCTGGTTTTGGGTGTGCCATTCCAGCTGCAGTGTGTCTTGCCTTAGACATTCTCCCCAAGGTGTGAGGAAGGTCACACTCCTATAGTTTTCCCCCATACACTGTGGAGAGTTTCCTCTTCTCCGGAGGTATCCTCAAGTTCTCCCATGATGGTGTTTATCCCTTGTTCCTTCAGGGAGGGCCCCTTTTTGAGGAGTCCAAGGATTTTGTAGCTCAGTGGTGGATACTTTGTTTCCTAGTGCTGTTGGAAGTGGCATCTCTACTTTTTGTTAGTGACCTGTATGCTTCATTCCTATGCCCTGTCACAGCTGGCATTGTTCACCATTCCCAGGGTACAAAGTGCTCTAGTTAAGCATGGATCCCAGGTACATTAACATTATATGGTTAATGTGTAATTTTGCTAAAACCATAAAGGCCTCTGGCCATTGCTGGACCATTTCTGAATGTCTTTTCTGCTGTTTTGTATAAAAATCTGAGCTAAATTTTGCCATTCTCCCTTATCATTTCCCTGTTTCATTTCTCATCATTCTAATAATCCTGTTATGAAGACAAGAAACAGAAACATGGATGTTTAACACTTAACAATGTCTCATTGTCTTACTGCTTTTGGAAAACGGAATGGAAGAGGAAAAACCTCACATAGGGTTCTAAACAAAACAGAAGGAAGTGAGTTCACTATCCACGGGAAAGAACAGCTCTCCTGTGAAGGAGATTTTTGTTGCAGTCGAGGGGAAATGCACGACCGGTCTGGTACTGAGCAGTTCTTTTCAGCAGGCTGCAAAGCTGAAAAGAACTTGTCAGGAAATCCCAAATATGCCCTGTGTACCTTGGGAGTGTTTCTGATCAACACGAGGCTTCTAAAGTCTGAGGCAGAATCAGAACTGCACTGGAGAATTGGGGATGAAATAGTTAGAAGCTCCTTAAAAACTCTACAAACTCAGTGATCTTAGTGAGAATAGAAAACCCAATGTCCCAAGTTCGATAAAGCACAGGTATAACTGAGCACCCTCATTTTACTCCCTTCCTCCAGAAGATGGCAAAAGTTAGCTGGACTTAATGTAGGCAGGGGGAGGGAAAGGTTGCAGGGCTGCTCCTGCTAACTCCAATTTCATGTCACCACTGGTTTAATGCTGCAGCTGGAAGTATTGATACTGAACCGACTGAGATAAGTGATTTTTTGGAGCAATCAGGCACTGCAGCTCCGGCACTGGTGAGATGCAGATCCAGGCAGCAGCGGAGGCTGCTTGGCTGTAGCACCTTCCCCAGAAGCCACACAAGTCACAGCTATGGCTGTGCATTTCCCTTCTTCAGGGGGTGGGAATTGTCAGTGACATCTCCACGGAGATCACAGCCAGAAATGCAGCTGTGAGAAGTTTAAATTTTCTACACAAAGTATGGGAGACATGAAATGCAGTATTTGTTAGTGCTCATGGTATGACAGAGATTCTGCTGAAGAAAAATCCCTGGAGACTTGCTCCTTGAGTAGTACGAAAGAGATTAGTTCCCACTAATACAGCATATATTTTGGCTAGGATGCTGTGGAGAACTTGCATTTACATAGGAACATTAACCAAAAAAAGGAAAGAATATATAACAAGCATATAGAAAGAAACATTTAGGATTAAACACAGATTTGGCAACTAGGATTTTTTTCATCTCAGTAAGGTACTCTAGAAGAAGGAAAGAAATATTACTAACAAAATCAAAAGAGACACAAAATAAGCTTTTATTTCTCCTGCAGTTAGTTTATTTTGTTCCTATATTTAGGTGCTCTGGGAGTTTATAATTTCAATATTAGAAAAATATGAGCATATTTGAGTAAAATGATACACTGAAAACAAGAGGCTTCCTGCCAGCAGAAAAGGAGAATTGATGACTGCTTGTTTAAGGATGCTCCTGAGGTAGTTCAGCTTAACCTGGTGCTTATCCCATGGAGAAGTTCTAATTTGATTCCAAACAAATTTCTCCTCAACACTTTTTTGGCCTAAGGGTTTTGACAGCTGCTGTAGCTGTCTGATGGATGCTCAGAGTGGATTTGTGCCCATGCCCTCAGAAGGGAAGGGAGCAATGGCCAATTCAGAGGATATTTGACAAAAGCCAACACCCCAGCCAGCTGTGCTTACAGTGCAAGAACCTGTGACAGCCATTCCTTTCTTAAATGTTCTCCAAGAGGAGGCAGGCTGTGTTCCTAATTCACAGAATCTCCAACTCTCTTCTTGCAAGAGCAGGACCAGAGGGAGCAAGGACACTGAGCTGCCTTTACGTGGAGCTTTGGATTTGCTCCCATTTGAACGTGTTTTCTCCTTTGGACAGTGTTCAACACACCAGCCACATCGCTTGATCCACAGCAAAGTAGTGGTTGTGTCTTCTGTTATGAGAAAATATTCGTGTCACAGTTGACTTCTTCAAGGGTGTATCCTTATTCTTCAAGCCAACTGGGAAATTTTAACAAAGGGATTCCCTGGCCCTCTGCTCCATGAGAAAATGCAAATTTATCAGAACAAAACCTTGATTTTTTTTTCATTTTGAAGTCTCTCAATATGTCAAAATATTCTGTTTCCCGTCCAGAAGCAGGAAAAAAATCTTGTTACCTCAACATTTTTGGCTGAGTTGAGTTTTCTGGGTAGTTCAAATGTGCAGAAGGAATATTGCCATCTGGCTGTTTTTAGCAGCATGAGAAACACTACCAACCATGGGGAACGACCCTGCATCACTCGCACTGGAGTTAATCAGCAATACTCCTTGTCAGGAGCTGGTTCTGGTGGGGTTGGAGTACCTTGCAGTGCCACCACAGAGCTCTGTACCCCTGCTGCGTCAGAGATGGTTTCCCTGCCGGTGTGGTAGAGGAAGCGGGGACACAATAGCTCCAGCGGTAGGAAGATTTCTAGCCTCACCCCTGCTTCCTCCCCACAGCAGGGGCATTACCTGCCTGCCCACTCTTCTCTGCTGGGCTCACCTTCCTATAATCCCTCTGCTCTGGCAGCTCTCGTTTCGATAGAGCGAGTCACGATCAAAATCCTGCAGAAACAGGACCCCTCTTGAGGGATGTACAGTGTGTTGCTGCAAGCTCTGAAGAAGCTGCTGCAGTATTAATGGCTCTGCTGCTGCTAGATGAAAGGAGGAGAGTATTTGGATTTAATAAATCAACAGATGTTAAAGCATTTTCTGCCTTCTCTGTTATACTGCTCATCAACAAGAATGTGCTAAAGTACTTTTTTGTACCCTTTAGCATCTGACATTTCAACACATCTTGTAATGTTACTATATTTGTACTTGCAGATTTGGAATGAGAATAAAATCTGGAGAGATGAAATGTGCACATGGAATGTTTTCCAGAGGGGTTGAGGCTGAGGAAACCCAGCACAGTGCAGCTTGAGTTGTCTTGAACCTTCAGGCAGCAAATGCATGGATACAGGGTTTTGTAATGGAACTGAAAACTGGAGAAACTTGTAGCTGCTTCTCCAAACCCTCCTTAATTGTGAGATCACAGATACCATTGTAAAATACTAAAATAGTGTGTTTGATTTTTGCAGGTACTCTGAAAATATGCTGCTCCTTCATCTTGTCTCCTCAGCTATGGGTGATGGCCCTCTGGCTGGTGGCTTCAGAAGGGATCTTTTTAGGGAAACCAGGCTTTTACTGCTGAGATCTGGCAGGGCCATGATACAGCCCTGTCTTGCTAGTGCACATCAGCATGATCTCTCCCCATGCTCTCTCAGCAGTTTCCTGTTGGATCCCTCCTTGTGTGTGTGGTGAGGTCTCTGGATCACCACAAGCCTTTGTCAGTACAGATGTGTGTCTCTCATGGGTCAGGGCCCCAATCAGCCTAAAGAGCCTCCCCTGGGCCCTCCACCCACACCCCCTGCCCATGGCCCAGGAGCCTCTTTCAGTTCACCCTGGAGCCTTCAGTCTTGACCTGAGCTACGTGACAACAGTTCTGGTCTCCAGCCATGGTCACACCTGAGTCAGATCAGGACCCCCACCCACAGACTGACATTATGGCCTGCTCCCAGACTTGCCTGGTCACTATGGATGTGCCTTGGAGACCTGGAGGGGACTGGCATGTTGCTGGAGCAGTGAGTAGTCAGCAGCCTCAGCTGCCTTTTGACATGGAAGATGGTCTTGGGAGATGGGTCTAATACTTAATGTGCCCAAAGAGAAATTTAGCTCTGTCCAGAGGTGAAGAAGCCTTTCTACAACAGGTGCAGAAGTTTCTTCATGGTAGATTAGTGTTGGGAGAGTAGTTGTGTCCTAAAAAGTGGAGAGGAATTGCAGAGGCCAAAAAGGTAAAATCTTTCTTCCCCTCTTCTCCAGTATTTCTCCCTCAATCAGCTTGTTTGGATGTTACCTTTCCTTTCTAGGTTCACTTCTTGTCTCCTGCCCAGGCTCTGCTTTTTCTTTTTTAAGAGTTATATCAGCTTTCAGGTGTCCTTTGCCTGCTCAGCCCCTGTGCTGTGCTGACAGAGCTGTTTCCAGCACAAGCTGCTGAGGCTGCCTTTGCAGTTAATGAGGTTCCAAGGTGCAGGGATGAATGCCTTTTTCCTTCCAGAAGACCCCTGACTTTTTGGTGGGTGAAGCTAAACCGAGCATCTTAAACAAGCCCAGAGCTTCCAGGGGTTTTCCACTCCAAATCAGCCCCTTCTCAGGCTGTTTTTCCACATGGCTAAGCTACAGGAGGATGTGTCCTTTCCTGAGGTCCTGTCCCATCCCAATGCCCATGTCCCTGAGGCAGAGAGGCAAACTGGGACAGTGCTGCAGAGGGACTGTAGGCAGCCTGGCCGTCCCAGGTGGAGTGTTAGCTTTAAAGCAGCTGGAAGAAAGGAGCCCCACGTCCCCAGCGCGGCGTGACCGAGCTGTACCCCTGCGCGATGTGACCGAGCCCAGTTCGGTGTGACCGAGCCGCCACTACCGGCTGCCGTCGCCAGGTGTCGCCGCGGGGCGCGGCGGGGTCCCCCGAGGGTGGTGCCGGCGCTGGGCCGGGGGAGCCGCGGGAGGAGCCCGAGGGGTCCGGAGGAACTCGGAGAAGCCCCGAGGAGCCCGGTCCGGGAGCACGGGCTGCACCGTCTGCCGGCCCGATTCCGCCCCGCCGCGTCCCGCGCCCGTCCCTCCCCGCTGGAGCGGCGTGAAGCGGTGGCTTTGCCGGCAGGAAAATAACAAACTTATGGTCAGGATTTCGGTCTCAGTAGATCTGTGTTTGTAAAGCGTCGGCTGTGCAGGGGCTCTGCTGCAGCTGCTGAACGACAAAAACCCTGCGAATCCGAACACTCGGTGAGCTCGGCAGGTGTGAGGAAGCTCAGCAATGGACAGGTGTGTGCTCAGTGGTCACTGCAGGTGTGCGGTCTCTGTGTGTTACCTGTGCACACCCACGGCAAGTGTGCGGTCACGGCATTACCTGCGCACCCACTGCTATCTGTGCACACCCACTGCAGGTGTGAGGTCACTGGGTCACTGTGTTACTCGTGCACACTCACTGTTACCCCTGCACGCCCTATGTTACGTGTGCACACGCACTGCCAGGGCTGCAGGTCAAGTCCCGAGGGCGCTGTTGCCAACTGCAACGGACCTGAACTCTCCTTTTGTTGAGGAGAAATCAAATGTTAAGGTGCGGCCCTGGAGAATTCCTGCCCCCTGGGTGTATTATTCCTATGGCCGAGGTCCTTAGGGCTACTGGCATGTTCTCCACGGGGATTTAGAAAGGATCATTTACAAATACCCAATTGAATGTTTACTACCCATGCCCCAAGCGGAATCAAGCCAGCTTCTAAATACACGTACAATCCTTTTTGAAGGAGTCTCAGCTCAATTGAAATCTTGTGGGAATGAGCTCCATTATGTGCTTTATGCAAAAGAATTTTATAATTTAAAATGTTACCTTTCAATTTGCATTGAAGTCATCTTGTTCTTGTATTATTAAAAGAGGGTAGCCAGCCAGCCCAGAGCTGACAACAGGACTTAAACAACACATGTTAGTGTCAAAACATGTGAAGCATAAACAGGAGTTGGGTTACTGTCTGCTCTTGTTAATGTCCAGACTTTTTCTGGACTCACTTTAAATTTTGCTGTGAAAAGGTATTTCTCTTCTTCAGATTTGAGTTTTCTATCCATTCCATTTCCTTTCTTATCCCTCTGTTCAAACATCAGGACAGCCAAAGAGCCAAGCTCCTGTCTCTTGTATTGAACGCTTCTATCAAGTGTTCTTTGACTCACTTCTCTCTGGGACTTCTCTCCTGGGAAGTCCTGGTCTTTCTGCCATCGTTTGAAATTTCCTAGGCTCTGTGTCATCAGCATGTTGTGAAGATGAAGAAGCTGACAGCTTCAGGGCTGGTGTTTTACCCTGAAGCAGGCAGGGCTGTAATCTCCCTCCCTTCCACTTAACAGTGCTCATGATATTTTTCCACAAGCTAGAGTGGTTGTTATAATAACAACATAATTACAGCTGTACAGTGCTCACATATCTCAGGTTCCTACAAAGATTTTTTGTTTTGCTGTCCTGTACCTCAAGCATCCTGTTGCCTTCATTGACCATACTCATTCCCATGAGGGCTCTCCAAAGCTGTTTGCAGTAATACCCAGGCATATTTTGTACCAGCACCTATAACTGTGAGCAGCAATGTCTGAAAACAACTGTGCCTTGGTTCTTTACTGAAGTACAATTATCTCTTAAAATGCCCAGACTGGGCTGACCTTTATTTTATCCCTGTAATTGAAATTTGGCTTCAAGTATTTCTAACTACAGCCACTAAATAAAGGCAAAACCCAGTCCCTCAGCAGTAATTCGTTCACCCATTGTCCAACAATGTCTCCAATGATTTATTTGATGACTGTTGCTTGGCCATGGATGAGATGGAGTGGGCAGTGGGGTGTCAGGAGCACTGATGAAAGGGCAGGTTCAGCTAAGAAGCAGCTAAAAAATTTGAAAAGTGCATGGGAGATGAGTGTGTGCTGGAGATTGGAACATACATTTCTCAAAGAACTAGGAGGGAATGGCAAAGCTAGCATTAAGATTTTGTTACCCTTATTTAGGGTTATCCCAACAGGCCAGCTCTCAGACTTAACTGAAGTTTGCCCTTGTAATGACTAGATTTTCTTCCTCTTTGGACTTAGTCCAGGGAAAGTAGGGAGCAGCTATCAGTGAGTTTCCAGTAGTGCTCTGAGTACAGGGTATGGCCAAGACATATGAAAATAAGACAGCATTACTCATTTTAAGAAGTGGTAAAATCTGACCTGTAGACATCACCGCTATTTTCCCACTCATCCAGAGTATTGGTCATATGCCAATAGAAAAAGCTGCCAACTAAAATGTTTTAAGAAAGAAAACACTTTTTGAAGCCTGGCAGTATATGTTTTCCTTCCCCTGAAATATGTGCTGAATATATATAAAGAAGAGAGGCTTGGGAGTGTCCAGTGAGGTTTAACATTTTGTAATCATATGGATGAATTTGTTAACATTGTCACACTTTGTTCTGTAATAGACGATTATTGTAATCAATGGTACTTAGAAACAGTACTTAAACACTGAAAACAAGAGAGTGCAATGCAGTGGGATAAATCCATTAAAAAGGCAGTAGTATAGCATTAAAATGCCAACACCATGAATTCTTTGTCAGTTTAAAATTCCTTTGCTGTTCTGCCACTTTCTTTTTTTCTTTATGCTTCTGTTTCTCCTTGTAGCTGAAAACATCAGATGACCATGAGGGATGAATATGCAGCAGTGCTGCCTCCCAGGATGTACTGCTGCAGCCTCTAAACCCCGTGTTATGCAGCAGGCAGGATCCACGTGGCCGATTGTTTTGCAGACATAGTGGTGGCGTATTTTTGTGTTTCTGAACTTGTTTTTCAGGCTCGGTGGCCGCCCGCGTATCATGAAGCTCGCTGCTTAACAACAGGAATAAAACACTTCTCAGGCAGAAGCAATGTGTCAGTGCAAAATGGAATTCGCAAGACTAAAGTTTACACGAGGCAACAACAAAATCTACTGTGCCATTCTGTTAGGCAACAAAGGTAATTTGTTATGCAACATAATGAGGACTTGTGTGTGATAGGCAGCAGTGGCTCTTGGTTACAGAGCATTGACATCTACAAGCGCATGCAGAGCTCACATGTAAGAGAATTGCTGTACATAACACAGAATTCAAAGGCTTGGTTCTTATTATAGGGTGTTTTTCTATGTTAAAAATTGCAGATTAAACAAACACATTGAGGCTGGTCCTGCAGTCTTTTATGTTCTGGGTAGGACCTTCCTCATTTCATTTTGGTTGGTCTGTGTCTCAGATTTGACCATTAGCCTAGGGGCCACAGGGGCAGGGTAACAAGAGTCATACATTTCATGTGGCTCTGACACATTTGGCAAGCCTGCCAGCCTACACAATGACAAGGGAAGAGCGAGCACAGGAGGAGAAGTTGGACACAGTCACAATGCTGTTTATTGCTGCCCAGAAGTCCATGATGGTTAATCCCACATGCTCCACTGCTGCTGTTAGCACACATGCACTCCTACAAGCCAGTTATCCCTCCTGCTGGGAGGAATGGTCATACACTTGTTTTGCAGATGAACTGCAGTGTGCAGGCTGGGTACAGAGCTGGGAATGGAGACCTGGCCTATAAAGCAGCAAGGTTCATCTGCTTTGCCATATCACCTCCCAAAGTAAATCTACGTGCTGGTGTGATGAGGCCTCTTGTTTATGATGACTTAAGCTGCTCTCTGCCTCCAGAGCTGGAGCTAGACCCAAAGATCCTGTTTGCTGACATTCCAGTACTGTCTCACAACTGCTTGTGTAACTCTCTGTTGGGTATGTGTTCTCCTGGCCCACACTGAATGTCTCCCTTGTCATCCATCTCTGAAAGAGAGAGTCTGGAAACAATCTCTTCCTGGGAGCTGCAAGGGAGAGAGTGGGCTCAAGCTTCCCTGATGAATTAATGCAGGAGAAATAAGGAATCAAGACTGTGCCACATGGCCTGGAGAGGACTAAACTGAAGCTGTGTTGGTAACCTTTGCCCTGGCAATCTGTGGCATTTTCTCTTTCTTCTGCGTGCGTGTAACATTGTACCTTGTGCATGGTATTCTGGAACAGTCATAGTCAGGCAAATAGTGTAATTCCACAAGTGCTGTGTTAATCTGGAGTTAATGCTTGCTTTTTGCCTCAAAACCTGGTTGGCCAGACCATACCAGGGGCAGCTGCTCCTGCAGAGAAATCAAAGACCCCCATTGCCTGGTGTGCTGTGCCTTAAGTGTCATTGGCAGTGGCAGGGTGTTGGAGTTCTTCCGACTGTGCCAGTGACTCAACAGGGGCCTGATCTGTTTACTCCTGCTCAAACAGGAGCCCAGCTTCTTAGCACAGTTACAGCAGCAGTACAAATAAGGGTAAGCCACTGAGTTCACCACTACCTTGGTCAAGTTACCTTACCTCTCAGTGACTTGGGGTGTATAGGACAATCATCACTGTGAACTTGCTCTCCAGTGCTTGAGTGTTTAACCAAACACACTGAAACAGCTAAAGAAAAGCTGTGAAACAAGCACTGCTTCAGTGGTTTATGGTGTAAAGTTGGACATGACACTCAGGTCAAGGTATTCAAACTAAGATGAGATTGAGAAAAACTTTGCTTTTGGTACTGGACATGTACTTGTACTGTGTTTCCAGAGGTGCCAGGTGCCTGCCATTCAGCAGTGACTTCCTCACATTGACAGGCAGATGGATTTGTCTGGCCCCAATTCCTTATGGATTTTTTTTTTTTCACAGCCCCTTGAACAATAGGGATCTAGTCCTGACTGAAATATTTTAGCAGCCACGGTGACAGAAATACTCCAAGATGATACTGGCTATTTTAATTTAAGATATGTTAATTTAATTACCAACCAAAGTAATTAAATTAAGTCTAACCAAATTAATATTGCATCATAAGAAGTACTAAGATTTCATACCATGAGGATAAGAAGCAAACAAACCAACCCTTTCAACGCAGAAGATGCTATCTGGCATTTGCATAGATATTGTGTGCATAATTAAAGCTGTCCTTAATGTATAATGCTATTATTGCAGCCCTTGCTATTTTGTAGCAGTTGGTAGATCTTACAATGAATGAGCATAAAAATATCCCAGGGACTCTAGAAAGCATTGCAGTGACTTTGCAGACAATGATCCTCTTAAAGTAAACTCCCCAACCATCCTTGCTTTTTCCCAGGGAAACACCTTGTTAGCATCCGTCAGGATGAATGCTGTTTTGCCTTAAAAAACGCTGATCTTGGCAGAGCCCTGTGCGCAGAAGGCTCGCAGGTGAGTGCGGACTGGCGCTGTGTGCGGTGCGAAGGCAGAGCGTTCGGCGCTCTCCGCAGAGCCCGGTGAACCGCGGGTCGCGGGGAGGTGAGTGCCGCCCCAGACAGCCCCGGCGAGCGGCTCCCGGAGGGGCCGCGCTTGGCTGCGCGGAGAAATTGTGCAGCCGCAGCGATCCCGTGGCAGACGTGCCGCGGGCTTGTCTTTCCGCCTGAGTGCAGCTACTTGCAAACGCCCTGCTGCTTCTTCCTCCGCGGCCCTGCTTTCAGGACCATTTCAAGGTCAAGGCTGTTAGCAGGGCCGTGAGTGCAACGCTTCCTCTCAGATGGCGAGGCCCGTGCTACGGTGGTGATTATCTCCGATACACTTGTGCAGTACCTGGTGCACTGAAATGTTGTTTTTCACAGAATTTGCTCCTCCTGCCTAGAAGCCTCACAGTTCATGCGACTTTGGTGCATCTGTCAGCCCTGCTGCCTGTGCCCCAGCATCAGACACAGCAAGATGAAGGAACAGCTCAGTAATGGTTAGCTGAATAAAGCATCACACGCAGAACTTGCATTCTTGCCATCAGCAGATTATCAAAAGGAGAATGAGTACAACTGTTGAAAAACCGAGTTAAGAGGGATTTTCACATGTAAGTGTTTGGACTGAGATCTGGTATGGCAGAAAATGGATGTGTGGAGTTGTTTTAGACCTCTACTTGTGTCTTCAGGGTGCCGTGTTAGTGTCAAGCTCATCTGGGTTGGGATGGTGACATTTGCTTCTTGGAAGGAAGTCTGCTGTCTGATTTCTCCCTGTGTGGATTTGTGTGGGTTTTTGTTTGTTTCTTTCTTTCATTTTTTTTTTGTTTGTTTGTTTGGTTGGTTGGTTTTGGGGGGCTTTTTGTTTTTGTTGTTTTGGGGGTTTTTTGTTGTTGTTCTTTTTGTTTGTTTGTTTGGGGTTTTTTTGCAGATGGTGCGTCTGTATTGCTTTAAAGTCAGTGTTGGAAAATCCTTTTCAAATGTCAGGAATCGTGACCATCACAGGTTTTGATTGTAACCATTAAGAGAACCAAAAATCAATAGTTATTCCTTTGCTTGCAGCAGATGCTGCAACAGGTGACTGTCAGAGACAGGATGGGTGTGGCTGGCAAGGACTGACAAGTGACCAACAGACTTTAGTTGACCAAATGGGTAGTTTTTATATTGTAATCTAAAGCAAGGTTCAAAGCAGATGTGTTAGGGGTATTTGCCAAGTGGTTGATAAGTGCTGTGAGTAAGACGAAACTTTGAATTAAGCACTTTGAAGGTCATAACAGGTGGGGCTCTAATGAAAAATTAAAGAATGAAATTAGTGGGAACAGGAGAATTCCCACTAGAACAACGAGGCAGTCCCTGACAGCAGCTGGCAGCCCCTGCAGGGGCAGCTCTGTGCTCTTTTCTCACAGCTGCTTGCATCTTCTTCTCTCTTCCTGAGACTGTGGCTTGGCTTAGCTTTCATTTTTTTTGTTGTCAGTGCAGGCTGATTTGAATATGGCCCGAGTGAAAACAGTTAACAATCTCAGGATCTGCCCCCGGGAGGGTTTCAGCTGTGTTTTCAGAAGTGGTCATGCATATTGTTGACAGCAAACTGTTCTCTTCTGGTAGTCGGTCACCTCATAGCCCAGCCTTTCTTATTTCTTAGCTACAGAACAAGAAATACTCAGGAATCTGCTGCGTTCATAACATGCAAAGATCGCTTACTGAAAGGGAAATGTTTCAGAGTGATGAACCAGTCTTCCCTTGTATTTTCTTACCCAGGAGTTGTGATTGCAAACTGAGCAGCCCTGGGGAGCAGTGGTAGCTCTGCCTCAGCCTGTCACTGCTGTCCCTTTGCTGGTCTGCGTCAGCTCTTGGGTTACTCTACTCTTCCTACAGAGCTGCTCCCGACCTGAGGATTGCTGCTGTGCTGCTGCTGTATGACAATGGGCAGTTTGGGGCTGCTTCTCCTCTTCCCACAGTGAAAGCAAAATGCTGAGCACCCGCTTTCCCACAGTTACCCCATGCCAGGGCAGTGAGAGCTTTTGGTGCTATTGCCAGGCCTCAGTTTTAGCACTTCTGTCTGCATGCGAGTGGGGTTTTGGCTGGTCTGGGGTCTTCTTGTAAGGCTCCAGATCTTTAAAGTTATGTTAAGAAAAGAAAATGTCAACTGTAAAAAACTTAACACCCCCCCAGTTTTAGTCCTTATTAAAAAAAAAAAAAGGAATTTAAGTTAATAATATATAATAAAATATTATTTTTGCCATAATGGTTGCATGAAAAACATTAGAAATGAGATGCAGCTATAACCTAATACTGTGGGCAGAAATTAACTGATAATTAAGAAGAAAAAATCATACTTTAAAAGTTATTTTCATGATTTTAAATGCTAAATATTGCCAATATAATCATTTTAATGACTAAATTCAAGACTGTGATGCTGCTTTCTCCTCCAAATAATTTTATAACAACACGTAAAGTATGTTTAATACTGTTAGTTCATTAGAATTGGGCAAGCATAGACAAGCAGAAAATGCAGAACAGCACAAAGCCAATTCCTTATGGACTTCACAGGACCACCAGGACATTCTCACTGCTTATCAGAAAATATGTAAATAACTCCTGGCTCCCCTGCTTGCTCAGATAGGGAGGCAAGATCTTTTCCATAAGCCTTCTTCCAGGAAACTCACCCTTCTCAAGGAGTGTGGTGAGAAATGATAGTAAAAAGAAAAAGCAAGAAGGATAAAAGGCAACACTAGGTAATTACAAGAGTACAAAGGGATCCTGGGAAGCAGTGAGAGAGGGGCATGGGTTGTCAGGATCTGAAGAATACTGAATACACCGATAAGGTGGGATGAAATCGTGGCCAGGAGTGTGTAGGTTAGGCCAGGCAGACAAGCTGTCTGCAGCCCAAAAAATCCAGCTGTGGTAGTAGGCATACAAAACCAGATTTCTTCATGGCAAGGGCAAGAAACTGAGCAAGTTGGATTTATCTCTGCAGTACCTTGGTACCTATTTTTACCCTTTCCAGGTGATGCTTAGGTGCCACAGCTATGTTCAGTGCATAGGGAACCTTACTTGGACAGCATCATCTATACAGGGGTGACTGGTGGAGGGTGGAAAAAATGAAGTAGTAGCTATGCTCTGTGGGAGGAAATTGGAAATTTGGATTAAGGAACTATCTCAGGGACACTCAGTGAAGAATTAGAGCCAGCACTGCCTTGCTGCTCATTGTTCTCTGAGTTTTGACACATTGGCTCCCTTGACACAAATGGTCAGAGTATCCAGAGGAAGCAGAGTCCTTTCAAAGCAGGTTTTAACCTACAGATGCCGTGAAAGCTACTGGTAAAGTGCTGGCAAAAGTCAGTCAGGGAGAACTATGCCTCCAAATCTGTCAATTCTGATGCAGATACAAACTCAAAGGCACCAACAGCCACTGAGAGTTACTGGAGGAAAAGACTTCGTAAGGTCCTGACTCTTTTTCCTAGTTGCTCCTTCTCAGCTGCTTAGGCTTTCATCACATCTGCCATTGATTCATATAGGTGTTAGGATAGGTACCTGAATAGGTGCCTCAATTTAGATTATTAAACAACTGCTTCTAGATACAGAAGTGAGTACTGTCTCTTCTGTTCTGAAAAAACCTCAACTGAATATATCCTTTTTCCTTGAGGAAGGCAGTTGTTAAGAAGTCATAAGTACACTGGGAAAAGAAGCCAACCACTGTTTTAGCCTGGATAAGTTCACTCATCCCACATGTTCAGTGGGAAAGAAGCTTGCACTAGTGGGAAGGCGGGAGTGATGCAGAGAACACCATGAGCGGGCAAGAGCAGGGGGTGTCTTCCTGTGGTGGGGGTTTATGCCAGACAAAATTATGACTGAACTCTGCCTTTACAGTTTCTGTGACTCCAGGCAGAAGCCGTGCGTACAGAGTGCCCCGAAGCACTTCTCCACATGTGAGGAGGAGGTCACAATATGCTGATGTAACCGCTAGACACAGATGCTTGTCCGAGGGGAGGGGAACCAGCACTCTGCAAGAAAGGGCAAGGAGCTGCTGCTACCTGGATTTGTTCTGGGTCGGTGGAGAGGGTCAGCTTTGCTCATTCCGGAGGACAGGGTCAGGGCAGAGATCTGGCTCTGAGGATCCCCAAAGCAAACCCATGTGCATAGAGATGAGCCTCGAAAAGGAAATTCTAGGTGGAGGCTGTTTCAGGTTCCTTTGTTCTGTGTTAGTTTTCCTGCTCTGCTCAGATCCTTCTTTGCTGCCAGCACAGCTGTAGGAGGGGGTCTGCAGTTGCTATTGTTCATTGCAATCTATTGCTCATACCATGCATTAAAAGAATGTCAGGCTTCAAAAATATAATGCTGCCATGCTTTTAGCATATATTCCAACTTTGTAGGTTTGAAAATTCTCATTAAACCTTTCTGCAAGTACTAAAACTTACAAGAGATCATTAACTCGAGTTCCTCTGCTGTTGAACACCATTCTTGCTGCTTATGGCAAACAATAAAACAGGAATACGAGGTTCAGCTTGCCCTGTGGGATATTCCAGGCCTCCTACTAAGGCATTTTTGGATCCAGGCTTTTCTTAGAGACAACGCTTGTCTTTGGTTCAGCAGTTGAGGCCACCCTTTCTGTAGGGTCTGCTTACTGTCCTCCTTTTAGCTTTCTAGTTGCTTCATGTCTGCTGGCAGATGCCCTGGCCTTCCCACCAAATCCAAGCTGCAGCCTGCAGGAGCAGAGCTTTGTGCTTTACCACCTGACAAATTGCCAGAAGCGATGACTGGATTTGCATGTCTGTCACCACCACACCTGGAGTCACAGTTTTTAATTTATTAGAACGCTGTCTCCCAAGCAGTGGCCCGAACCCCAGGGAAGGTTGGCACAAGGTGCTGCTGAAGTGCAGACGAGAGTGAAAGCCATTTTTTGGTTGGAGGTCAGCCAGGTGTCTGTGTGGGCTGTGGGCAGCTGGTTTCTGCAGTGCATTCTGCTGGGCTGGCTCAGGCAAGGCAGAGTATCCTTGGTCATGCAGGCGTGCCTGTGGCATGCCCTGTGTCAGCCTGAGGGGCTGGCAGGGGTTTCCACAGGAGTTTCAGTGATAGGTGGAGGCTTGTGGCATGTGTAATGTTTGTGAGGAAGGCAGACCCCGTGGGTGGCTGGCTGGCTGGCTGAGGGCCATCCTGGGAGCTGGCTGGGAGGAGGAGGTGAGAGATGTCAAGGGAGCAGTGCCCTTGGTTGGCTGTCGCAGACCCATGCCCTATATCCCCCCACATGTTATCTGGTGCTTTCCAGGCAGTTCCAGTTTCTCTGAGGGAACTGGAGGCTGGCAGGAAACCAGCAGATTTTATTGCAGTAATCACCTTTCCTGAGAGAAGGAGATAAAGGAACAGCTGGGTAACATTTGGCATGACTCAGTGTCTCACTACCAAGAGAAAAGTCATGGCTGAAAAGATTATGCTTGTAAACTGAGGGGAATGGCTTCTCTTCTGCCCAGGGCAAAGGTACAGTGTGGCTCTGGGGTACTGCCAGGCTGTGTGTGGCAGTGGTGGGGGCAAGCTGGCAGGCTTTGTGTGGCAGTGGTGGTGGCAGGCTCGCAGACTGTGCACGGCAGTGATGGTGCCAGTGGCAGGCTGTGTGCGGCAGTGGTGGTGGCAGCGGCAGGTTGTGTGTGGCAGTGATGGTGGCAGTGCCAGGCTGTGTGTGACAGTGGTTGTGGCAGTGGTGGTGGCAGGCTAGCAGGCTGTGTGTGGCGGTGGTGGTGGCAGGCTCGCAGGCTTTGTTTGGCAGTGGTAGTGGCACTGGTAGTGGCAGTGGCAGTGACAGGCTGGCAGTCTGTGCGCGGCAGTGGCCAGTGGACAGCGGTGCCTGGGAAGTGCCAATGACTAGGGACAAGAGGAACCGTCCCGGCAGCAGTGGGTGGGGAGCAGGGCGTGTGAGCCCCACTGCAGCTCGTGACAGCCGGCTCCAAACACCCTGCCCGTGTCCCCTTGCCTTGCTCGGGGCCGGGCCGAGGCACAGGAGGAGGAAGAGGCGGTGGCCGGCCCGGGGCGGGGCGGGCTGGGGCAGCCGGTGCCGGGGACGCCCTGTCGGTGCGAGGCTGCGGGAGGCACAGCCGGGTAGGACTGCAGCTCCCGTTTTTCTTTGCTTCCTTTTCTGACCTCCCCCGACCCCTTGCCAGGACCGGGAGCCCGGCGGGGATGGCGACTCTGCCCCGCGGCGGGAGCGGATCGGGATCCCCCGGCTGAGCGCTCCCGGGCACTGCCCCGGCCCGGCCGAGGGAGCGGCACGGCCTGGAGCTCTGCCGGGCACTGGCGGCTGCGGGGCGAGAGCGAATCCCTCCCGATCCTCCTCCCTGACCGCTCCTCGCCCGCTCTTGGCTGCGGGGACTCGGACGCAGTCCCCTCCCTCTCGCTGCTGGGGCTGTGTAAACTCCCCGGTCTCACTGCAGTGGCGGCTGGTTGAGCAATTTCCCAGTCCTAGGTGAAGCCCCACTCCCTAGGGTGCTTTTGGAGTCTCTTTCCCTTTTCGGGGGGGGGAGGACATGAGAAGAGGGGTTAGGATTGAATAAGATCAGATGCTACTGCATCAAAAAGAAACGAGGGGAAAAAAAAAGAAGAAGCAGAAGAAAGAAAAGAAAAGAAAATCAAACCTACCAAGGAGATGTGACTACAGCGGCTAATTTACCAGAAAGCGAAGGGAACAGGGCCTCCAGTTGGGAAACTTTCAAACCTCAGCAAGGTCTGGCAGCTACTGGGAGTGGGTAAGTGTGGCTGGCAGCGTGTCTGAGGCTGACACCTCCTCCCGCCAGCATGTGTCAGACCGTTTAGGGTGTTAATGGCAAGAATTCACCAATTAAACAACATTTCATCTTTTTTTTTTTTTTTTTTCTGAAATGTTTTCCATGGGTGCTGTCCTAAACAGTAACCTCAAAAACATTGATGTAAAACATTGATGTTGTCTGTCTTCCTTAGCAAGGTTCTTTCCTTAGCTGTGATTCATCACCCTGTTTTTCTATTCCAATTAAGCTGCTCACTTAGAGCACTGAGACAATCAGTGTCTCATCCCATGAGCTGGTCTCAGCATTATAAGGGAGTTTGTCCTTCATCGGGGGTTCTTGGTAGACCGGAGGTGTTTTCAGTTTCAGGCTATTGTGTTTTACTGGCAGTTGTAACACGAGGGAGGTCAGTGATCTGTTAAGCTTGAGCAGACCGGGAGGGGTTTGATAAGAGTGGAGCCTTGATTGCAAATGCTTATGTGCTCTTGGGCTGCTTCTTGGAGGCCTCACATTCCGTAAGAGAGCTCAGATGGCTACCGAGGCACTAAGTTGTCCTGTTAGGGCTGTCCATTGCCCTCAGATCAGAGTCTATATTAAAGGCTTAAATGCAGTATTCCAGTAAGAGTTTCTGTACATTAAACTCGAGGATCAGTGAGTTAATCTTTGACATTGTCAGAGCAATGCACAGCATTCCCTGGGAGCTCAGTCCCTTTTGGCAGTGAGTGGAGAGATACTGGAGCTGAGATGCTTGGGAAGGGGAAGAAATAGAGAAGGAACCCCAGACTGCTTGCAGTTCCCAAGCATGCAAAGAGTCTGGCAGTGCTGGGCTGTGGTTGCTATTGTTGGAGCCTCCAGCGTCCTGCTGTAATTGACTCCACTTTTATGAGTGGCAGTTTCAGGAGTGCCCAGAAATGAAGGAACAGACCTGATCACCAAATATATTATTTTGCAGAAAAATTTAAAGTGAAGCACATTACTTCAGTCAACATTTGCAGTAGACTTTTAAAAATTGTGAATACTTTTGATTGACAGCTTTGACTCAGCTGCAGCCTGGCTTCTCTGGCCAGGCTGCATTTCCCCAGTTGTGTCATCACCTCCCCTCTGAGTGATCTCACACCTCGTGGGAGGTGTGCTCTGGCAACTGAACCACAGCCTCCGTGAGGCACCACTTCAAAACCAAGTTTTTGTTGAAAACAAAAAGATAGTAGGTCTTGGTGGTTTTAGAAATTAAAGATTTCTAGACAGAGTGAGGGCCTTTAATGGAAAGCGCTTTTTTTCCCCCCCAGGAGAAAGTCACAATTTTCAGTAGAAAAACATCATGAAGGGAGTTTTTTGACTAGCTGGGCAGCAGTTCCTAAGTTTCAATATTAATGAAGGCATGAGGAATGAATACAGTCAATCTTATCTACTTTTTGTCTTGACAGCATCCATGAGTGAAACACTGCCACATGCTCCTGGTGAGGCAATTTCTTCCCTAAGAGTAGGTGGCCTGTGTAAATCTTTCTGCTTTGCCTCAAAAGTCTGCATGGTGTAGGTGGATATAGTAGTCCCTTTCACGCCGTGGTGGATTTTGTGCTGTTTATACACTAGTTAGTAGCCTAGTTCCTAGGCTAACAGAGCAGCGAGTAGCGAGGTTTATTTCTCACACTTTCAAGGCATATATGGGAGATTTTTGGACCTGGGAGTTCTGCTGGGATGCTGTGTGCTGCACCAAGTGCTGTTTCCAAGGAAAAATGACATGAGTGGGTTCTAAATGTGATAACCATGGGTGCCCTGTTCTGAATAGGGGATTTTTTTTCTGCCTTGTGTAGTGTTTCTGTAACTTGGTAATGAATTTTAGCCAAGTATTTCAGGCCTATGTGGACTCATGTCTGTCCTTCAGGACTCACATTAAAGTCTGTCAAACAGTGTGGCTGGGAACCTTCCTCTGCAACATCTGGGTATGAACAGAGCTGGAAACAGGATCCTGGCAGAAATGAACCTTGTCTCTGAACCATTGTGGTTTTTCTAATGAGATCAGTTTGCCACCTGCATCTCTCTGGGGTGTGACTTTATTTTAGAGATTTTGTAAGCATATAAACAACCTTCTGACCTTCCTCCCTTCCATCTTTTGCTTTATTCTCCACTTCCTTCCCTTCCTCTCTCTCGTCTCTCACAGTCCTGTGTCCTTGCAGACATTCCTTATTGCTGGCTTGAGGCATGTCCAGGTGAACATTGTTTCACAGCCGCTTCAGAGGAGGAGGAAAGAGCTGCACGCGAGGCAAAGACCCCTCAGGGTTTAACAGCACCCCCTGAACAGCAGCAGCACAATCAGCTAAGCTTCGGTAGTGCCTTGCTTCTCCCCACTGACTCCTGAGCACTTGTGGTGGCTCAGCGGAGCTCAGCAGAGGAAGCCCTGAGTGCACACATCGAATCAGCTTCTCCATTTAATGAGCAGAGTGGACTTTATTAAAGAGTTGTCAACAATGAGACTGAAATTCCCCAGTGAGTCTGTGATCCAGGAACTCAGTTGCCCTTGACAGGGTAATGCTGTGACTGACAGATTTATTATTACTTTTCATGGAAGTTGCTCAGATATCAGGAATTCACACTGAAGGCATGGATATCTGGATTATACTTTGTATTAATTGTCATCAGTCAAAACAACATTGGCACTGAAGCCTCTGTGGGAAGGTTGTGAACTATTAATTATTTTCAGTCTACCTGGCATAACATGAAGGATTATTAACATAAGCAGTCTTACAGGTGATGATAAATTCAACAAGCATTACTTCTACTTTTTTAAAAGGTTGGTTTTCATTATTATTAATCTTTCACATAGATGCCATATTCCAGCTGACACAAATTCCTTTTAGAGCTGACATAAACCTTGTAATTTGCCAGGAAGTTCAGATATTTATTTAAAATAATTTCCCCTCTTAATGTGACAACCAGGGTTTTCCTTTTATCTTGTAGAAAGCAAGACATCATGACATTATCTCAGTTTTGCAGTTACCTTAGGTTAAACTCTGTGTTTTACCAATCCATTTTAAGAGGAAGAACACATCTATTAAATCAAAGGATAATCTTTTGTCTTCTTCTTCAGTTAAACACTTCACTAACAGTCCAGGAGGAAAATAGTTTTCAGTTGTTCCTATATATTTACCTTCAATATTGAGTGTAGCACCCAGAATCACAGAGGTCAGATTGAAAATAGATGCAAGGGTAGCGAAGGGTGTGCATTTTGCAACTTGCACTTCTGATGTACCTGCAGCCTCCTGTGTCAGGTTACACACAGCTCTGACATGGTGTTGTCAGCAAACATGTAAGCATTGAATTGTAAGCAACTGAGGTTCTGTGGCTGTGACTGACATCTGTTCTGGAGAACAGATGTTACTTTCTTGCTGGAACAGTATTCAGGCTGAAATGAAAGCCCAGCTGAGTAATCTTGCTCATTTTACTGCCTCCATTGCATGTGTCCAGGCCATTTCCAAGTGTGCCTCTGCTGTGCAGTACAATACTATAGTGACTACAACAGTGTCCCGGGGGCTCAATGGCTTTTGGAAATGGAAAAATGAAACATAAATTCATGAGAAAGTAACATAACAGCGCAAATGCCTATCTATTGTATTGATTGAAATGCGTGTGTGAAAAAGGTTAGCCTTCTAATAGTCTAAATAGAGAGCTACTTGTGTGGGGGGGTAAGAAAGAAAAAAAACGTCATGCACCCCCAGTGTTATTTTTATTAATAGTAAATATATTTATCTTTTCCCTCAGTGTGCAAGTGTGTTAAGGATGTACTTGTAGTTAAAGGAAATTTATCTGGTTTTGATTGTTACCCACTTGGTCTGGGGCATCAGACGAGTGAGGGCCACTTCCTATGGTTAGAAGTACTCAGGCTGTTCTAGAATGAGAGCACTGCTCTTCTGGTGAAAACACACCTTTCAGTGTCCCACCCTTGCAGCTCTTTTATCAGTGGCTTGCTGAACTTCCCCTAGTCTAAACAAAGCTTTGGGGCTACTATTTGTGTTAGTTGTTTTCATCTGAGGCACAATTTTTTTTTAGTTTCTCTGAAATCTGCTCTGTGTCTTTCTTCTGATCCAGATGGCTTTGTGGTGCTTGATGTCATGCAATCACACCACCACAGAATGGGCTGGGATGGAAGGGATCTTACAGAACCTTAGAGATCATCTGGTTCCAACCCCCCAGCCATGGGCAGGGACAACTTCCACTAGACCAGGTTGTTCAAATAATAAAATAAAATAATAAGCTGTCTTGAAAAATACTGTTTATGCTAAGCTGAACTTAAGCACAGCCCCAGAGCTCAGAGCAGAGTGCAGGGCATTCCCTACAGAAATGATGACCTGTGTCATCTCCACCTGTCCCTAAGACTTTTGGCTTCAATTAGACAGACAGGAATGTGTAGCAATACAAATAATTGCTTATATCCCTCTTTCCTACAAGTCTCCATGACTATAATGCTGCAGACAAGTGAATATTAAAAAGAAACATTTATTTCTTGTCTTGACTTTTAACTCAAGTAACATTTCAACGGCAAAGAAATTTCTATCCTGACATTCATCTTCTGTGATGTGGTCCAGTGAGTAACAGCATAAACTGTATTTAAACATAACAATTACAGAGAACAAAGGCATGACTGAGAGAAGCTGGACTTGTTTGTGCACATTACAGGGCTCTTTAAGGAGTGCAGCTGATGTCAGAAGGCAGCAAAGTGTCCTCTCAACTTTGTTTCCTAAAATACAGATTCAGATGTGTTTCCTTTGCCCTAGAAGCAAGCTCTTAGTGACAGCAGCTTCCTCAGAAGGGCTCAAACCATCCTCGATACTGTAGGGATTTTCTTAGGAATGACCTAGTGACTTCTTAAATTCCTCTTTCAGTTTTTTTACTTGGCATTCTTCTTGTCAGATTTTTAAGCTGCCTGTTTTACTTACTCTGTTTTTGATGGGTGGAACAGGAACACGGAAATCCCATTTTTCATGTTCCCCAGCTGCACAGCCAGTGTGTTATGGTTCCACCTGTGCTGGCAGGGATTTCCTGTTTTAGAAGATTAATTAGAGTTGAGCAATTCTGAGTTCCTCTAAAAGAAACGATTTTCCTTTCCTGAGTGGAAGGGAGATTGCATTCTTCTGAGGCTGTAAACTTGTTTAGACTTACCAATGTAGCAATTGGTACCAGTTTTAGGTACGGTCTGTT
The DNA here is from genome assembly GCA_013400735.1 of Pomatostomus ruficeps. Taxonomy (NCBI): domain Eukaryota; kingdom Metazoa; phylum Chordata; class Aves; order Passeriformes; family Timaliidae; genus Pomatostomus; species Pomatostomus ruficeps. The sequence continues at coordinate 102,729 of VYZT01006644.1, read as the reverse complement.
TTCAGTTCTGTTCTGTTACACCAATGTAAATCTCAGTAGCTGCTCTTTGCTCTTTGCCTCTTTTAGAGGTGGTTGTTCTTGTAGGAAGAGTTTTTTGTCCAACCAGAAGTTTGTCTCTTGCTCTCATTACCTCTTCTTTCTGAGCCAAAAGGCACTATCTGTATTTTACCATATCTCCAAAAATGACTGCCCTGTTTGACTTCAAAACCTTAATCTGGCAAGCAGAGTGGCTTCTGACATGTCTCCCCAGTTTGGATGGCCCTGAGGATTCATGTGGAAACAGTTTTCACTTGTTTTCTGTCTTTTAGCTTATCCTGATCTAGTTCCAACAATCAGAGGGCGAGGAAATGGCCTTTTTACTAGGGAATTTTGCTTTGACAGTTTTTCTTGTCCATGTCTACCCCATTAAATCACTTGTTTCTTGCCTTGTTGTGAAGCGTAGTTGAACATAATTTGTTAAGGAGGGCCAGACTCTGGCCTCGTACTCACTTTGCTTCTTTGGAGGAGGCAGGATGGGAAATTCACAGCCGGCAATTCCCAGATTTCCAAAGTGACAGATCTTGGGGTGTTGCATCTCTGAATCCAATGTGTGGTTACAAGTGAACACGAAGTCACGAAGCAGGATGTGCACAGTGAGGTGACAAGGGACAAGAAGGGATAAGAGGAGGAAGAAGAATAAAGGGGACAATGTATCATGCAAAATGAATAGAACATGGTGAAACAGGAAGGAGTTCATGAGGGACATTGAGATTTCTGATCTTGTTTCTAATTTAGGCACAAGCTATAAAAACCTATGTGTTCATATATTTCTCATATGACTTGCTTTGAAGGCTAGTAAGATTCTCCATGAATGAAACTCTTTGTTCCTCTCTCTGACCTGTCACACTCAATCTTTTCAAATACTCATGATTCAGCAGCAAGAAGATATTTGTAAGAAGATATTTGAACTGATCTCCTGATTCCACCCTGGCATCTGGAACCAACAGATCAGTCAGAGGTTAATGAGAGCTGTGAGAAATAAACAATTTGGTCTACGTGTGCCACAGATCCATAACCTACAGGAGATGGAGGGCAGCAGAATGAGGTATTGTCCCAACAGATTTTCAGCAGATCTCTTGAAGCCCAGATGTGGCATTGTTGACTTGTGGATTTGAGACTAAGAAAGAAAGTAATTCTTAATAAACACTTGGGAAATACTATTCAAGAGGTTTAGTTTTTCTCCCCCTTCTGTTTTATGTCAAGGTGGAATTTTGGCTACAAACTAGACTTTTGTGGGTTTTTGCCACTGTGTACTTCATGTCTTGCAGTTTTAAGGAATTAGACTAAAATATTTCAGCTTAGCTAGAGAACATTTTTTTAATTTGATGTAACAAAAAAACATGGTAATGATTTTAAAATTCATGCTGACAAAAATTGAAAAAATAATTTGACAAATGACAGACCTCTGCCAAATACCTTTGCAAAGGTTACACACAGCCAGTTTGGAGAAAAATTTTGAAAAGAAATTGAGTCAAGCTAGTTCTTTAATAAATTTCCCTTTAATATCATTAACTGGACATCAGATAGGAAACAAAAGAAGAAAGGAAAAAAATGAATTTGAAACCTTGGAAAATCATAGTCAACTAGATAGAAAGACCATAAACAGATGGGATTAATTGGGAAAGGGTAAAATGTATAGAAGCTGACATATGCTGGGGACACACCAGCTTGGAAAGAGTGTTGGAGTCAGCAGGATTTCTCCTGTGTGTAAGGTTACACGTGTGGGTATGTGGGAGCAGTCTCTATAGACCCAGAGTAGGAAGCACAGTGTGATTTTCTGGGCATTGAAAAGGCAGATTGCTAACTGAGATACTCAGTGTCTGTCGGAGAACCTGAATGAAGCAAGCACAGTAACTCAGAGCTGGCAGTAACCTTGCCATGCAGGCGTTCATTTGTAACCTTGTTCCTCTGGCAGCCTCGAGTCTGTCCCTGGTGTGTTTGGGTGCCAGTTTGGTAAAGGCAAAGCCCGTCCCTGCTGTGCAGAGCAGCTCTTTGCTGCGGGGTGACTCGGCCATGTGTCACCTGGAACTGCACATTTCCCATCAGCCCCAGATGCAGGTACAGAGCCCGTTTTTGGTGTAAAGCAGGAAGGAGAAATAGTAGGACAGCCAAGGTTTCTGCAGGCAATGCCACAGATGCCCTGAATAGGTGTGTTTGAATAGTAGGAGTTATCCTACCAGAAGCTGATTTAGTCAGAGTTTGCCCAGAAGGATTTATTTAAAAATTCTTTGTTCCAGACAAGATGTGTAGCATGGGACATGGGTTTGTTCTTTTAAGTTACACTATAGAAGCACCTGACAGGTAACTCTGAACAGGGCATGGAAAACCAGTGTTCCACTGCTGCAGAATTCCATGTCCTGGAAGGGGCAGCCCCTGCAGGAGCTGTTACCAGCTGCAAGGAGAAACACAAAGCTGCTTTTGTGGAGTCTCCCTGCGTTATTATTCTAATTCAGGGTTTACACAGTGCAACAGCCCCACTTCTATCAGATACTAATTAGGGTATGTTTGCATTTTTTCATCTTTTGAGGGAGGTTATCACCTGATATTTAACAACTTGAAATCATCAGTTTTTTAATAGAGTTCATATGGCCAAGCCACTATAGAACAGCACGACTGTTCCCTCAGCTGTTGTCATGGGGGAAGGAGAGAAAACAGCAAAACAAAATCATGCTCAGTTTTTCAGGGTGTATTTTATAGATAATTTAACTGAGCATCATAAATTCTTAGGTTTGAAAATTATTAAGCCACAAAGTGTAATGGTATTTCTTTGATAGAAAACCTGACATGCTGTAACAGGACCATGTTCTTCATATCAATGTGTATTTCTTTTTAACATATATCTGTGATAATGACAGTTTAATACATGATGAAGATTAAAAGAGGTGAAGTATGCATCTCTCTAATTCCTTATTCAGACTTTTTCTTAAAGGAATATTTAGCACAAAAGTCAAGATTTAAAGGTTAAATATACATCTTTAAGTTAAAGTAAAACACTAATGTTAAACAATAGTGTTTTAAGAGGCTGGTTTGGGTCTATTATATGAAAGAATTAGCACAGGATGGTTTTTAAGTTTACAGGTGCTATTTCTTGAATTGAGACTTTTTTCACTGGGATGTAGAGAAGATTTCTTTTTCTGTATTGTGACTGTTCCAGGTATTTGCTCTGTTTTTAATGATCCCTGAGAACAAAGGTGCTTGAGAGCTGATACTTGATCCTTTTTTTGCTGTTTTGAAACACTTCCTTACAGTCTTCACTGTAACTGAGTCACCGTAACTGAAAACTGTACTTGACAAAATAAATTCTAAATATAGCTTGATGACACAATAAGGATGGACTTGAAATTTCAGTTTCAGTGATTCAGTTTTGGTGTCCATTGTGTGGGGGCACTAGAAATGCTGTTGAATTTGTGTGGGACGGTGAAAGGCAGCATGCTCTCCTTTAATGGCATTATACCACAGCTCTGCTTTAGCAGCTCACTGGAGTGCAAGATCTGGATGGATCGCTACAGCTGAAACAGGTTTGCCAAAGCCCTCTGTTGTGAGTTAGCACACAGTAACAAAGATACAGATCTTTGTCTACTCAGGTATGCAAACATTTCCATACGCCGAATGTGCTCAGACTGTCATTACCACACAGTCTTGGCCTTCCTGCTGGATGGGTGTGCTCCCAGCTGGGATGTGGGATGAGGACTCTGCAGAGGGGTCAGAGGGTGCTGCTGCCAGACCCTGCTTTGTAACCACAGGCTTATGATGGGTGACAGGCTGAGGTCTGTCATTTTTTGCATATATTGAGAGCTAGAAAGCCAAATTGCTGTGAAGCTACAGGAGGTGTGAATTATATCCATCTATGCGTGTGTGCAATGTGCACACCAACAGGCCCCTCAGGAAAGCCCCTCCTGTCTCTGTGGCACTACCTGGCTCTGTCCCTTATACTGCTGGTGTGGAGGCTGTGGCATTTGCCTGACCGTTCCCTGCCCTGTGGAGAGGGATCCAGGCAAGAGCTGGAGAGCACAATTCTGCTTTGCAGGTGGTGGTGTGTGGGTGGAGGGGAAAAAGGACAGAGCAAATGCATTTCCTTTGCTGTCATCACATTTCTCTCAGAATAGGGAATTAATACCTGAGCTTTAGTGCCCTCAGTGCCCTGGTTGAAAAATAAACAGCTTTTCCAGTGAACTGTTCAGGTGTTGAAAAGTCTAGAAACCACTGGTCTTTCTGAGAGTCCACTTAGCCTTAGCATTTTTAGAAGTCTGGAAATCAATAGTTTTATTAGTGTTTCATCAGAAAAGATTATTTCACAGTATAAAGAAGAATTAAGATGAAGTGAGTTACCTTTCTTAGGAAAGCAGCAGTGGCTGGCCAGAACTTTCTCCAAAGGTGTTTGTGGATGGTTTGGTCTTTCCAATAGTTCTTCTGGGGGGGAACTAAAAGCAGCAGGGAGCAGCATTCAGAAACCCTTCTTCAAAACACTCCTTACTGAGCACTGGCATTCCTGTGATAGCTATAATGAAGTCATTAACTTAACAATCTTCTGAACAATCTTCTGAGCAGTACAGTCTCCTTATGGCATAGATTTTACTTTGTGCCTGCCCTGATCAGCCCAGACAAAAAATAAGCCCATGTCAGTTACTGAGATGTGCACAACAGTTGTCATGTAATTGTGATCTGACTTTGCCATAGTGGGTGTGATTTCAGTTCTCCTGTGCTTTACAGTCTTTGAACCATAACTGGCACTGTTGCTGCAGTTGTCGTACAGAGGTGGGGGGCTTGGTGTTGGGAGCTGGGATATTCAGTATTCAGTACCCATTACTTCTTTTCCAGATGTGGGAGGTCAGGCACAAAAAGCTGCTGCTGTAAGCAGAGGCAAGGAAACCTTGGAGGAGGTTGTTCACTGGTATTTCTGCTTTCCATTCATTGCCCAAACAGGAGCGCATTTCTTACCAGTTGCAGTGACGTAGACCCTTGGATCTAAGTAGTGTTTAGTGCTGCTGGTGTCTCATCCTCAGCTGGGCTGCGAGTTCAATTGTCAGGAAAACAATTAGGGAAAGGAAACAATCCAACTCAATCCACAATTCTCAGCCCTGTGCAGTTAACAGACATTAAATGAAATAATACTTGGAAAAAATTATAGAAAATGCATTACTTTGCCTTCTTACTTAACACCTCTGCTCAAACTTATTGCCCAGGCATTTTTCAGAATGGAATTTGGTGTTGTTTCCTGGGAGTTCCTTGGATACTTGACCCTGGGTCAGTCTGTCCTACAGAAAACCCTCATGAAAGTACAAATGCCAGTGGAAAATCCCAGAAATTTCCTTGGGCAGTTCTCCCTTGGGACTAATGATTCTCAGTCTCAGGGAAGTGACTCAAGAGCCCATCTTCATCCCAGTGATGGGATTAACCATGTCCCCTTTTGGTTAGTTGGCTCAAAACTGCATTTATCCCTGTTGTGGAGTGTCCCAGACAGTAAAGCAGAAGGAATTACTGGCATATGCTGTGTAAGCAGTGAGCATGCCAAAGTGATACTAAATTCTGAGATTTCCTCTACCATATTGAAAAGAACTGGGGCTCCCCTTGGAAAAAAATGTGAAAACACATATTCTCCAAATTGGAGTGGGGAATGCTGTTGGGCAATGCATGATGGGAAGACAAGGGCTCCTATAAAACATCCTTGGTGGTAGGAGAAAACTCTCAACTTGTTTCCATTGGAATTTGTCATCTGTTATTAAGAGTATTACCAGAACTGTAATACTTCTGAGACATCAGGTTTCCCCTCTGCATGGACTGTAAGGCCAATTAGAGGCTTTCAGAGAAAGCCATCTCAGAGTGAGGCTCCATTAGGTAAGCTTAGGGGTTTAAAATCTACCTTGGAGATGGGGCAAGAGGAAGATTCCAGTCCATGTTTGGTGGGAACTGCTTCATTAATATTTGGCTTTAGGTGCAGAAGAACTGAGAAAGATGTTTTTCCATTATCACAGGGCAGGAGCAATACCAGTTAAGCTAAGGCTTGCAGCAGAAACATTTACTGGAAGTGTTTACATGTTACTTAATACCTTGACATGCATTATTCAGCTTATGTAATATCAGCTGGGGTGGAGCAGGGAGGAATGGCTTTGGCAGGAGAATTTGTTTGCTCCCCATGGAATATTTTCCTGATCATAGCTACCTTCTTTGGCAATGAGATACATTCCAGGAATAGAAAAAGTGTTCTTAAGCCACATTTTTAAGAGCTGCTGGAATGTGCTCTTTTGTGAAGGTGACCTAACCTTGTCCAGATGGCTGCTCCTTCTCTGAGCGCTGACACCCTGCCAGTCTTTCTCCAGTGTAAAGCAGGATTGCACCAAAAGCCCCCTGTGAGCCCTGTCTGAGCAGGGGAGCAACACACTGAGTGGTGGAACCGTTTAAATGGATGCACTTCTTGTGCTGGAAATGAAACCACATTTTCTCTCTCAGAGGGAGGCAGCAAGTGCTCCCTCCTGAGCAAGCCACTTAAGCTCCAGTTTTCCTGATGTGCTTGAAGGACTTTCTGAACTGCAACCATATGGGCTGTGTTGGGAAAAAGGCAAGAAGAATTCTGCTCATATGAGCAGCAATGATACAGTGAAGGAGATGGGAAGGAGAAATAGACAGGGAAGCGTGAAGTTAAGCTGGCAGCTCTGCTTCCCTCAGCCACACAGACAGTAATTTCATGATTCACCTGCTGAATGATTTTGTTTTGCTGACACAGCTGTGATAAACAAAGACTTGGCATCATTTGCATAGCTGTTTAATCTAAAGGCGTGTGAGTCATATAAATGAAACTTTTGACTTGTTTTGATAGATTGCCAGGCAGAGTGGGTGAAACACACAGTTTTTGATTTGGTTAATCAATACCTGGAAACTCTGGAAAAAGCAATTTAGCACAAAGCACGAAGTTTTGAAAACAGTAAGGCAGATTAATTTGTAGTTTTGAAAGGAATAATAATATACTTGTACTCTTACACTGCAACAGCTTTTAATATTTTTTTTTGGTGATGGCATCTTGCCAGACTTAGTAATGTTAGGTCTTGTGGACTAAAAATTAAGATGATGCATATGTAGCTCGAAGAAACTGTCTAAAATATAATTCCTAAAAATAACATAAGTCTTCCTGATTCAGGATGACTGGATCATCTAGCAACAAAAGGCTGCCAGATTAATGCGCTTCAAAAAATGTCCTGGCGTTTTAGGGGTATTCCAGGAATCTATCCTGCATTGGCTGTGCAGTGCCCATTAATAACACTTGGTGGGTGCTGCTTTTTTCTGAGGATCGGACTTGTGGCTCTGGATTATCAGGAATTTAGTAGAACTGTGAAATGAAATTATTTCTGTCTGCTGCAGCAGAGAACTGAACATTCTTGCTCCTCGCCAATTTCAATGTGTGCTCATGACTCTGCACTAATTTAGTGTAGGACAGTTTTATAGAAAAATACACATTGAAATTAGTTGTACATGAATTACTATTAGACTTGAAACATCCTTCATAAGACATCTGTAAATGCCTTTTGAATGCCTATCTGCTAGATATATGTATTTTTTGAAGTCTTTTTAAAAATAGAAACTCATCACTAGTATTAAAATTACAACGCAGTCATCAGAGGGGAGAAGTTAGGATCTGAGATTTTTCATAGAAATTCAAAATAATAGTTCATTTGTAGTTAGGATTGATATTTTTGAGGAATGATGATGCATGTAGTATTTGTCATTTTTCTTGTGCTTACTGATTTTTAAAATTTCACAACTTTTTTAGTTTGCCCTGCTATGTAGGTATAGTAGTGGGTGGTAAGCAATAAAATTACTGTTTTCATCATGTTTTCCATGGGCTGGTGAAATGTTAATGCAGTACCTGTGTCTTGTGGTAGCAGCAATATATCACATTTGCTTTTATCTCTTTCTTTGGTTTGCACATCACATATAACTCATGTGAGATAAAGAAAGATTTGGGTTGGAGCCAGTCTTTCATGGTTTGTAAATGTCACATGGCCAAATTCTGAGGTGATGCCCACTGTGCACTGCAGATCAGTAAATGTATTTGACCCAAAGGATAAGTCCACCAGTGTACTTTAAGGAATAAGGACTCTGTTTTCTCTCTTGTGGCAGTTCTGACAAAATAAAGTCTCACTAACCAGGACTTAGACCATTGTGGCTGGACAATGAGCTTCTCTAAGCAAACTTGGCAAAACATCAGTTGAAAGATGCCTCAAGGTGAAATTCTGAAATAATACAGTGTATTTCATATCCACAGTCATTAAAAAGTGTGACAGGCTTAATAGTATTCCTGGTCATTACTCGTTTTCACAGTTGTTACATCTGCTCTGTTATCAGAATTGCCTTAACAAAAAGGCCAGCTAGAAAATAAATATGCAAAGAAGCTGAGAGAGAGACGGATTTCCTGTAATGAATCTCTTTCTAGTCTTTGCCTCTGGCTGAGAATAGTAATATGCCATTAACCCAAGAGATGTAAAACATGCTGTGCTTGGAAGGGTGTCAGGAACTCCTCCTGTAAGGATGAGAAGATATTTTATTGCTTTTCCAATTGTTGGATAGCCTAATCATAGCAAGCATTTTAGCAAAAGGGAACTACTCAAGTCATTATGAAGCCTGATGTTTGATTTTGACAATTAGCAGATTGCAGAGAGGGGCTGGTAACACAGATGTATTGAGGCAGGTAGAGCAGCTGTTACACTTGAAGTGCTGTCTCACACATTACAACCTGCTGGACATTGAAGCCTATTTTTAGTAAAAGAATAAATAAGCCAGCTGTGCCCTACTTTTTGTCAAAATGTGTCATGGGATCTTTGTATTTGATTAGAAAAGTCAGTAGAAATAACACAAGGGAACTCAGTGCCTCATCGAAAAACTGACAATTCTAACAATCCAGTTATGTTAATAAAATGTTAATATTGGTTATGAGTTCAGACCCATAAAGGAGGTAGGGGAAATGACAGTTGGTGGAAGACTTGCCTGTGTGGTGTGTGAGGTTACATGTGGACAGAAGTCCTGTTGTGTTAGGCATTGGCCTTTTGGATGAAAGAATTTGTTTTGTAGTGATGGAACTGTTTTTACAAAGTTTGTGTTAAGAAACAGGAAAAATAAAAGACTATGTACAGTTATTTGTCTATAAAGAGAGAATGTAGCAGGAAAGTCAGTTGGCCACTTCAGGATGCTGTTAATTGTTGTAAAGGCCTTACTCTTCCTAATTCTGAGTAGTTTTTCTTTTTTAATCTTCACTTGCTGATACAGATGGAGGCCCACATATCTCATGAAAAAGCTGTCTTGTAAACTGTGACCATACCTAGAAACCAGAACAGATGCAGAAAAATATACCTTGGCTATAGTATGGAATTAGTGACAATAAGTATTTTCAGTCAGTTTCTCTGCAGGTTAGTGCAATTAAAATTTGCTGCTTTATTACAATAGAATTTGCATAAATTGATCAAAATGCCACTATTTAAAAGTGCCTGCCTAAGAGCTCCTGCCCATGGAGTTTCTGTGCTTTGGAAGCAATATGACAATGAGCCTTCTGGCTGTGGGTTTATGTGGTAGGGTAGGGGGGTTCAGCTTCCAACTCTTCCTGGCACAGCTGCACCCGCAGAGCAGAGGGGCTCCCCAGCCCAGGGGCCAGGTTTAGTGAGCCCAAGGGAAGCAGTTGTGCTCTATGGGATCACCAGCACTGCCAGTGCTCCAGAAGGAGAGCTTCCTTCCAGCTTGGACCTGCACACCAGCACAGCTTGTCTGAGCGGGGAAGGGGAAAGCTGAGTCGTCAGTTCACAGCAGGGCTGTGTCTGCCCTGGTGGGTGCAGGGGCTGACGTGCTGGTCATTCTGGTGTGGTGCAGCAGCCAGGCAGGTCAGGGAGGTTGAGGAAGAGGCCCTCTGTTTCGAGTGCCTCAGTGTCATTTAAGTTAGGCTTAAAATTTTAGCATGAGAGGCCTCAGACATGGAATTGAGTAGGGGGAACAGAACAGTGAAGTGCCAGGATGGTGCCCATTTGGGTATCAGTGCTGCTGGCTATTGAGAGGCTGCTGCAGCTGTCAGAGGGTTTGCCTCTCTGGTTCCTGTATGTATGCTCTAAGTTCTCAGAGAACTTTCCTGCTGAATCTTACTCATGGTAAATAACTTGGTTTAGTAAAGTACTGTTAAAAGCTGCTTGTTCTTGCCGTTGCTTCATTAGCCAAACTCAGCATCCGTTTTGTCTGACCTCTGCCTTTGCAGTCTGGTACCGAACGTCCTCAGGCCATTATCTGCTGCTGCCTCCCCTCCACCAGAGTCAGTGAGACACAAAGGGAAGCTCATCACAGACACACAGGCACAGACATGGGCACCAAAGCACTCTCCAGGGCACCTCTGGGGAATGTTCTGCTCACAGCATTAAGAGAGTGTGTCACACCGAGTCCTTGACCCTGCTATTAGCACTTCTTGATGCACCCTGAGAGGCCCTGGTGGCAATGGCCAGCTTGGATTTCACAGACTGGGCTGTCTAATAACCGTAGAGATGGGGGAGGTCCAGGCCAGCAGGCCAACTTTTATTTGTCAGCTGAGGCTGTTACAGGACTGTGCTACCTCCATACCTTATCTTCTCTGTCATATCGTTTATATGTGCTGCAGTACTTTAACCTAGGGCATGAAATCATGTATTGGGAATCTCTTAGTATTTCCCCTCCAGGAGATTAAATATAGACTTCGACAGATAAACCTGATTCTTGTGATTTATTGTACTAAACACGTGGTTTGAAATAGTCACAACCAATACTATTTGCTTGTTTATTAACACTTGTTAAATTTCAGTGACTTATGATTCTGTCTTCCAAATGGTAACCACCTGCTCCTTTAGGCAACAGGGGATGTATTTTTTCTAGTATAGATGAAGGAGGGACTTCAAAGGGGAGATAGGAGATTTGTTAACAGATAAGATATTTTCTGAATGTTATAAAGCAAACTGGCTTTCCCCTAGTGCCTGTTAAGGAGAGTGACATGCTATTTGTCATACACAAGATGTTCTAAAGCCTTTTATTTGGATAGCAGTAGGCAGCAAGCTGACAAAGGGATGACCATGCAGTGTAAAGTGACCATTATTCTCTCTACTATTGCTCACATAGTTTTGAATATAACTTCTTCTTTTTAAAAAAAGAAAAGAATTACTGATGAGAAATTCTGCTGCCATTCTGTATTCACCAGAAAACATTCCTGTGCATTAACTACCCAAAGCTCATTTGGTTTGTAGATGTTGCCATTGTATCACAGTATCAGACAGTAGCAAGTTGCTATAAGTGTTTAAATTTTCTAATGAATTCTTTCTAAGCATCTCCTGCCCAATATTTTGCTGTGTTCTGGATCATTGTCCTTCATATTTAATAACTTCATTTTTTTTCAGAATGGCTTTTTCTGCTTCAGGCCAAACATCCTTAACATGGCATTTCCACCTGCCTTTTTAAAATCTGTCTGGGTCTGCCACCACGCTTCTGTGATGTTTGTAGATACAGAGACAACTTAGTTCTTTTCTTCCGATCACTGCAGTGACACAGGATTCAAGTAGTGCAAACCCAAAATACTGAAAATTACACATTTTCAAGTGACCAAGAATGTACCCTAGGTATACAGCTGTTTCACATGCAACGACATCACTAAGATACAGCCTTTTTAGACAAAACCCTTTTGTTATACTGAGAACACATGTAACAATAGCCTGGGGGGCAGAATAATAGAACATTTGTTGTTTTGTGAAGGGGGGTGGGAAGGGAATTTAAAGATAAGGAAATTGAAAATTAAAATTATATTTAAAGTCTGGTGGGGGTTTTTTCCATGCCACATAGGACATAAAAACGTTTCTCTAAGATGTTTCAAGGCAAGTTCCTTATCCATACTGCACACACTGTCTGTGACAACTCCATGTGTGCTAAGAACATGAATATCATGCAAGCTGATCAACTATCATCTGAAATATGTTAATAACTACTGATTGAGATCTCTATATTGCCCCTGTTACATACTGATATTGTATTTGGAGGCATAAAACAGAAAATTGAAAGGAAATTTGAAATCGGGGATTACAACCCTACAGAAAAACTCAGTGTGATCAGGTTTCATTGAAGTCCATTCATAGACAGAAATTGTCTATACAAGACAGTTTCAAAGTGCTTGGGGCTTTATGCATGAAAGACACTTCAAGGCATCATTATTCAGTTGAAAATATGGCAGTACAGTACAGTACACAGATTTTTAAGCATCTGGATTGTAGCCCTCTGCTCAGTCCAGTACATCACTCACATCATACTTGCTTATGCTTTGCAAAGACTGCACTGGATCCTGCAGAACAACCACCTAATGTCGCAAGATCCAGAGCAAATAGCTCTTTTCTAAAAACATTATCAAGCCTTTCCAGTCACAGACCCATTTGTCATCAGTGAGGCCAACTACTGAGCCAAGGTTTCAGTATCTAAGCCAAGACTATCTGGAATATTTAATGTCAAAACCACAAGTATCAAAATAATTTGAAAAACTGCTTGTGTGGGACTTTTTGCACCACTGGAATTCATTAATACCTTATTTCTTCAGAAATATATTTCAATTGCAATGTAAACTTTAAACAGAAGAAACAAATGGCTCAACATGATGAGAATGTATTCATTATGTAGAACATGATCCATTTGTATGAGCTGTACATTTGCCTGATAAACCAGTTTAATTTGAAATCTACTGTCTTTTTTTTTTCCCCAGGAAGAAGGGAAGTCAAGTGAAGTTACTACACTCTGTGGTGTGAAGAAGTAGCCTGATATTCAGGGGCGATGCCTGTAGTCCTGAACAGACTTAAGGAACTGGTTAAAAGCAGGAAGGGGAGCTGTTAATTGATACACACAACAGACAGGCTGTGAAGACAACTGACACACAGTAGGCAAGATTTCTCATTAACTTCTGCCCTTCCACTGAGATTTGCTTAGAAGTAGCATTGTGTGATCACCATTCATGCAAAAATCCCATTTGCTGAAGTAATAGGGGAGATTGTTGTGCTTCCCATAGATTTACAGTTAATCCATGTTGTGGTTAGTTGGGTGGTTTGGAAAAAACAACAAAGCATTTCCTAGATATTTTCTAATCCAAATTTAATGGATTTTTAGTGCCTTGAGAATTGGTAAGTGAAGTTGATGAGGAAGTAAATCCATCCATCTTTCTGTTTCCAAAACTAGAATAACTGGAAAAATGAACAGACTAAAATAGACAAGCCTAATGATACAGCATGATTATTAGCATAGGGATGTTAAGATATGCATAACATGATCATACTCTTTGTGGACAAGGATGTGCTATGCCTCGCCCTATGTTCATTAAAGGCAGTGGGAATGTTGCTACTGATTTCAGTGGGTGAGGATGGGCCCACTGCATGAAAAATATGTTTCATTACCGGTTCCATTCCACCTTGCCTTTCTTTGATTGCTTCTTTCAAGCCTTAGAAGGCCCCCTCCTTTTATAGGTACTAGTTTCGGTGCAGTTACTCCTAATAGCTCAGCACCAAGGCTCTTGAAACGAGGATGTATCACGGAAATCATTGGCAAGGCAATAGGCTGTTGTAATGAGGTCTTCCCTGCTGATTTCCAAAAGGCGCTTAGGGAAAGCTGCTTTAGGATGAACCTTTCCAGCGTGTCCGCAGTCCTAGCTGGGCCGCGGGAAAGGCTGCCCGGGAGTGCGGCTTTCCGGGGCGCTGCGAGTGCGAGACGCGCCCGGGGAGCGCCAGGCAGGGGGAAAATGGAACTGCGCTTCCGTCCGCGGGGCAGGGCGGCGGCCGAACGCTGCTGGGGCGCCAAGGGGGTCTCCTCAGGGGCTCCCGGGCCCGGGACGGGGCGGGGGAAAAGGCGACCCCCACCCTCCCCACCGTCAGCCCCGTTGCGCCGGCCGGAGGCGCGGCCAAAGCCGTCCCTCCCGGGGAAGGGGAGCGTCCGGAGGGGCGGGACGCGCCGCGCCATTGGCCGCCAGCCGCGGTTTGATAGCGAAAGCCTTGCCGGGGTTGGCGATGCCGGCCCGAGGGCGAAGCCATCGCCTTGGTAACCCCGGCAGAGCGCAGCGGCCGGTCCCGGTGGCGGCCGAGGGAGCGCTCCCCGCTAGCGCCAGCGCCGCCGCGCTGGCTGGGGC
>VYZT01006644.1:0-88363 GCA_013400735.1 Pomatostomus ruficeps | reverse complement strand
TGCGCGACCGCGGCGGGAACGGCCCCGCAACAAGTACCCGGCGTCCCCGGTGCAACCCGGGCGACCCGTCCCGCCGCTGGGCAGCGCGGGGCGAGCGGCGGCGCAGCCCCGGCCCCTTCCGCTGCCCGGGGCTGGGCGGCACTCGGGAGAGGCTGCACGGTCCCCGGGTGTGCGGCGCCTGCTCTCCCCGGAGCGTTCGCCGGACAAGCTTTGCGCTCTGCCTGGTGGTTTTTTCTAGTTTTGTTTGTTTGTATGTTTGTTTGTTTGTTTGTTTTTGGGGTTTTTTTCCCCAGCTGAGAACTCTCGGTGATTGCTCTCTGAATTTTAAGTGGCGTTTCTATTACTCGATACTCCTGGTTGATTTTCAGCTGGGTTTCTGAGCGTTGCTTTCCTTCGGACCGCAGGAATTTTTATGGTAAAGCAGTATTTCGGAAATGTGTTTCCAGTCAGCTACTCAGGCGCTGTGCAGCGCGGCGCGGGCGGCGCTCAGAGCACTGGCTTTGGCACCGCTGTCATCGTGTGCTCTCATAACAGACAACTCAACTTAGAGGAGCTGCTTCTGTGTAAGGGGGAAATAAATCTTCATTAGTCCCAAAGAGTTCCTGAAAGAGAAACGGAAATCTTTCATGCCAGATTCGCTGGTTTGTCTAGCGGCAACACATGTGTGCTTAGACTCATGCTGGACACTTTCCAAAATCCGGAAAGCTTCGTTTTTATTGGGGTGTAGGGATTTTTTTGTTTGGTTTGTTTTTGCTTGTTTGTTTTTCCCAGAACTTTATGCACTTACAGTCTTTTCTTGTCTTGATAGATACACTGACAAGTTTTGTTCATTTGGAATTGACAACTGTAGCCATAACTGTAAATGTTATGTACTAAGTCCGTGCTGCCATTATTCTGTTGATATTCAAATGCATTCAGGCTTTAGAAATTCCTGAAGGTGGGCATTATTAGAAACCCCAGCAACGTATTATTTATGTTTTTAGGACCATAGTTCAGGATCTGAAGTGTGGTGAAAGCATGAAGGATGTCAGAGAAATTCGAGTGGCATGTGGTTTGCAAGTATTAGCTAGAGTCTCCCACAGTTGTATGCCCTCAAAGATTAAATAAAAGGTGAAATAAAACTTTATAACATACTTGCTTTTAGGAGAATTGGATATAAAGGAATACTGAACATCCATATGCTTGGCAAATGGTTGTGAAGTCTGGTGGAATGTGTTAAGGTGGCCAGGGAATCAATCACCAGGTCCCTTGGAAACGTTGGTCTAGAAGCTTCAGTTCACACTGATGGTGGTTTTCCAGGCTTTGGGAGTTTCATGTCAGCAAGCGGTGCTTTTCAGGAGCATGGGGGGGGTTCAGGAAAGGATTACTGAACAAAAATTATTTGGTAACTGGTTTACTGGCCATTTTAAAAAGAATATCCTTTTTTAAAAGGATATTGGTAACATCAAGAGTTTTTTGATGTGGATTGACTTGGAAACATGCTTGAGTGGGGGTTTTAACACTGATTAAATGTTTCGGGGAATTTTTGGTTTTTTGTGGTTTTTTTTCCTTTTTTAATAAAAGATACTGCCTCCATATGTGGTCTTAAAATATTTTTGTTGTTTGTCTAATTAAATATCTGTTTTTCTTGAGTAAAAATCACTTCCGTTAAGCAAGGTTTCACTTCCTTGGAATATTTGATGCCATGAATTCACTGGTTCTCCAATTGTCTATGGACTTTTGGCAGAAGTCCAAATTCTAATGTAGGAAAGCCTTCTTAAAAAAAAAATCTTTGATTTTTGTGGTGTAGTGAAGAGAGAGCATGTCCTCTTCCACTACTCGTGTCCCTTTAAAGTTTGCATATGTCTGTTATATGCTCTATTTTGCAAACAATTTAAACCCAAAATCCAGTAAAAATTCAAGCTGTTAGAATGCTATATGTATGAGGAGGGTGCAGGGGAAAGAATGTTGTTATTTAGAAGCTGGGTGGAAATGCAGGCTGGTGTTTTGGCTGTTTAGCTGGAAAGCTGCTGTTGTGTTTCAGTGACCAGGGCACACAGTTCAAGTACTTAAAGTGCTTTTTCACAAACCTAAAGATACACATGGAGGTTTTGCCCTTGGTTCTTTAAGAGTTGCCATCAGTCAACTTACCTGAAAAGAAATACAGGCATGGTTGGGCTGTAGAATTTGGTGTTGTGTTTATTCAAAAGCAGCTTTGGTTTGAGGTGGACTTTCTGACTTGCCACTCTCAGGAGCAGCAGACCACTAAGATATGAAGTTTTCCCCTTTTCACAACTGGCAGTTTCTATGGAAGCAGTCCAGGTCAGAAAAATCTGAAATAAGCATCATTTGCGCAGTTGCATAGAAAAGCTTGCTTGTTTGTTTTGGTGGGTTTTTTGGTTTTTTGGGTTTTTTTTAGTGAATTATGTTTTCCTTAAACTGATACCCGTAGGCAGGACACACATGGTATTACACACTACATCTCAAATCGTTTACATCAAAGTGTGAAGACTTGGAATCACAGAGGCCAGAAATTCAGGACTGATGCCTGAGTGCATGAAACAATTTGTTTTGTGGCAGTGCTGCTAGTCCCTACAGGCACTCACCTGTGAAAGTTTCAGTGTGTTTTGTTTTGATGACTAAATCAGATCTGGGGGCAAAGATCATCTTGTGTTAGAAATTTAACTTTTTTTTTTTTGTAATTAATTTTAGTAATAACTTGTAAGCAAGCAGTTTTGCTTTGGGTTGGTAAAGTGTGTACTTAAATCCAGAATGAACAGCAGGAAACCTTTGAAATAATCACAGTTCCGAGAACCTTCAAGGTGAAGGTTACACATATCTAGATAATGCCTGAAGTATCGGGTGCTTTGTAAGCAGCATTGACCAATCTCTTAGTCTATCAAATTTAAATGGGTAGATCCTTTTATCTCAGCCTTTGGTGGAAGTGAATTCAGGAATGAGGTTTCATTTACATACATTAGGAGTTGCAGGGGAGGCCCTCATGTGCAAGTTCTTGTGGTATGTAGGTTCCAACATAATGGAATTTACATCCTGGCTTCAGAAGATTAAAGAAACAGAGCAACACTGAGGTGTCAAAACTAGCTTCCTTTGAGAGGTGGGATTGGGGCAGTTCTGCTTCCCCACTGATAATTTTTGTGTGTGTGCGTTGTTACTGGGTTTGATTTTGGCTTTTTTTAGGTAGTCAAGATTTAATTGCTGGTCTGCTACAGGGCACAGCCTTTCAAAAAATTGGTTGTGCACAAATGGAGGATCAGGGCTGTCCTGTGCTACCTTTACTCCTTCCCGGCTCTGGCTGTTGGCCAAACCTTTTTCAGTTCATTAAAAAGGGAGAAGAGCAGTTTTATCTATTTCTTACTTTAGGTGCTCTTGACTTAAAATTGTGAATTAGTTGAACTCGGGAGTAATTTTGGGTCTTTAGAGCTACATCTATGTATATAGAAGTATGTTTAGTATTTACTTTTAAAAGAGAATAAGAATTAGGAGGACTATAACTTCCTTGTGATGCAAAATATGTAAATTTACTACTCACAGCTTACTCTTGTTTCTTTCAAGATGGTTAAACTCGTGTATTTTTTGTAAGTAGTGATGCATTAAATTTTTGCAATGAAATTGAATAGTAAAGGGTGCTTTTCTGTTTCTAGAATATCTTGCTTTTATTTGCAGGAGTTACTCTGATTTTCTAGGGTAGCTTGGTGAATTCATCACAATAGCAGCATCTAAATATCTTAATGGAAGTCCATCAGAGGTATTGATGTCTAGTTTTATGCTTGTATAGCTCAGCTTTGTGTTGCTGTAATGCTGAACAATTTTGCTTCCCATATTAGGTTGATAAATGATCTTTTACTACTTCACTTCACTACTGGCTGTATAAATACAATTTTTATTCCTGTTTTCCAGAAACTATGATGATTTGGAATAAGTCTGTTTTGGGGGTTTAATTTTTGTGCTGGTATGTGATGTTATATTTCCTCTTTGCATGAGTTTACTTGTAAGGGGGGAAGGAGTGACAGCACTGTGATTTTTAATTTCTTTTAAAGATACACAAGTAATCAGTGTGTTCTCATTGCTCTCTTTTTGGGTTCACTTTTCGGGCCACTAAAGGTTTAGGCTGACGAGTCTAAACTTCCTTTCACAGTGCTCTTCTGAGGCTCTTTCCCCCAAATTTGTTATATGCAAAGCAGAATGCAGAGGCATTAATTTGGAACTAATGGACATTTTTAAGTGATGTGTAGTCCATTAGGAGCTTGCACTGTTTACTCTCAATTTAGACCATTCCTGTCCTCTCCTTGCCCCCAGGTCCCATATATCCACTGGATCAAAAAAAAATCCTTGCGAGAATTCAAAGATGAATTAGAGGATGTAAGTTTTGAGTTGGCATCAGCTGGCAGTGTGTGGGCAAGAGCTCATGTGGCTGGCAGAAGTAGATAAATAGTTTTACGGAAGTCATGTGAGGGTCTGTGGTGGATGTTGTCTGTTAATAAGAATTCATAAGAATATTGTTGTGCCTTCAGTTTTATGGTACAGTGTTGCTATGAAGGGTTTGCTAATTCTTACTGTTTCTGAAGGTCTGTTGTGTGCACAGGAGGTATCTTGACAGGGCAATGAAATAATGTAAAAATAAGCATAAAAATAGCCAGTTGTTTATGAAAGCTGTTATGTGGCATATGCCATAGCTGGTGTTCTGTGCCATTACCCTGACATTGTGAGAGGCTCAGAGTCCTGCTGGCAAGTGGTTTTGTGACAGATTTAATGTGGAAGACCTGTGCTTGTATGCAGCTACAGACTACTAGAAGCAGTTTAAAAATCAAAGTAGATGGATGGTTTGGAGAACATAGTATAAAATCTCTAGAAAATAGAATAACTGGTAACATTTCTTAGTACTTGAGGTTCTTATGGGAGCTAGCTCTTCAGCAATACCTTTTATATCTTTGGTAAATAAGGTGCTGGAAAGATTAATTTTGATATTGTTACATCATTTTATTTTCTAACAAGCAAAGGTAACATTTTGAAGTGTGCTGTTATTTTCACTTAACAATTTGATGTTTATGAGTATAGAATGTTCGTAACAGAAAAATATGAAGCCTACATGAGTAAAAAAACTGATTACATTTGTGTCACTACAAATAACAGCCGAAAAAGCTGCTTTTGAGTACTGCAGAAAGATGGTTTTCAGTCAGTGGTGTGAGCATTGCTATTTAGTGTTGTGTCCTCCAGAAGGCTACAGGTTGGCCTGTAGGTTGTGTATACAAACCATTGGTACAGACACAGCTACAGGGGAGAACCAGGTAAACAAAGGTCAGTGATGCCAGTAGAAACTCAAAAAGTGAAGTACAAAGTTGATATGGTAGAAAGAAACACGTAAAATGTTGTTTAAAAATTACATTGGACACTGCTACTTGGCTTCATGTCACAGATTCCTTTTCTGGTTTTGAAGAGTACTTTGGTCCTTTTGCCTGTACTTTTTTTCACTTCATCTACTTTTCAGTAGTCTCTTTTTTTAACTTCTTTTTCTTCATACGGTGTGTCACTAAGTTTACTACTTTTGGGTTGTTCCTCCTTCCCAAATCCGCCATTATTTCTCTTCCAAGCCCCAAAGAATTCAAGGACTTGTGTGTTAACCATACGAGAGTCTTTTTATTGTCTTGTCGTTTTACACAGCTGGTTTTTTGAGGCATAGGCCCCTGTTGCTTCCAGTGCCTGTGAAGTCCTGTCCTGAGGATGTGTGCTGGAAATAACTTACGCTTTACTATGTATAGTATCTGTAGAACAGAATCTCTGGAAAAAAGGACTCTCTGGTGGAGGGAAGGAAATGATTAATCACAGATGAGGTGCAGACCAGTAGAGGAGTGGACTGCTGTGCCAAGGGCTGGGCAATGGGGCTGCAGGCACGCAGGGAGATGTGAGAGCTGGCCTGGTAGAAATCATGGGACTGAAGGCCTGCTTTGGGTTCTCTATGTTTCGGTGCTTGTAGCTGGCTGACAATATTGTTTACTCTGTGCTAGTGTTGGGATGTTTTTTGAGTTATGGTTTATTTTTTCTATTTTTTTCAGTGCCCTTTTTGATTTAAATAGGTGTTGCTAAGGAAGGCAAGGCCTTTGGGATTTTCACACCAGCACACATATTGTGTATGGTGGTATGAAAACCATGTGGGCTTGGAGTATTTGTGTTTCTGACTTTTAGTGCTGAGCATGTTACTTTGTTTCTGCTGATACAGAGGAGGAGTTTCTGAATTTACGGCTTGGTTATCTGTATGCTCTCTAAGGATGCAGTTGAAGACATAAGATATTTAAGGAGGATTGTCCAAGTCATAAGCAGGGATCCTGTAAACAAAGAAGAGTTAGTGCTTGGTGTCTAGACAGCAGTAAAAGAGAGACAGTGCGTGTGTGTGTGTGCAGTCCATATGGGCACGTGCAATGGCAGCATCAGAATGTGAGCAGACACAGCAGAGTGTAAGTCCCATTACTGATTAACAGAGATAGACAAGATCCCCAAAATTGACTCCAGGCCTAGTAGGAGATAAAATTTGAAATGTAGAATCATAAAAAGTTTTGGGTGGGAGGGGACCTTAAAGATCACCCAGTTCCACTCCCCTGCCATGGGCAGGGACACCTTCCACTATCCCAGGCTGCTCCATGCCCCATCCAGCCTGGCCTTGAATGCTTCCAGGGATGGGGCATCCACATCTGGCTTTACAATTTTACAACACTGTAGCTTTACACCAGCCTGAAAGGAGGTTGTAGCAGGTGAAGGTCAGCCTGTTCCCAAGTACCAAGCAATAGGACGAGAGGAAACTGCCTCAACTGCACCAGGGGAGGTTTCGATTGGATATTACAAAAAATTTCTTCACCAAAAGCATTATCTAGCATTGAACAGGCTGCTCGGGGAAGAAATGGGGCACTCACTATCTCTAGATGCATTTAAAAGATGTGCAGATGTGGCACTCGGGGCCATGGTTTAGTGTTGGGCTTAGCAGTGCTGGGTTAAAGGTTGGACTCACTCCTAAGGGTCTTTTCCAACCTAAATGATTTTATGCTTTTATTCTGCCTTGTGTTAGGTTTAAGTAAAAGTATCATGTACACCATGATGTTAGGGTTGAGCCACAATAGCAGGAGGTAAAGAACCCTTGACTACCTCTGCTGAAGTGTTTTTAATTATTTACTTGGAGTAATGACTGAAGTGTGAAGAGGCGTGTGTGTGTCTGTAAAAAAACTGTCTTGTTTTTCTCTTTGTGGGAGGACTGTATTTGGGAATCCGTGGTGAGTGGAAAGTGAGTAGTAGCTTCTGAACTCTCTTGAAAGAAAAATATCATTAGTCTGGCAGATTGTCAGCAGCAAATGGTACATTTATTTTTGGCATAAAACTTGCTAGCAAATAAAGAGACTTCCCTTACTGTTGTTAATAATAAAAATGAGGAGGGACTGATTATCTGTGCTCAGTAGCTAATATTCTGCTTCTTTTTAGTATCCATGTAAGACAGATACAATGCTTTTGACAAAAGCCCTTTTGTATTTTAATAAAAATAAAACCCCCACTTTATAATATACTGATAATCTGCTTCCAATTACATATCTAACTTTAAATCCTTTTATTATGTTTATAAGCTTTCACAAGCTATGTACAAACAATTGCAAAATTTCCCATGTGTTTAAAGACAGAGATATCAGTCTTCAGATGGGTGGAATACTGAGAGTCTTCATCCTAGGCCAGTTTTACTTCCCCAGCATTTCAGAGGAACTTTTTCACATCTACTACTAGTGGTAGTAATGTAGGGAAATAATATTTTTTTTAATAAAAATGTTTGTTTACACTTAAATTAGGTGACCTCTAGCTATGTTGAAAATTTTAGGAAGCTCAGAATAATGATCTAACTCTATTTTTATCTGGGTAATAATAACAACAGCAATATTTTGTTTAATGAATTGTTGCTTTAACTGTTAGGGTACCATTTTTTTATACTCAATGCCATTCTGCCCAAGTTCTTAGAGTCCAGCTAACACAAATACATAACAATTGTTTATTTGCATTCTGCAGAATGTTTTGATAACTGGTAGCTTCTATTTCCTCTGGGTGCTATAAATAAATTTGGTGCCTGAAGAGTTGCAGTGATAAGGAAGAGCAGAAACGTACTGTACAAAAAGGAAAGACTCTTTAGTAAAGTTCTTCAATAAAAGCAAGTTTGACAAGAATATGAGGATGTAACTTAAAATTTGGAAGTGGTGTTAAGACCACAATCAAGTCTTTTCCTCACAATTTCTTGTAATGAGTAGTCAGTGAAGATCTGCAGCAGCTCTGTATTTTTCAGAGTTGGATGCATATATTGGGTGCTGTCCCAATTTCTGCCTCTGCAAATCTGCTGAATTACAACTCACTTTATATTTAATTTGCTAATCACCACAAAATGCCAAAGTCCTTATCTATTTCTACATTTTAAATAAAGAACTTCTCTTTCTTCATTTTTTTCCTGCACTCCATTTGGTTTAACTTAAAAGCTTCAACATTAATTTACTTGGGTGAGAAATACTGTGAGTAAAGCACTGGCCGGGGATTTGTAATAATTAGATTCTATTTCCAAGTGTGTCACAGGCTGCTGTGTGAGTTCAGAGACATTTGGTTATCTGTGCATCGAGGATAAGGAAGTTTTTTTTTCTTTGGTGTCTATGTGGTTAACTTGTGTTTATATCCTTGTACAAATATAACGGATGTGGTACTTAGGGACAGGGCTCAGTGATGGGCTTGACAGTGCTGGGGAATAGTTGGACTCGACCGTCTTAGAGGCGTTAGCCAACCTTAATGATTCTGAGTTTCTGTGCTGCTTTAGGATAAATGCAAACACTTAATTGAAAAATACTTTGTAGCAGCTCTGATAGTTGAAATCAATAGCAAATAAGTTTTATGTCCTGTATGTTAGGATGGAAAAAAGATAAATGTATTTTTAAGTGACCTCATTAAAAAAGATCCATTTAAGCACTACATATAATTGTTCCAGCTGATGCACAGACTCACTGGGCCTCCTGTCAGTGAAAATGTTTTTGTTGAAAGAAAATCTCCTTTATTGCATTTTAAAAATTAAAGGAGTACTTATTCTTAAAAAGTAGGTAGAGGCAGACTGTAGTGCAGCAGCTAAAGTGTTTTTAAAGCATCATATTATAAGATTAAAAAGTTGGAGCCTTTAGTGTATTCTTGTCATGGGAATACAAATTTGAATGATTAACCCCTTTCTATTTATAGCTGTTTTCTGTGAGTTACAATTCCCGTTCCAGTTAACTTCTAGGTGAATCTCATGAGAAGGCAGTGCAATTCTTGCCTTAGTCTATCTCTGCAGCTCATCATTTTGGTATCCTTGAGTTACTTTCTTTTTAATGTGAATTTCACAAATCACAGCTGTATTTTCAGATTTAGTTGTGATTTGATAACTTGTCAACTTTTTTTTGTGTGCAACTGTAGGATTTATAGAGGCCTGTAGCATTTGGTGACTCCTTTTGTCTTCGCAGCACTGCTTGCCAGTTTTTTAAAATCCTGGTGTGTCAGTGCTTAGGGGGAACTCCTGGGGTTATTGCCCCACAAGAATGGGAGATGTACTCTGTGTGCTATGCTGATAAAGCTTGAAAGAACCAGACAATTTATATTCGCCAATTACTGTGGAAATTTTCCAATCTCTTGATGCCCTGTGTTGCTTCTTTATTGTTGATTTAACTGGGACTTGTTGGCCAGGAAAGTTGTGTGCTACTCTTTGGGTGGTTTTTAGTTCTGTTTGTGCAGTAATAAAAGGTTTCTACCTATGTAATGACAATTTTATTGAAAAAGAGGCAGTGGTTAGACCCCTTGTATAAGAAAGGTCCTTCAGAAATGGCAGCATTCCTGAAACCTTTGACTCAAGCATCTACTTTTTGGTGATGAACAGTCCCAGTAAACCTGAAGAAAGATTTATTGGGGTGTGGTGGCAAAAGAAATGGTTTATTTTTAAATTTTCTGTTGTTCCGTGATGCACTTTTTTTCTTGCAATGTACTGGTGAGAAGTGAAATAGGATTTTAGAGGGGCTTTTTTTTTCTTAACCACTTATCTTGAAAGAGAATTTGAAAGGAGTTAAGGCAAATATTTTTCAAGCCTTTCTTTGGTAAATTACTCTTCTGCTGTCAAATATGGTGTTGAGAAATTTCTGTCTTGGTCAAGCCATTGTTGTTTGTGTGGAAACTGAAAAGCCTTTGTTCAGTTGTAGGAGTCACTTTTTTGGTTTCTGCTTTTGTCATATTTTAATAATTGCTTTCTTAAATAAAGCTGCTGCTGCTCCAGCGGTTCTTTTCTGTGCCCAGGTTTGCATCTCTTGTATCCTACTGCTCCTGTAGTTTGGAGGTGAAGCAACAGGCTGGGGTGCAGAATGCAGTGAAGTTGTGTCAAAAGGAAGTCTCCAGTGATTGGGAAAAGGAGGAGCTCATAATCATTTATCAGAGAGAGGGTGGGTTTTAGGTGCCTATTGCCTGAAAGTAAATACTGGTGTCATAATTTAGGCATCTACTGCCTCTCCTCCATCCTTCTACACCTTGCATCTGAAAGTGTCAGAGTGGTCATTTTCAGTCCAGCCTTTGTCAGGTTCTTCTTTGGTCTGGTGGTTTTGAGATATTACACAAACTCAAGAGGGTTGTATTTTATTCTTTGCATCTTGCTCTTCATGGTTCATCTCAGTCAGAAACTGCTTTGTGATTTGATCCCACTGAGTACAGAAATATCCTTACTCTGGTTACAGCAGTGATTTCACTGCAGCACCTACAGAACTAAAGGTAGGAGGTCACTGCCCCGTGCCAGAGAGGTGCCAGCTAGGCTACCTGCCCCCTTTCTGAGCGAGTTTAATCCCCAGGCTTTCAGTGCTCTGCCAGTGCTGCTGTCACAGCATCGCTGCTCTCTATGTTTCACACTCTGAGGTGAACACCCTGGGTACTGCTCTGAAAGGGTTCTTGGGGCAAGTCACGGCTCCAGCACTGCTCAGGGTTGGTTCCTTCCCAGAATGTGGAAGGGAATTTCTCACTGAAGTGCTCCTGATGCCACAAAACGCTTTTACTTCTCTCAGAAATTAGCCTATGGAACAGGTAGTTGGTTAATGGGTTGAAATGTTTTTGTTAATGAAGGAAGCCAGAAAATGTCATGTAGTCTGCTTTACTGCGCTGAGCATTGCAGCTGATGGAAATACATGTTTTGGGGTTGATCAGTTTGTTTTTACATCAAGTATTCAGTAATTTCAGGTGCTATGTCTAAAGGCCCTGTAAAATATGTGAATACTGTTCAAATGTGACTTTTGGATGCAAATTCAGATTTGAACTGTGGGTTTGCTGAGAGGAGGATTGCCTTTTGTGTTTGGTGTTTTGTGGAGTGTTTCTTGGTTTTGGGAGGTATGAGGGGTTTTTTGTTTGTTTTTTGCTTGTTTGTTTGTTTTTCGGGTTTTGTTTTTGAAACCAAGCACTCCCTTGCTTGCAGCCTGGGATTAGTACAAATTTGGGGCTCTTAAATTACATAATTATTATGAGTTGTCATGCTGAAATTATGCTTCATATTTTAAACATTTCTTCTATGAAGTCTTACTACCTGAAAGAGGAGGGAGTGGGGAGCAAGAGCAGATTAAAATACACACTTTTATTATCTAAAAGAGCTCAACAGATTTGCTTTTGAGTGTTGGATATAGCTGGAGGTAAACTGTATTTATTAGATGCTTGTATTTTTCATTCTTCAGCACAGGAACTATTTTTAGTGATTATTTCTAGTTTCTTATCCTATTTACTGTATGCATACTGTTAGTGATGGAATGCTGTTATTATGTATTTTGTGGTAATATTTGGAATCAAATAGTGAGTTGGACTGCAGCACAATGTCTTTAAAATACACTTAGGTATTGATGTGTTGGTTCATAGTCTCTTGCAATCCACACTTGGGAGTTTATTTTAATCGTAAAGAATGAAGCCTTTCAAGTGATACCTAGAACAGAGTGGGCAGTACCTCCCCAAAATGGCTCATAGTAATTAATTGCTGAAAAATTACTCAGTCTTGCTTTTTAACTCTATGTTCTCATTTATATAAATTCATATATGAACACAACAAAAAGCAGAATTTGGGAACTAAAGAGAAGTAAATTTGCATAGTTTCACCATATTAGGCATTTCACAGAATGTAATGGGGAATTGAAACATCAGGACATGAAAGTAGAGAAGAAAATAGACTTACACAAATCACAAGAAACAGAAATCACAAGTAGCTCTACGAATAATGTTTCAAGTAACTAAGTAGTCATGATGGGATCTTTGCAGAACCCGGATGAAGACTCACTGCTTTATTTCTCTGTTTAAAGTGCAGGTAAATATTTATTCATTTTGTAAGTTTTGGGTGGAACCAGTAGGGGTTTTTCAGTGTTTCTTTTGTCTATGACACACTAGTGAGTAGAAAATGCACCAACTATAAGGGCCATGTTCGGGTGTTCCTGAGTTCGGAGGAAATGCTTAGTCAGTGCTTATGCACCTTGAGCCTTTCAGAGTCTAAGGCAGTCAGAGAGAAATCATGAAGAAGGACTTAATAAACTTTAGAATGCTTGAAAATGGCTCATTAAATGAATATAAGATTTCTTTATTAAAAATAATGGTGTGACGGCAGTTTTGTTCTAGGGCAAGTCTTTGTATTCTGCCCAATAATTAGATTCAGTAGTAGGTTACAAACTGAAAGTATGGGACATAATTGTGTTGTGACAAAAGACCAAAGAAACAGGTATTAGGAATTGCTGTGCTGCTGCCCATTAATGCCCCTGCCCTTGCCCCCAAGACTTCTGCCCTCAAACACTGCTCTAGATGTAATGAAATTCCATGCAGAATCAAATATTTTATTATTGCTTGCAACCTGTTTTAGGATTCGGAACGCTGAATTCGGGTGGCAGGACTGCTGAGAGTGTGCAGGGATTGCAGACAGGCTGGCTGGGGGTTCACTGACTCCTGCAAACACCTCTGTGGGTGTCTCAAGGGCTTGTGCAGGGTGGTGGCTTTGTCTGCACCTGCCTGAACTGCTGTTCAGTGGTTAGGCTAGCTCAGCTCGAGCCTTTGGGCCTCACTCTGTGTGTGTGTGTGTGTGCACGTGCATGTGTAGGTGAGGATTTTGTGGAAGAGGAGCCCTGCTCAAGACCACGGCTTCCAGTTCTTACTTCTGTAAGCCACGTATAGAGAACCAGATTGAGAAAAGCTGCACCAGCAGGCTGGAGGTGAAAGTGATCTGTAGGCCGTGGGAGGAGTTACATCTTCACATGGATGAGTCTGTTCAGTCTAAACTATTCAGCTTTTTGTCACCAGCTTTGGAGCTGCTGAGCCAGCAGGGTAATCACTTGTGCCCCGTGTTGTATCAGAACTGGAAATGAGCTGGAAAGTGTTGCTCACTTGACTCCATGTTTGTGCAGCAATATAAAGCAAATCTAAGCACTTGTTTGTGAGTCATCTGAAATTATGAAAACATTGCTGTTTTGTAAAATAGTCACACGCAGCCTTGAACTTTGTGCTTTTGGAACCATAGAGTACCAGGCAGAGTACATCCTCCAGCCCAGAGCCCCTCCTAGGATGTTTTCTTATTCCACACTTGTCGTTAGCGGTGATCAGCGCTGGCAGCCAGCCCTCGGATGCTGCGGGCATTTGCAGGATCTCCCATAGCAGAGACTTTGCCAGTCTCCATCTCGGCACACTGCCCTCAGATCAGAGAATGACTGGCTGCCTGACAGAATGTGAGAGGAGCCTTTTTTTTTTGTTAAGCTTCGTTAACAGTGATGTGTTCCCCCTTCTGCTTTGCCCAGAGGCATTTCTTTTGAAGATGACAGAGCAGGAAAAAAAACAGTTGAATCATTCGGGAAAAATAAAAATAAATTATTTTTGTTTAGGTTTCTGTTTGTTGATCCTAAATAGTGTAGGTGATTCCTTCCCCTCTGAAACTATCTGTTCCTTGCTCCTTTAGTGGAAAGTCCTCCATTTTCCACTGCCAGTAAGAGTCCACAGCCTTTTGCCCTGAAGTTTGACTTTATTGTAAGGACAGAAATTATTTGCCTCACAACTTCAATCAGATTGAGTTCTAAGATACAATTAGTAGGAAGGTTTCTGGGTTACTTAACCTTGAGCACCATCAGGCAGGATACATCACTGTGAAAGAGGGACACACCCTACCCCCCTCCCAGATAAATTCAAATGTCAGTAACTGACACAGTTAAAAAATCACGATGTACTAAATAGAGTTGGTGTAAACTTGCAAGATCTTTCTGATGTTGTCTTGCAGTTCCAAATTGAAAGGGAACTCAGCAGCATGTGTTACCAAGTAAAAAAATGATTCATTGTAAAGCATATTAGTCTGTGCTTGTGTGAGGATAAATTTGTTTTAACCGAGCCTGTTGGACACTGAAGGGGATTTCAGAGGCAGCTCTCTGTGAAGAGTGAACAAGGCTTCCCTACAGGGTGATTCACTGTAGTGGGATACAAAGCTCCTGCCCTCAGTCACCCACTGGATAAATGTAGTTATGGTATTGAGTTCTTCTTGATGAAGATTTAACTGAGTTCAGCTTCAAATCATGTTTTAACTGTTATCTGTTTAACTTAAAGAATAACATTGACTTATATTTTTAGTTACTTGAGAAAATCCTAAGTGGTCTCTGCTTTGCCCATCTTCAGGAATAAGAAAGGCTACAAACTGACTTATAGTTCTGACATGGATGTCTTTTTTGAACTTATTTGGTGTTCTGCAATTTCTGTCTTTGCCTTTTTTTTTTGTTTTTCCGTGGCTGTTCTTTTGCAATGAGAACTTGTAGTTCTATGCCTGTTCAATTTTGGTTAAAAGACTTTGCACAAGGTAGTTGGGTTTCATATTTCGGAGAAGTCTGAGGCCTTTTAAAGGATATTTTTGGTTTCTGACCAAGCACCAACACCTGGGAAAGCAGAACACAAAGAAGAATGCTGTCCTGTGTGTAACAGTGTGCTGTCCATTGTCAGTAAGGTATTTTGTCACTTGATATTCCTGCAGAAATAAGTGCCACCTTTAAAAGGTCAAGACTGGTGTATGCTGTTGAAGAGACTTTGGGCACTGCATTGTTAAAATGGTGCTTATGCAGAGCTCTGCTCTCTGGCTCAGCTTGCACACAACACTAGATAATATATGAAAAACACCTTTTTCAGATCTAGGCTTTAACCTGCATTTTCAGCCTGTGCCCTCAGGTATGCAGCGTGTGGAAGCTGGTAGTTGCAGTCATTTAGGCAGATGTGCACCGCTGCAAGTTTCTCTTTTTCACTGTTTTAATTCCTGGACTTGAGTTGTGATGGCTTAATTACTGACAGTGAATGTTCTTGAAGACTTTTATGTGTATTATTATTGGAACTTAAGACTGAGGAAGACTGAGTTGCTTTATATGTTTCAGTATTTTTTAAGTGGAAGATATTTGGTGTATTTACTAAAGGTTAATTTTTGTTTTCTATCTTAGACTTGGTGAGTTTCTTCATGGCTACAGCAGCTAATTTAGCATGACATTCACTTGTCCAATCTTCAGCACTACTGAGAGCATGAAGTGCCCCAGACAGCTTTGAAGTGACCGAAGCTGTGATCCAAAAGCTCTAAAATAGCCCAGCTGTGTGCTTCTCTGTGTATCACTGTCCTAAACATCTGTTAGTGCTCTTCTGACTCTTCCTCAGTGCTTTCTTCCAGAGTAAGAGGTTTAATTACAGAGAAAATACCCAAGAAACTGCTATATCATGTCATTCAAACCACTCAGAGTTCCTTATCCTGAAGTAAACCGGGAGCATCCTCTCCAACAAATGAATTTTTTTGTGCACCCTGGAAGAATTGACTGAGCAGGCTGTCTGATGGGCCTAGAAATTGTTATAGAGCAGAAGACAATAGGGCCACAATTAGCCCAGTAATTTCTATGCATCTTATATTTCCTATGAATGATTTTTTTTCCTTCTGTTTTTCCTTTTCTCTGTCTTTGTGAGTGGCCTATTTCCTTGGCTTGTAATTGTTTCTCTTGAATGTTAGATGCCACACAGGAGTTTTAGGCAAAAGTTTCTTGTAGATCTTCCCCCTTTCTTTCCTTGTGATATTATTTTCTTAGGTCATACATTCATAAGTGTTTCTGTGGACATAGGGAAGTATAGAGTGTAGGTGGAGAACTGTCAAAAGTTTTACTGTATTATCACAGGCATTTTTATTACCATCACATAATTTTGATTGCTGAATTGCCTCATAATAATGTCAACATTTTAGAAAAAACAAGTTATGATTTACATAAAAACAGTATCCATATAATGAAGGTGTAATTAAAGGGCTCATGCAAATGATTATTTTGCCAAATGCAATTTCTTATGCAGATGCTGCAAGCTGGAATGGAAAAGGATTTCTGTTGGGTCCCTGGTGGGTACTGTCAGAAGTCGTCATATGGGTGTGGGCCCAAGGTGGTTTGGGGGTGTGTTTCTGGCTGAGCTCACACCCAACAGACCCATAGTGGAGGCTCTGCTAGGAAAGTCCAGCTACCAGTTCTATTTTTTCCATGTTCTTTAGAGAGGTGCAATGGGGAAAAGATGTGCTCATTAGAGAGTCCAGTTTGTGAGGCAGTTCCTTCAAGTCTTTCTGATCTTTATGCAGTTCCCAAATATGATGCTGGCATGTTTCGTACATAGTGGGAGTCCTCACCGGCTGTTCATAGTCAGTGAAAGGCCAGCAGAGTTTGTACCCTGTCTGTTGGGTGATACAGTCACCAGTCTTTGAAAAATCCTCCTCTCGTGATGTGGAGGTGGAGGGTGTCCTGGCTGCCCAGGATGTGATCTGCTGCCCATTGATACCGGCTCTCTTAACCCCTGCTCTGAAAAACAGGAAGAGTTGGTTGGCGAGAGAAATGAGACTGCACACCCTCATTGTCTAAGGAAGGGTTTGTTTCACCTGAATGAACATAGTAATAGGTGGTGTCTGTGTACTTCAGAAATGGTTTAAGGGCACAAGGGCTGGCTGATCCCCCACAGTTGGTTGCAGAGGCCCAGAGGAGGCCTTTTGTCCATGCTGAGTCTGAGCTGCAGAGATACAAAGTGCTGTGAGAGCAGAGGGGAAGCAGAACAGGGAGCTGTAGGGAAGCGAGAGACCGGGGTGAGCACAGGAACTGTGATGAGCTATTCACAATGCACTGGTCTGTTAAAGCTGTACAGTTTACAGACCCTGGATAATTTCTGGGCTCCCACCATCTGATTTGTCATCATGTGTCTGGTTAGCCATTGACCTCTAGAAGTTTGGGATATCCAATTTTTAGCCAAATAGTATCCTGCTCCTGCCATGGGGTATAGTGCTTCAGTCACACACTGTGGCCCCTGTGTGAGGGGCCACAGGTCATGCAGGGTTTCTTCCTTGGTTGGAAGTTCTGCTGTCATGCCTGTTAGCTAGAGTGGGATGCATTTCACATCCCCTCCTAAGCTCCTGCCTGCTGGCCAGTAGCTTTTGATTTGGATGTTTCTGATTCCACAAGTACAAATATTGACGTGGCTGTAAAACATGAATGCCAGGCTGGTAGGTCAGCCTTGGTTCTGTGAGATCCACACTGTTGCTTTGTCCTTGCAATTTCTAAACCATATAATACTGTCTTCATTTTTCTCTAGTCTTCCTTTTTGCATGTTGCCTGCTGTAGGCTCCTAGACATTAATTATGAGAAGTTTCTGGACTAGCTCATGCCTCTGTAATTAAATACCAAATACCTCAACTCTGTGTGGATTGGCTTCTTGCACACCAGGTGAAAACCCATTTTGAGACAACACCTTTATGTACCAAAAGGTTGTGCATGGAGCAGTAACTTAACTTTTTTTCAGACTTAAGCAGGTGGGGCAGCAAGTATTTATCCCTCAAAGCCACTGAAAAGTCTGAGTTGCTTCAGAGGGCTCTCCATACCAGTTCCCAGGGGAATTCTGCTCTGCATGGGAAAGGGGCAGTGACAGCCCTCCCTCCCTCCTGGCCACTGTGCTGTGTTGAGTTCTTACAAGCACAGTGGGACCTTCTTGGTGTGGTTTAGAAAAATAATTGTTTATGGGAAGTACAGGGTAGTTACAGGTCTTGTGCTTTGTGGCTTGGCCTACAAACCTGTAGATAACATCAGTGCAAACTGATAGCTCTGCTCAAGGGGAGTTTAAGTAGTTTTTGTTTTCTCCTCTTTATTGAGAGCTTGATTGGCGAGGTAGAGCTAATGAGGGTGATGTCCTGGCTCTGGACGTGTTTTGCCCTGTCCATCTGTGGGGTATTTGTTGGTCAGAGACCTACTGAAGCTTTCACACATTGAGCTATGAATAGGAAGATGGGATCACTATGTCATTGTTGTGGTTTTAGTAGTGGGGAGGGGGCCATAAAGATGGCTCCTGTAAGAAGTTTCTGGAATTCTTCACCATTTCCAGCAGAGCCAATCTCTGATGGCTCTGAAGATGATGGACACGCCACTGGCCATGTCTGGGCTAATTAGAAAGGTTGGTTACACCTCTGTGATGAAATAATTAAGGAAACATCAAAACAAGATGTACACGCAGCTGCCTTTAATTAGAGAAGGAGGAGGATGTGAGAACATGTGAGGGAAAACAACATGGAGGCACCAAGGTCAGTGGAGAAGGAGGGGGAGGAAGTGCTCCAGGCTCTGGAGCTGCGATTCCTCTGCAGGCCGTGGTGAGCCCATAGTAAGGCGGGGTGTCCCCCCTGCAGTCCATAAAAGTCCATGAGAAATGCAGAGCCACCCGCAGTCCGTGAGTGAGGTGCCAACATTGGAGCGGGGAGATGTCGGAAGCCGCAGCAGCCATAGAAGAAGACGCAAGAGCCACAGATGCCAGAGAAGCCGTAGCAAGTGCAGCCCAGTGAGAGACAGAGACTAAGATAAAAGTCCCGCAGTTTGCGAAGGAGGTGACCACGATGAAGCAGGTAGATGTCGGAAGAAACTGCAGTCCAAGTGAGAGACCCGGTTAGAAAGAGAAGGGCCCCTTGCTTCCATGCTAGAGCAGTTTGTCCTTAGAAGACTGCATTTCATAGACAAGAAAAACCACGCCACAGAGGTTCACAGAGAACTGTCTTTCGTGAGAAGGACCCCACGGCAAAAGCAGAAGAAAAAACTCCTCTCCCTAAGCAAGGGAAGAAGATCTTAGAAACAGACTGACCTGAACCCCCACACCCTGTCCCCCTTGCACTGTTAGTGGGAAGGAGGGAGGGGTGGGGAGTGAAAAGAAAGGTGTCTTTTAAAGGTTTAGTTTATTTCTCTTATCCTCCTTCTAACTCTGGTAGTAATAAATTTCACTTTGCAACTTAAGTTGAGCCTGGTTTGTCCTTGGAGCATTTTCTCCCGGTTCCTTATCTCAACTCATGGACCTTTGAGTTAATTCCCTGGGTGTTTTTGTCCCCCCTCTCCTTCCCTCCTCTACCCAGCTGTGGCAAGGGAGGGAACGAGTGAGCAGCTGCTGTGGGTGCCTGGCACTTAGCTAGGGTCAAACCACAACAATCATCAACTCAAATTCTCCATAGTAGAACAACAGAAAATATTATAGTCTTCAAGAAACCCCACCAGAACCCCCCCCCCCAAACAAACAAAAAACCTCCACCAAAATCACCTTACAGCCTAGAGGAAAAAGAGAAAATGTGCTTAAGATAATAAAGGCAACTCTCTCCCTTTTTTTTGTCTCTAACTACAATGGACATCTGCTGATTCAAATAGAGTGTACAAAAATTTGAAAATACTTGTAGCAGCTAAAAATGTTTTTTGACTAATTCATCATCCTAATACTTAATAGAATAAATGGCATAGTCTAATTATTACTTCCTTGTTTCCCTTTCTGGTAGCAGAGTGTTTGTGGATTTGAAATTCATTTAGTTGTTAGATTGTGTAATGTAAGTGTGGTGCAGTAGTATTTGAAGACAATAAAAAATAGTGTGATTAATTAGGTATTTCTGCACAGAGAGTTGGTGCAGCTTTTAAACCAAATACAAATTGCTGATTTTCTCATTTGGTCAGTTACATTATGTTGTGTTTTGCTTTATTTTAGATTACATTGAGTCATCTTGTGGAATCTTCTGAAAAAACAAGAGTAATAGGAAGAAAATGTTTAATAAAAGTATCTTTGCTACACAGTTAGACTGAAACAGAAAAGGTTCTTTGGAGTAAGTATTACAGGGTTGGGGGGTTCTTTTGTTTTGTTTTTTTTTTATTATCTTTTGCTTGTAAAGTCAGCCTGGTTATTAGGCTTTTATTGTATTTAACTTTGTTATAGGTATATTAAAAAAAGAACTGGGTGACTCCATTTCAGTTGATCAGCTGGTAATGGACACATGGATTCTCACTGAACCATCTTCCATCTTGGAAGTACTTGTATCCTGTGAAATTTAGCTGGGTTTCAGATTTTTCCCTTGGCTGCTATGTATGCTGCTACACAGTGAACAGGGAGTGGTCTGGTATAGATGGGATTACCTATAAGCCCCTATTTGCTGGCAAAAGTTGAAGCATTGCTTGAATTGTCCAGGGAATTTGAGAATACACTTTTTTTCTCTTTGCCTGTAACTCTCCAGTCATGGCACTTTGAGTGACTTTGATATTTTTGTTGACACTATTATAGTATTTGTCCTGTGTTGTAGTTCCGTCATTCATCAAACTTGCTTATGGTTTCAATTTATGGATCTCAGGTACATCTTTTCACTGTTTGTAGTTCACTTCCAGCTTTTATGAATTCTAAACTGACATATGTGTCTCATTTATGATAAAAGAAGCCTCTCTACCTAATGCAGGGACTATGAATTGCACTTTTGCTACCAAATGAACATGTAAATACTGGTACAGTATAATTCATAATTTCTTTCTACTTCATGTGCTTGACATGAGAAATGTAATCATTTTTTCTGCCACTTTGCATCAGATTGTCAGATGTTTAAACATATTCTCATTAGAAACTGGGAAAAAAAAACTGCCTGTGTCTGATGCAGACTTGACTCATGCTGTGTGATTATGTGAGTGTAATTCTGCAGCAGTCACTGGAAATACCTTGAATGCCTGGTTAAGAATGAAAAATCTCTGCCCATTAGGACTGAAAGGGGTGAGAAGTGATTTTAGTTTACAAGAAGTGTATTTTGGCATATTGCTTTATTACCAAGAGGAAATGACTCCTCTTAGCTTCTTCTTTAAACACAGATGTATATAGGGTGTCATAATTTGGGTAGAAAAATGTCTGTGGAACCTAATCAGACAAGAAAAGCTTTTTCTACTTGGTGTTTTTAACAAAGTCTTTTTAACTGGCAGAATAACATGTTTGGATTGATTGATTTTCTGCCTTAAAAAAAATACGATAAAATTTTCAATGAAATGCGGACTTAAAGAAGTTGATGTGTGTTAGTTCCCTTTCCCAAAGCACTTGAAAGAAATGTTACAATTTTCAGTCAGCACATTTCAATTTGCATCAGTTCCTGGTTTAGGTCATGTGTCAAGTGACTGGAGTATTTACTCATGTGAAATGTTCTTGTAGCCCCTGACTCTGAATTCTGAGCCCTGAAGTTTTCAGGAGCTGTATTATCTGGAATTATTTGTCTTTTACTGCCTCATTAGATTGCACAGTGGAAATACAGGCACCTGTTCACAATGCCCCAATACAAACAAACAAACCTATTTGCTGCCTGCACACTTAGTTTGACAAGTTAATTCTTGACTCTGGTAGTCAAGTTACCAAAACAGATACACAGTAAAGTTAAAACTGAGCTCCTCAAACAAATAAAATGAAGAATGTCCACTGGAGACAGCTTTAGTCATTTGAAGTCATTGTATTTAGGCTTATGCCAGACAAAAAACTTGCTCAGGTGTTCAATAGTTGGTAAACTTGTCTTACTTCACTCCTCCCTCTTTTTTTTTTTTAAGAGACTCAGAGAATTCAATTGTTACAACTTAAAATTGATTCTGATTTTTCCTTTTTGGGGAAATATTTTAGAACCCTTTTTTTTTTGGTTTTTAGTTGGACATTTGTGTGTACTTGTTTGCATTTCAATCATTACAAGGTATTTTGCAATTGGAATTTTTAAATTAAAGTACTAAAGAGCATTAAAATAAAGTGTGAGTAGCCTCTCTATTCACAGTTAGAAAGCCAGGTGCAGTTCTCATGAAGTCTTAGAAGCAGATGCAGAATCTCACAGCTGGGGAAAAGTAACCCCAGGAGCAGCCAGGCCCAGGAGTGACTGCTGAGGGGATGCTGAAGGCTCCAGGGGTGGCTGCAGTTCTGGGATACTGTGGAGCCTCCATCCCTGGGGCCTTGCAAAATTACCTGTGCTCACTCCTAAACAACATGCTTTAACTTCAGTGTTGGAGTTGATCTAGGGACCGGCTGACTCCCAGCGGCCCCTTTCAGGCTAAATAGTCTGTAATTCTTACAAATTTTAAATATTTTTGCTCCTTATGATGAATGGCTAGGGCTACTTTTGGCTTTGTTACCTTTAACTTCATGACAAATGTGTTGATTGTGTGGGATTTTTAGGATTGTGTTTTTCTACCAAATGGCATTGTATTTCAACTTGTCTTCATAAAATACATCTAAATATTTGCATTAGAGTTGAATTGTTGGATTTTCTTCAGTGCTTGATCAGCATTGAACAGTCCTGTCCATATAACAAATGGCTGTGAACAGCCACCTCTGAATCTGTGTGATGGGGGACATTGAAGTTGGTGTTGGAAGAAAAATAACTGCAAAAATCCAGACCAGATTTTGTGAGAAACAGACCCCATCAGGAAGAATGACTGGCCTGATGAAGCATGTAAAATTTATATTTTTTTCCATTAAAGGACATCTCTCTACCTTGTGGGATACATGACATCTCTGTATGAGACTTAAGCACAGTCTGCTTGTGTGGTAGCCCTGTGTTTTGGCCTGTGTGCCCTCCTTGTAGGTGAAAATTTCATTCCTCATTAATATTCAACTGGTTTTAATTATTTCTCAGTTTCACCTCTCTCTGTAGATGAATGCAGTCTGTCTGCTGGAGAATAATCCTCTTTCCTAGAGGTTTTGATGAAAATATCAGAAAATATTAAAAGGTGAATTTTTTAGTCCCTGTATGAAGAGTTATCTACTTATAGGAAAACCTAATTTTCTGTTTTTAACTCTTTTTTTATAGTAGTCATCTAGATGTAACATCTTAATAGCTGAAGGAAAAACAGTTGGCTGCTGGTGAGATTTGATGGTCCATTTGTACAATTCCAAAGGAGAGGAAATATTAACTATTTATATATTTAAATATCTTGTAAGTGGAATGTTTCCTTTGTATTTACAGTGGAACAAAAAATACTTTGAGTGGTAGAACAGGCAAGGCAATAACAGAGAGCAGAACTAATACTGGTTTTATTATTTCCTAGTTTTCTTGTCAGTGTGTTAAGAAGTCTGGTACAGCTCTTGTTTAGCGATGGGGGGACAGGGCCCCTACAGTTTACTTAGTACAATAAATCAATAAAAGCACAACTCCAGATTCTAAATGCATTTTTTCACACTCATGACGGAGACATTGCACAGTAGTTCTAATAATAGCTTGGCCTGTTAGAAAACCAGGCCTCCAGGCTGTAGTTTTGCCTACATTTCTTGAAATGATCTTAAGAGCTGTCAAGTGGCCAGCCAGCCCTGAGGCTGGGAGGAAGTCACCCTGCCTCTGCAGCTGCTGCTCCTGCACCTTCACTGTGCTGGAACCAGCAGTGGTGCATCTTCATGGAAACAGCCTGGCTTGCCTGTGTTAAAAGGACATCTTCTTTCTGGGCTGTGGTTCCTCTCTCTCTCTCTCCTCCTTTCCCATTCAGACCGGCTGGCCAGTCCTCCTTCCCTTGTGCCCTCTTCATTCACCTTTTTTGTTAAGCTTTGTTTTGTTTGTTTGTTTAAAATACCCATGTGAGCATGCCATCATTTAAATGTTTAGTCTATTCTTGGAACTCAGCATACCCTAACATTTCACACTAACCTCCTTTGAGTACATAAAGTATCTACAGTGCTCTGCAGTGTCAAAAGGGAGTTGTGAACTCACCCGTTCTAATCTTTTCCCAAATCTTCTGTCTCACCTTTCTGTCCTGCAGTGTGCTGTACAGAATGCATTGCCCCTTGTGCCAGGGCCCATTCTACCTGCTGCTATTGAACATTTTCCAAAACATCTAAGACAGCTGTTTTGCAATGTTTCTAGAGGTGAATCTCCCTGATGTTTTCTCACAGCCCACTTGATACAGAATACTAAATAATTGGCCTGGGCTTCTTTCCATTGGAGCTTTTCTCCTTCTTGTTTCCCTGACACTGTTGCTCAAGGTGTCAAATGAACTGCTACTCCTGTGATGGTACTTTTCCAGCCTGCTGTTTTCTTCCATTGCTTTATATTCCCTCCCTGCTCAACCATGCAAAACTTCATTCCAGGGAGCTAAAAGGGAATGTTTTCTCATAGTGTCCCTAGCTTCAGTGTGATCCAGTGATTGGCTGCTTCTAAAGACAATTTCACACAGTAATATTGAAATGTGAAAGGACTTTTTCTTCTCCCTGCAGCTCACTTTACTTGCACAATTCAAGAGGATGGCCTGAAACTCTTAGTTTAAATTTTAATATATCTATGCAGTGATTTCAAGGTAGAACAGAGGATGGCTGTGAATTAGCTGTGAGAAGCTGTTGTGTTACTGCTGAGTTTTGTGCTCATTATGAATTATGTGCTGCCTGTGAATTGTCGGAAGTCTGTCAGAAGCTTGGGACTTAAGTTTTATTCACTTGTTCAATTCATCATGAATATTATTTGGAGGGAGCAGAAAATGCATGTATTTGCCTGAGTATAAAATAACAGGAAGTAAGATTTTCCTTTTATCCTCATTGTTCGAGCCAAGTCTATAAGTCTTCTGAGTCTGGAATATAATTTCAGTAGTGTTGTTCTCTACATGTGGACTTATTTTCCAGGGAAAAAATTCTGAAGACAATAATCTCATTTGCAGCGAGTTTTAAAACTACACTTTCATTGAGTCCTAGAATAATTTCCATGAAAAGGGATGACTAGAGGTATTCTAACCTAACCATCTATTCAAATGAAGTTACTTTAAATTAAATTTTAAGTTGAAACCAGTTAACATGCCTGTATTTTTTTCATATCTCTTAAGTCATGTGTAAATCAATTGCAAATTCAGGTGCTCAGCATTTCTTGAAAAGTGGGCCACTTTTGTTTAGAGGCATTAATATCCGAGTAGAAACAGCATTCATTGTGGGTTTAAAATCCTGATTTCAGTTTTTAAAACTTGGTGCCTAATGCTGTGGGTACACCAGAGGAATAAAACTACAGGAGATGAACAGACAAAATAATCAGGGATCTGGGATAAAAAACCCTAATGAAATTATCTTTGTTTGTGGAAAATTAGCTGTACTTCTTAAGGAGAATGAGAGAATCTGGTCTTGAAGGCTGGGCGATCGCTCTTGGTACCAGTGTGAGCACTGTGAGGGAATGAGGCCTTTGAAAAAGGCCTTTCATGTTTTCTATACATAGATATTTTTAGAAAACTAAATGGTGATATTTTTATTCTGATTTCTGGAGGAACCCTGACTAAAGGGACACTTAATTTTCCATTCCATAGGGCCAGCTCATGTGGCAGTTGAACTAAACTGCTGGGAAATATTTATAGTACCACATGATCTTTAAAAATAACTTTCCAGGCTACTTTGTAGACGTCTTGAATTCTTAAAGTCTTTGCTATTGTAGATAGATACCCATGACATTAGTGGAGTGGAAAGATCTCAGCCTTGTTGATTTAGGCATCTGTATTTATCATCAAGTTGATTGTATTTTATTCTTGGATTTGGAAGCAGTTTGGATGGAAATTCACCTATGCAGCTGTAGAAGGCCAGAACCTTAAGTGGGTTCACTCTTCACGGCTAAGGAGGGATGGGAGAGGACAGCCAGGAAGGTGAAAAGCTGAATAGTGCTGCTCTGGCTGTAGGCTGGTGAGAGGGGATGGAACAGGGCTGCTGGAGGAGATGGAACAGGGTTGGTGAGGGGCAATGGAACAGGGCTGATGGAGGGGATGGAACAGGGCTGATGAGGGGGAATGGAACAGGAGTGATGGAGGGGATGGAACAGGGCAGTGAGGGGGAATGGAACAGGGCTGATGAGGGGAAAGGGTCAAGCTGGTGCCCAAAGTGCCCCTGGGATAGCCTGTGGGAGTTCCAGGCAGTGTTCAGACACTGCCCTGGGCAGCAGAACAGCTCCTGGGAATTTGAGATGGCTGAGGAACAGAAGAGGATGTAGTTCTACAGTCATGAGCTGGCAGTGATTTAATGCATATATTTGACTTTAATGTCTTCAGAAGAAATCAGACTTCTTCAATTTTTTTCACTTTTTCCT
Organism: Pomatostomus ruficeps; assembly: GCA_013400735.1. NCBI lineage: Eukaryota > Metazoa > Chordata > Aves > Passeriformes > Timaliidae > Pomatostomus > Pomatostomus ruficeps. The sequence continues at coordinate 62,010 of VYZT01006644.1, read as the reverse complement.
AGAGACCTTCTAAGTTTCATAGGACATGAGTCTTCCTTCATATCCCTGCATCTTTCCTTCTTTCTACCACGTCCTTTTCCCTTGTTTGTTCACAAGTATTTCATTTATAGCTGGCTCATCTTTTTATAGTACTCGATGTTTATATAGTTAGAAAAATGATTACAATTACTGTATTGAATGAGTGCTTGGTGTTTCTCCTGCTTAGACTACGTGATGTGCTGCTGCTGTTTCCTTGGAAATGGCTATGGTCAGATTGTCATCTCGTCTATTCTGGACAGTAAGATACTCTTTAAACACTGCCCTTGTGTGTCTGCATGGGTTGGCCCTTTTCACTACTGCAAGACTTTTTTTTTTTCCAGCCCCTTGACTGCCTCATGACAGAGCAAGCAGTAGATAAAGAGTGGTATTGATCACAGTGATGATTGTCTTGAACGTGGTGCTCAACAGTTGTGACAACTTGTTACATAAAGCAAAAATCTGGATAAGCAGAGTGTCCTTAGTTTTTGAATATCCAAAACAAGTTAGCTTCTGATATTTGTCCTTTAGGTAAATATTCATGGGTTTACTGAAAAGAAAAGTAAATCCAGCTTTGTATTTAACCTGGAGAGCTGTAGATGTTTATGTGCCCTTAAAATGCACCTGTGTTAAGAAGAGGTGGTGTAAAAGAAACCTATTTCTTAAGGAAAATGACTTTTTAATATATAAATGGTCCTCCCTCCAACTTTTTGCCATCTGTTTGGGATGATAGCATACTGATTTCATCCTGAGAGAACTCTGACCACATTTCAGGGTGGGTGACATCATTTCAGATGTAAGATAGCTCTTCTAAAGACTTTTCCAAATATGAGATTTTCTTGGTGCTCAGGAGAATAAATGCTATGAGAGATAATAGGGCATCAAAATTTTCCACTAACACTGCATTATATGTGCATTTGTAATTACCAGATTCTTTGCAGCTACTTTTACTTGTGTTTTATTAGTATTCTTCTGGATTATACTTCAAGATAAAACATTGGATGTTGCATTAGATTTTATATTGGTGTTCTTCTTAACAGAAGACCAGACCTCAAAGGATGAGTGACAGGGGATTTGTGGTGAGTTCACAAGTAAAGGATTTAATGACACAGTGTGAGTTTTCATAATTGCTGCATTCTTCAAAAAGCTGGTTTTAGAAGAGCTTATCTGACACAGATAAATGTTGAGTGTTGATGACAATCCAAGTGGATTTGGCACTTTTTAATGTCTAAGTCTTTTGCTGATATGATAAATGATTTTCAGAGGAGAGTTCATTGCATTGTTACTCCATGTCTCAATTTTTGCAGTACTCCAGGCAGGCTCTCTCTGAGCAGGTTCTTGGGCAACTCTTAGTTTCAGGGTGACTTTACAAACTCTCTCCCATGCTTGCCCTTTGTATCTTCTTGGTCGGCACTGTTTTAAGTCACATATTTGCACCTCCTGGATTTAATTACTGTACATGTGCAAGTTAACTACCCAACACAGGTCAAATTGATTTCACCAGCTCTTGCGGCAGGAGTGTGAAGCCTTTGCAGCTGCCTGGTCCTGGGCTCTCAGTGATGTCCTGAAGGAGTGGCAATGGATTTGAACTTGGCACAGGAGAGTCTTGCCTGTCTTGTCAGGAAAATGGGTGGGTGGTTTAGCTGGTAACCAAGCTTCTGAAATCCTTCTGATCCTTTAGTCTAAAGAGTAAGTCTGGAACTCCTGGGGATCTTCTGAATGCCTGGGTTTTGATAACTGGTACTGTGCAGTGTGCCAGTGGGTCTGCTGGTGGCCAACAGTTGCTGGAAGTGTTGCCTACATTTATTTTTTTTCTAGACTAGTTTTGTCCCTGCTCTGTGAAGCCCAGGAAACATGATTCTAGTTCTGGTTTGGTTAGGGGGAAAACATGAGTGGGCTGAAATTCACATAAAAATATGTATAGCTTACTTTTGACTGTCATCTGTCCTTAAACTGTTGCAGAAATCAATGAAGAAGCCGCCTGCTTCTGGTAGATCTTGTTTTTTTCCTTTTTTCTTTTCCCAGTGGTCTTGTTGGGTAAATGATGAGATGTACTTTTTTTGGGAGGTGAGGGGAAAACTATAAGGTCTCTTGGCTTCTGAAATAAGGAATAGCACCAGAGCAAGTTCTTCTGTCTGCCTAGAGATTGCAAATCCTTTAAAAAGTAAAACAGCAACACCTGATTGAGAAATCTTCTTGTAGGGCTTCTTCTTCGTGTACATTATATAAGTAGATACCAAGATGAGTGATAAATGTTCTTGTTCTGCAGATCTTCTACTTACCTGTGTTCCATTTCTTTCCATTAGTACAAACAGAACTGCTGGCATATTAAAATACTAATTGAACAGTTTTAAGATGAAGAGAGTGGTATGTGTACACATATATATGAAATTTACAGGTTAAAGTTTAGAGAAAATTTACACTTTACGTGGGAAGGTTTGAATGTTGTCTGTCAGTACTACCTGGGTCTTAGAAAAGCATTTTGTATTGGGCTTTGCTGCTGTGAAATTCAGTCATTGATTAGATATTTGAGTAGCCAAGGTTAAGTACTGGTTTAACTGCATCCTTCTTTTGTATGTGAAGTTGTTGTTACTGTGACAGTAGGCAGGAATAGCTATGAGGTGAACAGCCTGAAATAGCTTTTTATTATAATTTTAATTGTTGTTTCTTTTTCCTTTAGTTGGAAGTTGTTTAAAATGTCTTTGGTGGTGTTGCTCCCAATCCAGATGGCTTTTTGCCTTTGTTTCAGTTCCTAGATGGGATATTGTTAGTTAGTCACCGATGCCACCACACAAGTCACAGTTGGGGCCGTGACTCATCCCCAGAGCTGCTGTGGGTTGGCAATCTTGTATTTCTCAGGATAAAAACTGCTTCTCTCTTGGCCCCTGTGATGTCAGCTTTTGGGGCAGAAACAAGGTGCTGGCCGCAAACACCCTGAGCTACTTCCTTGAGGAAGGAAATATTAAGAGTGCCTGAAAGCAAGAATAGCTCCCCAGCATGCTCAGACTGGTGAGATGGCTGCTCTTCCCTTTTTAATTGGAAATACGAATAGCATTTTAAAAGGTTCTAGTGTCTGTGTTCGAAATCTGTAATTGTAAACAAGTGTCTGACAAGAACTTTATAACTCTCTGTGTTGTGGTGTCTGGGCTCCAGGGTATGGAGCAGCATTTTTAAGTCTTGTTTCTTTGAACATTTTAAACTCTTGTTGTTGCACTAAAGTGGTTTCAACAATTGCAACTGTGAAAATCCTCTGAAAGAGGATGAAAATAGAAAAGATCATATGCTGGATTAAAATAGAAATGAATTATAAACAAAATGACTACATAGAACAGATTTCCTTGCTGCTGTGCCTGTCGAAGGAATGCTTTGTGATGGGAATACCTCTTTATTTTACCCTGATGACCACACAAAACAACTGAAAATGTACTATGTGCATCCAAATATGAAAAATTTGTAATACTATTATTTTTCACTTTCTACTAATTTCAGTTACTACAGAATTGCAGCCAGGATTTTATGGGTACAAGTAACTAGATGAAGGAAGACAAATAGTATCCCATTAAAATAGTAGCTTGTTGAAAATATACTGATGGGTAATGAGGAATTGCACATTTTCTCTAGTTTTTTTGCGCGGGTAGATGCTATGTTATTCCAAAAACGTAGTCTGCATTGCATGATGAAGTTCCATTTAATTTCTTACCTTTAGATTAGAGCTCATACACCATGCTAAACTTTGCACATCCACTGCTGAAGGGATGGATTTCTAAAATCTGGTAATTCAGATAAAATACCTTCATATCTGATTTGTTATTTTTACCACACCCCCACCTCCAATTGTCTTTGTTTTAATTCATCTGGTCAGTGTAGTGGACTTTTTGGGGGACAAATGTGGACATAATGGTGGTAAAACTATTATTTGATAGTGATGATGGTAGGAACTCCCTAGTTTTTTCTTCCATTGAGGAAAAATGTTCTTCCTTATGTATTTGTGCTTTTGAAAATTTTGAGATGTTTTATTTGGCATTAATGAAAACTCTGCTATATCTTTATCAAGTACAAACAAAATATTAAGTGATCCATGTATTGGTGTGGTTACAAGATGTGTTGGCAGCTTGTGCTGGTCCTCACAGCTTGGAAAGGTGTTGGAACGATTTGGGTCTTGTTATTCACTCTTATTTACATGGCATTCAGATGTGGGACTGGAGTGTGTTGTCAAATACCTGAGGCAGCTTTGAACTGACAGGTTGATTTTTGTGCTGCTGGCATCATCTATTACCCACAGTAGGGAAGGGAAGGACTAAAAAAGTGTTGGAAAGCTGTGAGTGGAGTTGCACATTCTGACATCTTCTGTTACAAATGGTGATTTCTCACATCTGTGCTGTCCAACAGGAATTTGAAAGATGCAGGGCTAATTTGTCTATTGAAGTGCTTTACAATAGTGTTTTACCATGCTTCCCATTCCTTTGTCAGCTGGAGAGCAGCTTTGTCCTCTGGATGAGGAGGAAGGTAAATGATTAAGTGAGCTGTGGCTGAAGGGAACTCAGCTTTAGAGAGTGTTAATTAAAAAAAAGAGATGACTTGGAAGGTCAGAAGAACTGGTGGTAGCATGAAGAATAAATAAAAATGTCCTGAAATACAGAGGACAAGCACTCAGGAAGCCGGTGTAGCAAGCTGAACATCACAGGCAGGGTTTCCTCCTACTCTGCAGTGGATTTGGTTCACACAGTGGGTGGAGTTCGTAGAGGAGGAGCATTCTCTAAGGGTGCAAACAAATTGAGATAAGTGTCTGTAGAGGAAAATGATACTTTATAGTGGAGGGGAAGCAATTTTTCTTGCTATTAATATAGACTTTCATGTTGAATATGTCACTGGGCACATTTGTGAGCAACTAACAGGAAATTTGCAAAAAATAAAATAATGAAACTGCTCATGAGTTTTCTTATGAAACATTGCCATGCTTGATCCAAGAAGTTGACTTTGGTTGTGTTTTACACAGGTAAAGTTTTAGAGAGAACCTGAAACAAATTCCTAACTTTGTTTCAGCTAACCTCTAATGAGTTTTTTCTCTTATTACTTAGTTTTAATGATATAAACATCTCAACAATAGTGCTTTGCCAGGCAAATACGTTTATTATATTAAATAACATTAATGAATAGAACTGTGCTTATGTGTTTGCAATACTGGCATTTGAGACCCCAGAGCTGTAAACTGAGCTGTACAAAGCAGGCTTATGTAAACTTTCCAAAGACTTTAAAATGTGTGTCTAATTATTGAAGGTTAAGTATACTGAATTTGAGGGGTTTTTTTCCCCCCTAAGGCCATGTGGTTATGATATTATTGAGATTCCATCATGCCTCCTGCCGTGACAGACAGCCTTGACATCTGGGGAGTGGATTCACAGATTGGTGCTGATGGCTCAATATCTGTGGACTTCCTGTTGCCCACTGGAATCTACATCAACCTGGATGTCCCTCGAGATGCCACCATCTCTCAGATTAAGCAGGTAATACCGAACGGGCAGTGAACTTGTGTTTGGAGTGAGTCCTGTTTCTGATTTTGACCTGCCCTTTGGCAAATCAACTACTGAATTTTAGCAGGCATAAAAACAAGGCACTGAAGGCACATGCCCAGCAGATTGCCTGATGAAGAAGTGTGTGTTTGTGGGGGTTGGCACATGGCAAAGTTTGGATAAGTGGCTTCTTGCTGATAATTGCAGTTCAGCAGAGATTATTCTAATAGTTCTTTATTAATCAGGTGTTGCTACTCTAAACCTTTCCCCAACACACTGGTAATCCATTGTTTGCTGATCTAACATCTTTCTGATCAAAGTGTCTGATTAGATTTTTATACAGAAGTCACAGATCGTACTCCTGCTTCTGACACCAAAGCGAATTGCTTTAAAAACTGTCTGCCACTTCTTAAAGGTTTTGTACAAATTGGAGCATCACGTAAAATGTGAGGGAATATCTGAATCAAAGAAAGGGGAGAACATAAGGAAGTGACCACAGATACTAGAAACCAATCTACTGATCTTTGATCAGATAATGGCCATGTGAGCACATTTGGAAAAGTTACTGAGGAATTAGGTAGTGAGTGAATTACATCACAGACTAACCTACCCCTAATATAATAATTGATTTCAAGTAAGAAAGAGTTTAAAAACAAATGTGTAAGTGACAGCAATAAGGGACTTGAACTGAGCTGTTAGATTTTCTTGATACTTGTGGCACATGGAAACTTAACATGCTATAAACAGGTACTGTTGATATTTAGCTGTTTTTCAAAGGAAAGGAATGCTGATCCTAACCACAGAGGTATGTCCTGGAAATCACCCAAGATAGATACTAAAAGTGAGACAAAGTAAACTTAGAATGACACATAGTGATAAAAATTAACCAAGTTAGCAAACATGTTTCTTTTATGTTTTATAGGAACTTAAATGGAAATGAGTGTTACCTTCAGCGCCTTAAGATATGTCCCTGTTTTCTGGGGTTTTTTAAAATTTATTTCTTTGTTTTCATTGCAGCTGTTATGGAAGCAGGCACATTCCTATCCACTCTTTCATCTCCTCATGGAGATTGACTCTTACATGTTCTCATGTGTGAATCAGACAGCTGTACATGAAGAATTAGAGGATGAAACGCGGAGACTTTGTGATGTTAGACCCTTTCTTCCTGTCCTTAAACTAGTGACAAGGAACTGTGATCCAGGAGAAAAGTTGGATTCCAAAATAGGTGTCCTTATAGGCAAAGGTAATTCCATTTAATTTTTTTTTTACAATGAGGGTAAATGTCATTGCGTATGAGGGTCTTAACTGGGCAGGTAGGAGTGGATTTTTAAAAAATATATTAAAAATTTAGTATTACCCTTTGTCAAGCAAATACTGATGTAATTGGAAAGGATTAAGTGCTCAAGATGAAACATGTGAAAGTTGTTTAAAGCTAGTTTCTGTATTGCATTTCAGCATTGTATTGTATTATTACATCAATCAAGAGCAAATTTAGTTTTGTAGATGAAGAGAAAATATATGTTATTATTACTAAGTGAAGAAAAGCATAGTCCTTGAGCAGTGTTATCATAAATAACCTACCAGCAAACTGGATACTCAGAAGGAACTAGAAATTATTATAATTTTATTATACATAGTGTCTGAGTTGGTTAACAATGATTCTTGGTTTTTCTCTCAATTGTGACACTGATTTTCATCAAACAATGAAAAGCTATTTTTAAAGGTTTCACAGTAGCTTATTCTTGATGTTATTTCAGAATTTTCAGCTTTTAAATCGACCCTGCTTGGTTATACAATCAAGATTGACAGGGTCATATGAGGTCATACCTCTTGTTTTAAAACAATGAACCATTATTTGGTCTCTTGTAAAGACTGCAGGTCTTGTTTAGATTTCAGCAGTACACTGTCTGCCTATTTTTTCAAGCTGACAATGGGAGCAGTTTGTCAGTTTAACCATTCCAACAGATTCTGACAGATTTGGAGAGATTCACGTTCTGTGATTGAATATTTGGCTTATTAGAGCTGAGTGAGACCCTGCCTTATGCAGCCCCTCTTCTGTACCGTAACAGGGAAAAAAAAGTGTTCCTGTCTGACCTTCTAAACTTGGTGCTTTATTCTCAAAAGGTGCTTGGTGTGCTTCCTGTGATTTGGACAATGTCCTTCAAAGTTCAGGAGAAAAGAGAAAGATGGTTGCAGGGCCTCCACATCCTGAAGTACCAACAAGTCACAGTTTTCCATTGTATCATAGAAATATGGGATGTTTTGGGTTGAAAGGGACCTTTTAAAGGTCATCTCGTTCCACCCCCTGCTGTGGGCATGGCCATGTTCAACTAGAGCAGGTTGCTCAGAGCCCCTTCCAATCGGACCCTGAACGTGTCAAGGATGGGGCATCCACCACTTCTCTGGGCAACCTGTGCCAGTGCCTCACCTCCCTCCTTGTAAAAGATTTCTTCCTTGCATCTAATGTAAATCTACCCTCTTTTAGTTTAAAACTCCCCGCAGCTCTCTTTTCTCCAGGCTGAACAACCCCAGCTCTCTCAGCCTGTCTCCACAGCAGAGGTGCCCCAGCCATCTAAGCCTCTTTGTGGCCTCCTCTGGACTCTCTCCAGGAGGTGCGTGTCCCCCTTATGCTGGGACCCCCAGGTCTGGGTGCAGCACTGCAGGTAGGGTCTCACCAGAGCAGAATGGAGGGACAGAATCCCCTCCGTTGCCCACCTGCCCTCACTGCTTGTGGGGCAGCTCAGGACATGTTTGGCTTTCTGGACTCTGAGTGCTCATGGCCAGGTCATGTCCAGCTTATCCACCAGCACCCCAAATCCTTCTGGGGAGGACTGCTCCCCATCTGCTAATCCCCCAGCCTGACCCAGTGCAGGGCCTTGCATTTGGTCTTGTTGAACCTCAGGGGGATTCCCATGTGCCCAATTCTCGAGCTTGTCCAGGTCCCTCTGGATGCCATCCCATCCTTAGGTATGTCACCACACCACTCTGCTTGGTGTCATCTGCACATCTGCTGAGGTGCCCTCAATCCCTATGTGTCATTAATGAAGCTGTTAAATACCACTGATCCCAGTACACCCTGAGGGACACCGCTTGTCACTTGTGTCCCTTGGGACTCTGACACATTGCCCATGACCCTCGGAACGTGACCATCCAACCAATTTCACACCCGTTGATCAGTCCACTCACTAAATACCACCCACTAAATACCCACTTTCCAATTTAGGGAGAAGGACGTTGTGGGCCTCATGTCCAACGCCTTACAAAAATCCATGTAGGTGACATCCACAGCCTTGTCCCCAGTGTAGTCACTCTATCACAGAAGGCCACCATGCTGATCAGGCAGGACTTGCCCCATGTATTCTTTCTTTACATGTTTTGGAAAAGGAACTTTACTTGTCTAGGATTGGTAGAAATTTCAGTCCTGTCATTTTGACTTCATTAGAAGATTTTCTTTTTTGACTTTTTAACAAAATTTAAAAGGATGAGGTAATCTTTCTCAGGAATTAAAAGAAACCCATAGCTCGCAAACACTTCTGCTCTGTGGTCTTTATGATGCATTTGCTGTGCTTGTTTTTAATTTGCTCTTGTGAAGAGAGGCTTAAAACTTTCCAAACTACCTTGAACTCAGGCTTAAGGGTGGATTTTCCACTTCATAGTACCTAAGAGATTAATTGGTTGTTGGTGTTTAAAGTAAACACTTATGCCAGGTTGCATGGGAGTTGTGCAAGTAGCTTTGAAAGCCCACTGATGTGCAGGACAATGTAGAACTCAACTCAACTTTGAGCACCCATTTTGGTTGGGATGTCTGAAGGAAAACACTTATGTCACTTTAACTTAAAGATAATAACAGTTTAAATGGGATGGGTAGCATTTGTACAGGTGTGTATCCTTTTTGGCTTCCTTGAATTCATTCAGGTCTCCATGAGTTTGATGCCTTACAAGATCCTGAAGTGAACGACTTCCGAGCTAAGATGCGGAGAATCAGTGAGGAAAAGATTCAGTCTCTTGTGGGACTGTCCTGGATGGACTGGTTGAAGCACACTTACCCACCAGAACAGGAGCCTGTCATCCCAGAGAGCTTCCAAGACAAGCTCTATAGTGGCAACCTTGTAGTAGCTGTTCATTTTGATAACTGCCAGGTAGGAATGGTTGCTCATCATGTTTCATGAGCTGTTCTCCAGGTCTGAATTAGCATGGGATTGCTCAAGGATGTAAATGAAATACAACACTGACATTATGGTGTTTGTTTTAAAATACAAAGTCTTTCACTTGACTGTTGACAGAAAATGAAGATGTGAGCCTACGGTTCAGACTTGAACTTCTAAAGTTAAATTACAGTTCTGCTTCTAAAGGCAAAATGTACAACTTGTATATGCTATATTATTTCACGTTTGTTTAAATGTAAAACGTGATTCAAAGTTGTCAGGACTTTTTTTGGCCAACCCTTCCTGTGTTGCTTCGCTTACATTCAGTTTTAAGCTCGGTTCATCAGAGATTGTTGGTATTTAGGAGGCACCATATTCAACACACTTTTATCTGGGTGTGACTCACTGAACATCTTTGGGGATGATCTGCTAATTAGTTTGAGCAATAAATAATAAAAAAAAACAACTACTATTCCTTTTGCTAGAAATGCACATAGAAAACTAAATCGCTGAGACTCAAGAGTTAGCTTTTTTAGGCTAGCAAAACCATAGTTTATTTTTAAAATAAAACCCCCTTTAGTTTCTACCAGAAAAACCTGAAATGTTTTATCTTGAGTTTTTATGATGTTGAAGTTGCTATAACTATGCTTGAGCCCAGTATTCCCATAACCCTTTTTTGTACTCTGTTCTGGATAACTGTGAATGCTCATCATTGGAAACCTTAAAAATCTTACAGGTGTGTAAATACATCAGGCTGGATTTGGTGTCCGTTTTGACCCAGGTGCAAGATGCTGATTTTTCTAATGATTCAGACGATTTTAGTAATAAACCTGTATTATTTCTAGTAATATCCTTTTAAACTTTAAAGGTTTAACATGGCTTAAATGTAGAAGTGAAAGCTAAATTTGGTCACAGTAACACCAGCTGATGTTGGATACATAGGTGTTTTATGACGAAATCTTTTCCAGTCCTCTTCAGCTTCATAGAGAAGTTGTAGTTATCCAGGGGTGAGATTATCTGTGTGTCTGTCAGCTCTCTATTAAATACTGCATCTATATATGCATCTGCTGACAGGACAAAAGCAGTGCAAAAGTTCATGCTGGTGCAGAATGTATTTGCCTGCCACTATAATATCTCGGGCTGCTGACATTTCAAATGTTTCAAATGCTTCTGCTGCCAGCTCTGACCTTCAGAGCTATTAACAGTTCAAATCTGAGCTGCTTTTTTGAGCAGTAAACTCTGTTCCAGACTTTACTACTGAGTACTGGGGTCATCCCAGGAGAGTTAAATAGGAAGGAGTGGGGACTGCTCTTTCAGTTCTTTCAGCTGCTAGATTGAGAGAGAAAAATATTAAAGTACTTTTTGTCTAGAAGGTGTGGGTGAGCTGTGAGGGCTACATGGTTGTCTCTGGAGCAGGAGAGGCTGATCCCCATCTCTGTGACAGATCTGTTAGGATCTACATCTGGGCAGCAAGGCAGCTGTCAGAGAGCACCAGCTTCCTGGGAAGAAAACGTGTTGTTCCCTGTCTACCACTACCAGTTGTGGCAGGAAAAGAAAGCCTTCACGGTGTGTCAGCTTTCTGAGAGGGGGAAGCTGTTGTGAACCAGGCAGAAACTGGGAAAATGCGGAATTAATTTCATGTGACTCTACTGAGTTGGCTTGATCCATTGGAGCAGCTTGGATTCTGACCTATCTATGTAAATAAAGCACAAGTCAAAAGAATGTAAGCAAACAACACATTTGTCTATAACTGGGTTTAGGACACTCACATCTTCAGAATTGTGTGTGTAAATAAAAAATAATAAAAATTAAAAAATACCCCCCATCAACAAAACCCCAGGACCTCCTGAATCAACCTTTGCAAAGAAACCTGTGCAAAGCATAATGTGGTAGATAAAGGGAGATGAAAGATTTCACAGAAGATATTTTACTTTAGGAACTGGAAATTAATTTAAACCTTCTTGTTAATTTACAAAAGAGAGTAACTTCTTACCTCTATCTTTTTAGAACACATTAAAATTAGAGACACTTGGAAATGGGTTGATAGTCTCTAAGGGTTTGGATTTAAAAATTTCTTTAAAAATGCAGTATTTCCCTGTTGTGTTCAGAATGCTGGAGGTGTTGACTGCTACTCCTCTTTTCTGCTCTCCTCCCAATGTGGTGGTGGTTTTCTACATAAATCACATTCAGTTTTTTCTACTTTCTTACGTGAGGCTTTGTTTTTCTTCTGAGTTCAGTGATACTTAGAAAGAGGATGACTTGCTAGTGGCCAGAAAGATGAAAAATTAACACATCTAGTGCTGCTAAATACTTCGAAATATATGCATGATTTATTGCCTCCCTCATTCAACATTCTAAAATACAACCTTCTAGATCAATGCATTGCTCTAGAAGTCTTTAAATCACTGCTGAATAAAATGAAGGCCTGTGTTTTTAGAAGTACTTCTGATAATATAAAAGTTTGGGAATTAACATCTTACAGCTTTTAGGGTGTCTCTTATTGTGATTGCCTTAAAGATACAGACTAACTGTTAAAATAGTCTGGATTTAACAGTTATTATTTCTACCTCTTATTATGCATGCTGCAATTTTAGCCTTGTGTGTCTGACTATGACAAGTTTGACCCTCAGTACTCCTGTTTGTGTTTTGTTAGGATGTATTTAGTTTTCAGGTGTCTCCTAACATGAATCCCATGAAGCTGAATGAGCTGGCAATCCGAAAACGTTTGACTATTCATGGAAAAGAAGATGAGGAAGTTGATCCTGCTGATTATGTGCTGCAAGTTAGTGGAAGGCTAGAGTATGTTTTTGGTGATCACCCATTAATTCAGTTCCAGGTACATAAAGTTTTTTGGAACTTAGCCTAAGAGTTCTCTGCTGCCTTGGCCAAAGGTGCTTCCTCCCATCCCTCCCATCCCATGCTACAGAGCAGTAGCACCTCCCTCCTCCTGTCTGTAGCCCTCTGCAGTTGTAAAATACATGTCCACCATTCCCTTTGTGTCTCTGTAATGAATTCTGTGTTTCTGTGGTTTGAAAGTTGCTGTAGAGATAGTGGTAACAGGTGTTTTCCATGGGCTTTCAGTATATCCGCAACTGTGTGATGAACAGGACCCTTCCCCAGCTGACGCTGGTGGAGTGCTGCACCATAAAGAAGATGTGCGAGCAGGAGATGATTGCCATAGAAGCTGCCATAAACCGAAAATCCTCCAACCTCCCTCTTCCTCTCCCACCAAAAAAAACAAGAGCAACAACTGTAAGTTCATGGGGACAATGAGTGATACTCAGAGGGAACAGGGAATATAAATCAGAGCACCTGGGATTTGTGCTGTGACTGCGGGAATATAAATCACAGTGCCTGGGATTTGTGCCGTGACTGTTCTATTCCAGTGGTGGTCACCTGGGGCAACACAGAGCCTCCTGTTGCTTGGGACAGTTACCTCAGAAACAGCAGACCTCGAGGCTTTTTGGAAGCTTCTTACCTTCCCTCACCTCAGCCATCCTCCTCCTCTCCTTCCTGCCCCCACCCCCGTTCCATTCCTGTAGATTCTACTTTTTGTCACAACCCAGAGCAGAAGGGATAATTCATCAGCAGCAGCTGGAGTTACTGCAGAGCCCTGGATTCTGCATTCTCCACTGCCATGCACTGGCCCCACTCCCTTGGGCAGCAGTGCTGGGATCTCCTGTACTAGCCCAGATATCCTGCATGGCATTGCCATTGCTCTGATGACAGCTTTTGTCATAATATACAGCTGATTTTCTTATCACTTGGTGCGTCCTTTAGTGCTGAACCCATGACCTTACAGCACAGTTATAACCTATGTGCTGTCACTCTGAGAAATGTGGGCAGGTCTTTGCTCTATTACACACTCTGTAGTTTTTCAGGATGAACAATAAATCTGAAAGGTTATTCTGAATTGTCAGCAGGTAGTACATGACGTATGTTCTCATCCCCAGCTCTCTTTCAGCTGAGTTTTCACTTTGCTCTTGTAGCTGTGATAACCAATTTATCTTTTAAGATTTCAAATTTATATTTTTAAAAATGCATTTTTTTGTTTGTATTTGTGACTTTTGCTTAAAATGCTTAGCTTATGAAATAGGTCTCAATGTTACAGTGGTGAAGAATGAACTTGTATCTTTGTTTCTCAGAGTGTGTGGGATATTTCCAACCCTTTCAGGATTATTCTATTAAAGGGTAATAAACTAAACACAGAAGAAAATGCCAAAGTAAGTAACTATATCTAGTATCAGAAGATATTCTATTCCTTATTTTAATAATTTTCAATGCTAAATGAACTCAAAATCATACAGGTTTCAGTTCAGCAAAGGGGTAATAAGCATTTCTATTTATTCCCAATTACATTGGTTAAAATCTGGCTTTATTGCTAAAGTGTTCCCTTATTGCCTGAAGTTGATTATGTGCATTGGAACATTGCAGTAATTGTGGCAGTATGATGTAAGTGTTGATTTTTTAAAACATAATATCTGTAAGGTGCTGATATTGGTGTGAAATGAGCTTATTTAAAATAGACTGTTGTAAACACCTGACACAGAAATAGATCAAATATTAAATGTTTTAAAGTCCAACATGATTATTTTTGTAGTCCTGAATGTATTCTGTTTGTCTAAACTTGGACTGTGTACTTCTACACAATCTGTCTTTTATTTTCTACACATGAGGAACACAAAGAAAGCAAGCTGTAGTGTCATTTCCTGTAAAAATATACGTGACTAGGCTGCTGACTGCTGTACAGACCACAAGGTGTTAACACATGGAAATCTATTGCACAGCTACTTTAATGCCTTACAAGACACGTGCCTGTGACGTAGAACAGCATTAAATTCCTTTATTTTGTTTAGCAATCAGTAAATTGTGTAGCCAGTCATGTAGATAAGGAAGATATCCAGTTAACATTGATATTTGCTGTTCTCATGCTTTGTTTGGCATACTTGGTGCATTTTTTTCATTCAAAACTATTGTTACAACCTCCTTGTAAATTAGCAATCTTACATTTTACTACAGCTAAATGAGTCATAGTTACATTTTACTGCCTGAGACACTGTGATTGTGAAAATGGATGGCTGCAAAACCAGATGTTCCCCTCTTCTTTGTTTAAACCATCATTTAGTAGTTCTAATAGCTTCTTAACTCTGCTCTGTAGACTTTTAAAAGGATAAGAGAGTATCTTTTAAAAGATAAAAGAGATGATGGATTCTAGAAGCAATATCAGGAGTTTTGAAGGTTTTTTCCCATGCCTAAAAAAGCCATTTTTGGTTAATTTCAGTATGCTTTTAGAGCAAAAACAATAAAAATATTTTCACAGCTTGAGAAGAAACAGGAAAAATAGGGAATTCTTTTGTATTGGCACCTGTGACCACCATCTAAATATTATTTAGTATTTTGAATGCTTTTTAGTCTTGAAAAATTTAAAATCCTGTGGTTAACCTAGAAAAAGAATGATGTAGGGACCCTGCAGACCTGTGCATGTTTCCTTGCGCTGTCTGCCTACAGTGTTACAAAATTGCCACTGTTGAGAACGTGTTTGTTTTCCAGTCCTGATTCTGAGGCTATTTAATTCACTGCCATTGTTCCTTTAGTCCCATTGTGCTTTGGATCGAGCTAATATTCACCCATTTTTGCTGAAGCCACCAGCAAGGTTCACAAATGCAGTGTTTGTAGTGGGGAACAAAACATTGGCCAGCTGGGTAGCTTTGCCCCAGTGTGAGCTGGGCTGGGGACATTCACCTAAGGCACAAGTGACCTCACCCAGCACTTGAACACCCAATTTTCCAAATACATGGCATTTGAAGTTGCTTTTCTTTTGTCTTTCTCTTTGGCCACCCCATCATTACCCACCATTTCTTTAGTAAAAGGGACGTGTCACAAAGAAAAGTAAAAATTGGCACCCAATCCCTTACATTAACAGGATCGGAAATCACAGAATTGGAAAGGTGAATTATTTTTTTGTCCAAAACCCATATCAAATTTAATATCTCTCTCTCCCTTGCAGTGCTCAGAAATTATATGATAGCTTAAAGGAATTGTTAGGAAGGTTGATTAAGGAGCAGAGGGAACCCGAAACTTACTTTTATACATTTAACTGCAACACTGAGAACTTTTTGGTGTGGACCAAAAGATTACATTTGTGGGTTTTTCTCTCTCTGTGCCTTTCTATCATACTGGTTTTTGGGAAGGTCGCCTGAAAGAGTTGGCATATTTCACTCTGCAGTTTTCTGTGTATATTTGTTATTAAACAGAAATGGAGAATTGAGCCACATCTTAGTATTGACCTGTAATGAGTTTAGTTTCAGTGCCAGTAACTCCAGCTTCTGTGTCTAGTTGTCCTCCTCTTTTCCTGATCCTTATTTTCATTGTTCGTGCTAGCTGGTTTTGTTGGTTTCTGGGTACTAAAGAGAAAACAAATCCTGGAAATCATGTACGTTTTCATTATTATTGCAGGTGATTCCTGATGTTAGGGTCAGCCGTGTTCCCTGTATAGATTTTTAGAAATAGTTTAAATAAACCCCAGACTTTTCTCATTTAGAAGCACAAATTGGTTCTACCTGGAGATTTAAATTTGTATTCAGAAAATTAGTCTTAGATTTTTCATTCTGCTTAGTTGTTTGTTTGATGAAATTCATATATATGTGTAAATGTTCTGTATATTATTCTATGCAGAATTCTGTAGGTTCTGTGGCAAGCTTAAAATGTCTCATCTCTTTATGGCAGGTTCATGTTAGGGCTGGTCTTTTCCATGGCACAGAGCTCCTTTGTAAAACAATTGTAAGCACAGAAATATCTGGGAGAAGTGACCACGTTTGGAATGAAGTGCTGGAGTTTGAAATCAATGTCTGTGATCTGCCGAGGATGGCAAGGCTCTGCTTTGCTGTTTATGCTGTCATGGATAAGATGAAAACTAAAAAGTCCACCAAGGCAATGAATCCTTCCAAATACCAAACCATTAGGAAAGCAGGAAAAGTGGTAATTATTTCATTTGTTTTTCTTGAGTGACCTCCAAATTATATTGAAGTGAGCATCCAGAAATCCTTCCTTGTCCTTACTTTAGTACTGAAGAAGGCAAAATGAAAAAAAGGTATTCAAAAGATCATATGTATTAAGAATTGCACATCTTGCTATAAAAACTTTTGATACTTCTCAGTGATTAATTGCTTAAAATTGCTTAATTGCCTTTGAAAAAAACCCAAGCCACCCCCTCAACTTTATGTATATTGTAGTGTTTTCTGTGTAGTAATATTTGTTGGCATCTTTGTTTCCATGTAAAAATTCTTTCCTCTGACAGCATTATCCTGTAGCCTGGGTAAATACCATGGTGTTTGATTATAAAGGACACTTGAAGAATGGAGAACTAGTACTGCACAGCTGGTCATCATTTCCTGGTAAACCTTAACTTTTCAGATTTGGACTTTGAGTACTGGAGAACGTGGGATGCAATAGCAGATTATTTACTGTATGCATGTTAAATTTTCTTATAATAGTCTCTTTATTACTCGTATTTTTTATGTGGATAAATATATAATGTCTAAATCTCTTTCCTGAAAGTATTGTTTATCAGGAAAGAGGAAGAGCAAGAGTGTTTGGAAATAGTGTTCTACAAGTTTAATCTATTATGGAAGGAAAACCACATAAAAGAGATGCATGTTTATAGCTGGTGTTTTTTCTTTTAAGGTGCAGTTTAAGTTTCATTTGGTCCCTGTGCTATGCACCCCAAATTAAATAGATCAGTTATAATGTAAGTGATAATATTTGCATCAGCAAAAAATGGGAATTAGAATTTTGTCTTCTTCCCTGGTATTCAGATGGATGAGTGAGAGTGTCTGGAGCCTCCCTGCACCTTCATCCCATACTGAGGTCCCTGTGCCAGCCTGGCTGCAGTGGTCAGAGCAGGCTGCCCTAAAGCTCTGCTCTTTGATCCAGAGGCAGAGGGTGTGTCCTGTTTTGCAGAAATTGCAGATCTCACTGGGATTTGGTTCACTGTAGGGATAGCTCAGCTTCCCTTGACTATTGTGTCTACTTAAGAAAATCAGTTTGTCATTGCATGCTAATGCAACATTTGGGAATGCAGGAGGCAGTTTATGCTGGAAACACAGAGCATTGTACTAAAGTGCTGTTCAGCAAAACGTGCTCTGTCCATTTTATAAATAAGTGATTTCTTACTGTGTCTTTGCCTTTCAGATTTCTAAAATTTCAATGCATGTCTGGCCTGTGATGTTAATTGTTCTGTCTGTGTTCCAGATGAACTTGAAGAAATGTTGAATCCCATGGGAACTGTCCAGACTAATCCTTACACTGAAAACGCAACAGCTTTGCACATTAGATTTCAGGAATATTCAAAACAGCCTATTAATTACCCTCCCTTTGATAAGGTAAGGTATGACCTAATGCGCAGTCATTTATGCTTATGTGGAAATTGCCATTTTCTCTTTCCTTTCAGCGGCCTTTTCCAGTGAATTCCCCTTTTCCTGCCTTCTAGTCACCATACTGCAGTTTGTTAAACTTGCACCATGAGAGTGGCAGTGCTTTGACTTCAGGGTCATTTTGAAGATGTGCACTTTTAAAAGTGGTCTGTACATGGTCTTTTGAAGGTCAAAACCAAATCAGTTTCCCATATGAATGATCTTACAAAAATCTAAATTTATCTGCTGTTCTGGAAACCTTCAAACTGTGCATGCCTGTGATCTATAAAGATCTGTCCTTTCTTGGTACAAATGTGTGTTACCCACTCTTTGGGACACTGCCCTGTGAGCTCAAGTCCTTGAAAGGATAAATGGGCTCTTAATACTGTGTGCAAAGGGATTTCTGAAGATCTGCTCTTGAGCTAAATCCACTGAAGTTGCCCTGCAGTTTTCTATAGATGAAGATAAGAATCTGTCTAGAAAGGAAGTGTATATTTGGAATACACATGGTTATGGCTGTAGTGTGGAGGACAGATGGAAAGTTGTTCAGAAACTAGCAAAAAAGACTAAGACCAGGAAACAAATCATAAAATAAGTCTTAAAACAGACTGCTAATGATGCGTTATAAAAGTAAGGCCTAACTCATATACACATAAGTCTGAATTTTGATTTGGAGAAAGTCAATAACAACCTAGAGGGCCATATTTTAATCCATTTTGGTATTGGTTTATTTGTAGTGCTTTAAGTATTTTGCTCATTACAAGTACAAGTATTTAATTTAAGAAAAAATTTGATGTACATATTACAGACAGGCTAAGTAAAAGTGTATTTCTTTAGTAATCACATGCTTTTTCTAGTTCTGCTGTTTCTTTTATTTGTCCCTGCAATACCAAGTTCTCAATGAGTTAAAACCCTGGGCTGAATGCAGCTAATAAATTTTACCGAGTGAGGCACCTGGTGCAGTGATATTAAGGTAGTGTTTAATGGTCTTCATCCCTTATAACTTTCAACTTTTTCAACTCAGTCTTCTAAAGATTCTCATGGTGAAGGTTCTGTTGAATGAGGAGTGACGTAGCTGCCTGAATTACGTCAGCTGAGGATCTGTCTCTCCCAATGGTCCAGCTGAGACTTGCTTGCTCTGTGGCTGCTTCTCATTTTCCCAGAGTTGTTGCTTGTTTCTGCCAAGAAAACAGAGAATAAGATGCCAGATTTTTGTTTTAAGAAACATAATATGCAAAAAACAGATTAGTCTTCTCGATCACGTCACCAACCTGCTTGCACAGTGAGGGATTGAGGGAGCAAAATTGGCTGGACCATGGATAAGAAACTTATCTGAGACAGGAGCCATGTGCTGTGCTGGTCCATGGCCAGTGCTGCAGGCACATTGTGGGGCTCGGGGTTCACTTGAGCAAAGCTGGACTTGTAAAGACTTTAAAAGTTTATTTGCAAACAGAATAACTCTGAAAAGCATGGGGAGGCAAGAATCAAACATAGAATTAGGAGACTGGTTTTGTTTATGCATGTTTTCACACACAGCATGTAAATAGGCTTTGTAGCCAAGTAGCAGATGCAATGCATGATATTAATAAGAGTTTCATACAGAGAAAAGAAATAAAGCAAGTTAGGATACCTTTCTAAGGATTTTAGCTGCTGGGTATTTATGCTCTGATTATTGCAGTTTTCTGTTATTTCTCATGTTGTATGAGTAAATAAACACACCACGAGTCTTGCTGCACCTGGGGGTGCTGTTGTATTCCTGGGTGATGGGAGAGGCAGAACTTTCAGGAAAAGGAGGTGGTGTAGTTCCTTAGACTTTTTTCTTTATTGAGATTTTATTTTATGATTTGTTCCTCAGAGCAGTAGCATCTGACAACTGTAAGTAGCTGTCCAGTTCGGCTGGGCCAGTTGGCCCGGGCAGTCATCATTGTAACACCTGGTGTGGTTGCAGCAATGTGCAGAATGCACTTTGAAGAACTGCATTTGCTTCTAGACTTAATTCTCCATCATGGGTTATTCTGTGAACTTCAAAAACCAAGTAGAATGTTCAAAATGACCAAAAAAAAAAAAAAGAGGAGGGAAGATCCAAGATCTAGAGAAGTGCCTGGAAACACTGATTGAGATCCTATGGGCAGTCTGAGAGCATGGTGGAAGGACTGGGCTTGTGGGTTCTTGCTGGCATTGAGGGCTGGAAGTCTAGGTCTTGTGGGCATGGGAACAGTGCCCTTGGAAACAGCACAAGTAGAGGTGAGAAAGCAAAGGATAACTTAAGAGTTGAGGAATTGGTTTGCTGTGGTGGAAAATAAGGAGGAAGTGCAGAAACAGAAGGCAAGATGTCATTGGAAAGACTATTTAGTTTAGCCAGGGGTGATGAAGGGAATAATTGAGGTCATCATGAGCACTACAATTCCTGATCTCCCTCGTCCTGCAGATGAGAAAAGGGACACCGCACAGAAGTCCATGTTACACCACTGTATGTCCAAAACTGTCTAAATGAGAGCAAAATTCCCTTATCCGCTTCATTTTTGTAATGCTTATTCTTTCAATGCAGTCAGACTTGGGTTTAAATCTAATGTATTTAAAACCACCTTTTTGCAGATACTTGAAAAGGCAGCTGAGATTGCAAGAAACAGTGATAATGCTGCAATGACAGTGAGTATCATCAAAAGACTATTTCAAAATTAATTTTCTGAGTTTTCTTGACTCTTCGACATCAATCTAGAAATAAATAAGTCAACTGCTTAAATAACAATTCTACTGGCTCTGTTTTCTTATGTAATTCACTTTGAACTGTCTTCAAATTCAGATATATCCACTTTTTCCAGTGTGTTTTGGACTTGACTATATTTTGTCAAAAAGTTTTACATACTCTATGGACTTGGAACACAGTTAAGATTTACATTAGATCTGGAAAACAATTTAGGATTAGGAGACAAAAATAAGTATCTGCTGGCAAATGTGTTTTCTTTTGATTGTTGCAAAAGTATTTTTTGTTTCCAGTTAAATGAAATAATTATACATGTATCTGTTAAATTTGCTCACTTGAAAAACAGAAGAAGGTATATGCATCCTAAAAGAAAGTGCTCTGTGTTGGAGTTGGAAAACAGAAATATTGCCATCTAGTGTCCTTTACTCTAAAGTTTAGTTATTTTTTCAGAAACTTCTGCATACTGCATTTGGAATCTGTTACTTACAGTGCCTACAGTAAGGAATCTGAAAGAAAGGCACAATGAGTTTTATCTAATGTTCCTCCTGCTCCAAGATTGCTGGTGTTTGAGCTACCATACAAGAATCCTACTGAATTTATCACCACATCATACATTTCTCCTTTCCTAGGGTCGAGGTGGTAAGAAGTTTTATGTTGTGTTAAAAGATATAATGGAAAGAGATCCTTTATCTCAGCTCTGTGAAAATGAAATGGATCTCATTTGGACTTTGCGATATGACTGTCGTGAAAATTTCCCACAATCATTGCCAAAACTGCTGCTCTCTTTAAAGTGGAACAAACTTGAAGATGTTGCTCAGGTAAGGGAAAAGACAGCCATGCTGGGGAAAAGTGCTGGAGTCAAATCATCAGTAAATAGGATTTCTTTCCCAAGCGTAGCCAGTTTGAAATGGGGCTGTTGTCTAAACCTGAATTCAGTGTCTGATTTCTGTGGCCTGGACACATGAAGAAGAACTTATTCTTTCAAAAAAACCCATAAAAACCAAAAGCAAAATGCATTTTAGAGGTTCTCTGAATGATGAGAAAAGCACAGTGGATATTTATACAGACTAATTTTAAAATCTTGTGCTCAAATTTGGTCTTACAAGGAAGAATTTCATAGTGTCACAGATTCATCCAGTGCACCCCCATGCTCCAGCATGGTCAGCCTGAGCTGGACTGTGTCCAGCTGGGTTGGGAGTATCTCCACCAGTGGACACTCCACAGTCTCTGGGCAACAAAGTTCAGTGTTTGACCACCTTCACAGCATGAAGAATGGTTTTTATAAGGCTAAAACAAAAGTTTGTAAATCAAGATCTGAAATAAAACTTGTGAAAATTGTTAAGCTGCTCCAATGCTATAGAACCCCACATCTCGGACTGGGTAACTAAACCTCATTGAGGCAGAGAGATGGTTTTTCAAAGATGTGATACCCGCCAGTGCTACAAAACACATAATTCTCATCCTGTGGCTGTTTGACCAAATCAAGTCTCTTTAAAGTAACTTTCTAGGACATAAGGCTGGTGCTATGATACCAGGTACATTTTCAGTACAATTGTTTCATTTGTTTGCTGTACGGATATGCAAGGTTATTTCACTACACTGTAAAGAAGCTGGTGTAGCTGCCTTTTTCTGCTGTATTTACCCAAATAGAATCCACTCTTGGGACACTTTTTGGGAATAGGATGAACTTTCATACAGGAAAAATTATATGAACTCATAGTAAGACCATCCCTGCTTGATACTAATTTTAAAAGTAATAAAGGTTTCTGGATTGGTATTGAAACGTTTTAGTCAGATTGTGTACGAAGCAGTTTGGGCCAAACTAAAAAGTCTGTTTCAGGTTCTCCATTCATTTCAGTCATTCAGTATTAACAAATGTTTATATGCTTTTTCTGGTTCTGCACCTGATTTAAAGTATATTGTGTAGGATTTCTGATAGTTTTGTTTTGGAGTCTGTGACTGTGTCTGACAAGCAGAGCTGCTGTTTACATTTTCAGTGTCTGCCTTGTGTATTAAGTTTGTGATCAGGGTTAGTATTTCTTGCAGGGTTTCTGTGCCAGTGTTCCTGCTCTGAAAATGTTGGTGGCTGCAGTGCCTGATATCAGGACTGGCATCACTGACCCTTGCTGGGTCAATAGATTTGGAAGAGTATTTCTGAGTGTATTTTTCTGTGGGAATGTGACATCTATGCTTAAAAACACCTTTAGTTTTACTTTATATCATTATTAATTGTGCATGTGTTCGTACCAGTATTTGCCCATGGAAACAGTTGAGTTGATCCTTTCCTCCACTTCTGGCGGTGCAGCACAGCCACTGGCTTTGTTCTGTGATTTACAGTTTGGTGCCTTCTGGATTTCACAAAACTGATGAATCCATTCAGAATCTGGCCGCAAGGCATATAAACAGTGTTACAAACATGCCTGTTAAATATGGGCTGAGAATGTGAACTCATGTTTGTCATGCTTGAACTGGAAGCAGGAGTTGATGTATGACATAGAGTAAAAATAAAGGGTTTTCACTGTTGTAAAATCATGACAAAATCAGGAAGAAAATAAGATCATCTTAATTATTCAGATTTTATAAGTTGCTATTTAAATACAAGCTAACGTGTTATCTAATTTGCAGGAAAGGGTATTATTACCATGAGTTATGGCTTGTTCATACAGAAAGAAAAATCTTGTGCTGTTGATACACTGCATTTATACTAACAAGCATTTATATTCATATGCATTAGAGTGTTTATTTGGAGTAATAGTGCACTGTTTCAGTGATACAACTCTACAGATTATTAAAAACACTCTCAGCAGGTAGCTGTGAGCTTCATTACAATGCAATAAAGCCAGTTTATTTTATGAGAGCTCTAAATGTTGTTCTTTTTGGTAGCACATCATTGTCATCAGTATAGGGATTCTTCATTTGTTTTAATATCTAACCTGAATCTTTTTTTTTTTGCAATTTAAGCTCATTACTATTCACAGTGACTGTGCAAAAAGGCTCCATCAGTTGAAGTGGACAAATAATTTTGGCAAAGAAAGATCTCTCTCAACAAAAACCTTTTTTTTTAATCCTTAGTAGAAAACTTTCATTGTTACCAAAATGGTTATATATTTATGAGAGCACTTACAAAATACCTTATTTTTATTGAATGTTTGTTTTGAAACCATACATACCTGGTGTTACCTGATTTCTGTTTACTGTGCTTTGTGTCTGTGTGTGAAGAAACAGGTTTTGCAGACTAAAAATAATCTGGGTGATTTTAAGAAGTGAGAGACTTAATCAGAAGTGGGCTCAGTTACCCCAAATTCTTTTTCTCCTTTCTACCCACCCCTCAGGGTAGCTGGTCACCATCTTCTGTTCATTTGAGTGCCTTTTTGGGCAGTGACACCCCCCTGTGTCCTTACCTGTCACTTCCTTTTTGTGCCAGCTTCAGGCCCTCCTGCAGATCTGGCCCAAGCTGCTGCCCAGAGAGGCTTTGGAGCTGCTGGACTTCAATTACCCAGACCAGTACGTCCGAGAGTATGCAGTGGGTTGTTTGAGGCAGATGAGGTAGGTAAGGGTTTCTGGGGTGCAAAACTGCATTCTCTTTGCTCACAGGAGAAATCAACCCTGAGAGGAAAGAGCTGAACACTGCCTGCCATGACTAGGTGGCCAGATAAAGCAGTCTGATTTCCAGATAGACACATTGGCAGCTAAATAAAACCATCTTATTCTGACACCTTGTAGGAAATGGCGATTATTATCTATGTTGCAAGAACACCAGTGCAACTTTGTCCCGGAGAGGGTTGGGTGTTCATCCCTTTCTTGGGCAAAGAGAAAGCGAGAAACTGCAAGAGAAACATTCTAATAACAAAGAGAGAAATATTCTCATGGTCAAATACTGTAAAACCTGACACCCAGCCACCTCCATTCTGTGTCAGGGATGGGCTGTATCCTTTAATAGGAATGTAAGCTGGACCATGTAACAAATAATGAGAGAATTACTGATTTGGTTTTAATTCACAGGGGCCTTCGTTCTCTGCAGTTCTTCCCTATTGCATTTCATTTGCTTTCCATTCTAACCTAGGTCAGGTCTTGTGTAGCATTATCATTACTGCATATTTCCTGTCCTTGAATTCTGAATTCTCTTTGGTGAATAGTTTAGTGATAAATTTTTTAATGGTCAAGGATAAACTACTGGGGTAAAAAAAAAGAAATTATTTTGACTTCTTTCAAATCCAAACAAACAGTTTAGCTGCTGGGCTGTCCCAAGAATACATGTGGAATTATTTCCATCTGGCAATTGCACTAAGTTGTGTATTGTCCTTCTGTGTGTGATGGAAAAGTTGGGAGACACTATTGAAACAAATCCTGTCATTGGTGGGTTTGTCATATGCACCTGAATTTCTGGAGTGTCACTAATATAGCTGCCCTCTTACTAACTGCTTTTATGTTCCTCATTCTAGTGATGAAGAGCTCTCTCAGTATCTTCTCCAACTTGTGCAAGTCCTGAAGTATGAGCCTTTTCTGGACTGTGCCCTCTCCAGGTTTCTCCTGGAAAGAGCACTCGGCAATAGGAGAATAGGACAGATGTTATTCTGGCATCTGAGGTAGGAGGTTTTCCCTTTTGTACTTCTGAAATTCTTGAGCCTGACTGGACTTTCAAATATGATTTCTTGAGGACTTTTTTAAATGGGCCATTATCATAGTGCCCCACAAGTCCCCTCTATTTCTTTATCTTTGGCATCAGTAGATCAGACCTCTCTTAAATATAAATTAGAATGGCCTATAATCTACCCTTTCATGAAAATATTCCAAACTGCATTCAGCTCTGATTACCTGATGAGTTAGGTTTGTAAATACCCTGAGTGTTTGTTTTGGCTGTGGGTGCAGTAAAAGCACAATATTTTATACCTCACAGTTGGGAAAAATTATTATTATTGAAAGTCTAACAGCAAATGAAAGCTGTTCTGTGTGTTCTTGCTACTTGTGATGGGCAGTTTCATGAATGGCAGAAGCCTTTCAGAATGAACTGGAATAGGTTGAATAGGTTGATTCTGTCTTTAGAGTACAATTAATTTTAATATTTGTAGCTGAAAAGAGCGAATCCTACATGAAAATATTTCGAGGGATAATTGGCTCTGATCTAAAGTTCAATGGTTTGTTTTCAAGTGTTCTCCTTCAGGCAAATTGGGATTTTCCCTTACAAAGACTGGAGAACACGTGGTTTAACTCTCTTAAAGCCCTTCAGGGACTTCTCAGTTATGCTCTGAATAAAAGGGGGTCCTGAACCAGGTGTTCAGTCACCACCTCTTGGCACGAGCACTGCTGCCTCCAGAGCAGCCCTGGGCCTTGAAGCAAGGACCATGCACCAAAACTGGCCTGTCCTTGTTGCCTTCATCACAGAAGGGTTCTAGCATTTGTTAGGAAATCTGGCTTTTTGTTTCAACTATGTGACCATGAGGTGTTTTAATGTTTGTTTTGGCATTTTTTGTGTTTGTTTCGGTTTTCTTAATGACTGGAACAGCACAGGTCTGTGAATGCTGTGGTCTGATGAGAAGTTTTTCCCCCTGCAGGTCAGAGGTTCACATCCCTGCCGTGTCGGTGCAGTTCGGGTTGATACTGGAAGCCTATTGCAGGGGGAGCGTGGCTCATATGAAGGTGCTGGCTAAACAGGTAGGTGCTTCCCTTTCCTGCCATCCTGACCTCTCCAAGCCTGTAACTCCCATCCTTATTCCATTGCCCCTGGGGGCTGTACTGGCTACCTTGACAAAGCTGGGCAGTGCGGAGGAGATGGGAAGTTTTACCTCCAGTCAGGGTAACTTGTTCTAAATTTTATCCAGATTGTTGCAAGACTACTTCCTGCAGCTTTGGCCTTTATTAAAAGGTGTTACAAATCACCCAAATACTCATTTTAGTGTTAATATGGGTCTGTCATTTACATACACACACACCAAAGAAGACAGAACAAAGGAGAAATATGTTTGCTTTTAAATACCCTAAAAAGCATGAGATGTTTGCTTTTAAAAGCACTAATAATTTTATCAGCAGATCATTAAAAGACACAAATCATATTTTAAGTCTCTAATGCAGTTTTAGTTGAGTTAATTTAGATGGTGATAATAAAAATATTTGAAAACTAGTCTCTCTTTGGAGTTAAAGTATTTACTGTGTCAGGCCACAGAGATTAACTCAGTGGATGACTAACTGGTGATGGTGTTTGTCTGCATTGAAACTGTGCTTTGGGAGCATGTGGAACAGGGATGTTCTGTTATGTTCTTGCTGCAGCTCACAGGACGTGGAACAGACCATCTCTTGCATGTGTGCTTGTTAGCATTGTCAAAATCATGAAAAGAGTAGGTGGTGAAATGCTTTAAGCAATAGATGTAAGGTCAGTAAAGTTTTTGTGCACTTTACAGGAAGCAAATGTCAGTACAATCAAAGAACGGGCAAAAAAGTTCCCAACTGTGCAAACACGGAAGAAATTCAAAGTAGAAATACTTCAAAAAGTTCCTGTTTGTGCAACACAGGTTCCATTTTGTTCCCTTGTCACTGATGTTTGTACAGCTCCCAGAATAGTGGAAAAGCAGAGTGCTTTTGGTTTTGACAGATGGCTGACCTGGCAGGTCTCCACTGCCCAGTTTTATAATCAAACTCCATACAATTTCCACAGCATCCTGCCTGACAGGGTTCAGTCTGTGGGAGGAGTGAGGTTTGACTCAGCACCTTGTAAGTTAGGCTGAAGCTTCCTTGTATAGAAAACAGCTTTCAGAATTATTGCAGTGCTGCTGTTTGCTACAGAACCCGTGTATTGCTCAGCACCTTACTGAGGCTGCTGCAAACACAGCTGAGTATTGTAAGAACTATTTGATCAAAAAGTTGCTTAGATTAGAAATTGTTTTTGTTGTATATGCTATCTAGGTTTGTTACCAAGGGGCTTTGCTCTGTCAGTGTTACACATTTCCATCACCAGTTTTTTTTGAGATTATGGACCAGTAGAAATTTTTGCAAAACAGAAGGGGGAAAGGGGTTAAGCCCACCTGTGTTATTGCAAATAATTGCCTTTACTTGTAAAGTAAAAACTTTGCTTAGTTGAGATGCTATGATTTGGAACATCTTAGTCAGTTAAAGCTTTTGTCTTATGCCTGACCCAGCAGGATTTTAATGATAAACATTTAAGACTTCTCTGTGAAAATTGTCTGCAAGTGGTCACGTGGCCGTGCCTTGTTGGATGCAACTTAATGTGAACAATGAAGTATCTGCATCTGCAGCTCATCTCCAGTAATGTCTCAGTTTGTTAGAAATAATCAGTATTTCTGTTGACTTCAGTATGCCTAGAGACACCTGTGTTATGTGCTTTGCTGAAGTAGGGAACTAAAAATTCAACTTTGAAGAAGGAATTTGTGTTAATGTATCATACGTTAAAATGCTTCATTTCTTTTTTCGGAAATGTTAAGTCATGCTTTTAAAAGTGCCTCAAAGTTTAGGAGCTTTCATCTCATCAGTGTCTGTTAATTTTGAAAATGATATTTCTGAAACATGAGTGACTTAATTTCCATGCATTATTTCCATTTTTAAAAAGCTGTAGAATTATTTAAAAGCACTAACAATTGTATCAGCAGATCGTTAAGACACAAATCATGTTTGAAGTAATGTTTTGAAATAGGATTTTGCATTATATTATATCTCAAATCAGAGCAATAACTATCAATGAGAAAATATCTCTTTCAGGTGGAAGCCCTCAATAAAATGAAGACTTTAAATAGTCTAATTAAGCTGAATGCCATGAAGCAAAGCAAAGCGAAAGGAAAAGATGCAATGCATACGTGTTTGAAACAAAATGCGTACAGAGAAGCCCTCTCTGACCTCCAGTCTCCTCTGAATCCTTCTGTTATACTTTCAGAACTGCAGTAAGTACAGAATGAGCACAATTTCACTGTAGTTTTGCATATGAAAACAGTGGAGCAGAAACACATCTGTGTCTGAGCTTCCTCTAGCTGCATTGTGCTGCCACAGGGAGCTTTTCCTAGAGTGGCAGAAGGTCTGCTGGGAATCTTCCTGAGCTTAAGATATCAATTAAGTTAGAAGATTTTTGTGATCCACCATGACACTTAATACTCTTAGTCAATGCATTACCATGGCTAAATATATTTAAATATAAGCCTAAAAGTGAGTTACACTGTGTTCCTGTCTTCTGTTTATAAAAATAAGGACAAAGGCCACTAAAATTTTTCACAATGCTTAAATATAAAGTCTAAAAATTGATGGGAAAGGATATAAAGAAAACAGCTTTTCTTTTAAAAGGAGGGTGCTTGATTTAAGCGTAGAAATATGTTCAGTAGTCAGTATCAAATACATTCCACATATAACAAATGTGTTCATAGCTTGGTGAATGCTCATGGCATAGCTGCAGAATGAAAGCAGAGGGAGCATTTAAGAACTTCCAGACTGGAAGTCTACATGTTCTCTTATGTTCTGAACCATGTTTAGATCTTTTCTGTTGAAATATTCCTATTTGACTAAAACTTCTGTTGTGTTGTTTTCTAGTGTTGAGAAGTGTAGGTACATGGATTCTAAAATGAAACCTCTCTGGATAGTGTACAACAACAAAATGTTTGGAGGAGATCTTGTGGGGATTATCTTTAAAAATGGTGATGGTAAGCAATGCTAGAAACTTTAAATTTTTCCTTTTCCTTCTTCATTGCCATTCTTGCACTTCAACTGTGTCACTCTTTTTTGCCATAATGTAAACATGGATTACTCTGGCATCAGTAAACAAATTAAGCATCTTCTGACTGAGTTTCAAAGCACAGACGTTGCCAGTCAGGATGATGTAATTATGATTAATACCACTTCAACCCTTAAGCTGGGTGAGTATTTTTAGATCCCTCTTTCTGAAGGCTTTGGAAAACTGAGGGAGTTTGTGAGGAATTGAAGCAGTGGTGTCACTGTCATTGCAGATCTCCGACAGGACATGCTGACCCTCCAGATTCTGCGCTTGATGGACATTCTTTGGAAAGAGGCTGGCCTGGATCTCCGGTAAGGATCTCCTGAGGGCTGGTTTGTTTGGATGGAGGGTCTGCTTTTAGAAGTAAAATTTTCCTGTTTTAGGCACTGTCCCCTTTCTACATATCTGTCTGGGTGCCCAGGGGTTTCAGCTGTCACTGCCAAGGGGAACAGGCTGTGGGAAGCATTGCCTTCACACCAGCACCTGTAGCCACTGGGATCATCTTCAACTCTGAAGTCACTTTCACTTGTTGATAAAACACTGTTTGGGTGCCAGAATGCATTTTTCGTACCAGAAATATCTTTGTATCTTCCAAAGGCTCTTGCAAAGCACCTTTCTTACCTTCATATGCTTGACATGGTAAACATGACTTTTTGAAGGAATACGAGACTATTCCAAAAAGAATCAGTTATTGCTCAGTGTTATCACACAACCCTCTAGTACGTGGGAAACTTTTCCACCCAAATTTATGGACCAATTATAGGTAACATGATTCTCGAATTCTAATTGCACTTTAGGAGAGTAGTCCTAAAGAAGGTACTGGGTGTCACATTACTATAAACCATTTTTAGCCATAAATTAAATTTTGTATGCCTGTAATCCTATATTTAATTTTTAAGTGTTGTGTACAAGTCTAGAAGTACTTATATTTAAATATTACCTGAAATACTTCATTTAGGTTCTTGGAGCTCTTTTCAAATTTTTTATGGTTCAAGCATAGTAGTGGGAACTACATAAGGTGTGTAACATCAGCACAGGTAAACAAATGTATCAACTTTTTACTTAGACTGCTTCAGGAAAGGTGGGAATGTGAATTACAAATTGTTTCTGGAAATGTACGTTTGCAATGAGGTGGTTGAGTGTGTGTGAAGTTGAACGCTGACTTGAGGAAACTTTAGATTATTTATATCATTATAAATTGACTGAGGAGCTGATCCAGCATTTGGGGTTAAGGACAGCCTCTGGCAGCTGTGGAATCCCAGACAAAGCATTCTTCAGTAGCTGCCTTCCCAGAAGCTGTTTGTGGTTCCAGCCTAGGCCACACACCGTGCCTAGCAAACAGGAATAGTGATTAGAGTAATCAAATATGCTTTTCCTGACTAAGGCATTTTTTTTAAAATGCAACAAAGGAAAACCAAAAAGCAGCTCTGATGTCCAAGATTTTTCTTAAAACTCCGTGAAGAAAAAAAAAGTAGAAAGGGGAAGTTCCTAGTGAGAATTGAAGTTCTATATTTGGCCTCTTCCGTTTATTTGCTTAACTGGAAGCATCTTCCTTCCATTCATCCTCTCATAGTTACCATTATGAAATAAAATCCTGGAATTGGGGCAGGGTTACAGTTCAGTGTCTGTTGAAGGGATTAATCAGGCACTTGCCAAGAGGAGGCTCTGAAATGACCTTCCTTGGGAGCAGAATTGGACAAAACAGCACTCTGAACACCCAGAGCATGAGGGCAGAGCCATGAGGGTGAGGCTTGGTCATCTCCATGTTTATGGCCTGCATGTCTCTCAAGAAGAGACAGCTCCAGACTTTGTGAGGTACCAGTGGCAGTGATGAGTTCTATGCCATGTTCCTGGATCAGGACACACTGGTGACTTTTTACTTGGGTGAGAGGCATGGTCTGAGCTGCAAAAGTAGTGTCAAAGAGCTGCTTTCCTGGAAAACAGTGTCATATCCCCTTAGCAGTGAGTGCAGCCTTTGCTTCTTGCCCTATATCCCTGAAGCTATTTGCATTTTTGGATACATAATGGATTTTGAACTTTTCAACTCTTTTCCACTACAGTGAGTCTGGTAACTCCATGCAGCTAAAAGCAGGGCTTCTCACTTGTGCCAGCAGTGTCAGAGCAGCAGCTCTTGCTGTTGCCTCTCGCCATCAGTCAGGTTTTGCCCCAAGCAGATTGTGCAGCTCCCATGAGGCATGGATCGAATGGCAGCCAATGCCCCGCTGCAGAGGAGCTGGGTACAGGATCAGTTCCCTACTAATTGCACTACAATCCTCACTCAGTTGTTTAGCAGTGATTGAAAATTAAATCTTAGCTCAGTCTGTGTGTAAAGCAAGCACGATATTTCCAGTGGGATTTCTCAGCTCTAGAGGGGAATGCCAAATATATATTGATTTTAAGAGCTGAAGGAGGAGAAATGTTTGTTTGCTTGTTTAGCTGTCAACTAATTTGTCTCGTGGGTGCCAAACAGGGCAGGGGATGTATCTTGTGTGCAGGAGGATGGGGCCAAGTGCTCCTGTAGGTCCTTATCCTGGGCTCTCGCTGTGTATGCACAGCTGAGGAAAGCCTGGGGTGAAGGTTGGATCTGCTTCCCAGAACAGAGCCAGCACCCAGACAAACTCTGACACTTAGAGGAGTCTGCCTTGGGTCAGTTCACTTCAAACATCAGTCAAGTAGCAGAGAGAAATGAAAAAAGTAAAAAAAGAAGATTTTTCAGTTAATCCTCACACCTTAATTTCTAAGACAAGCTTTCATCTGAACATTGAGCAGGAAATAGTTGGCCTATTACAAACACGTCACAGCAGAGGAGTGTAACACGTCTTCCCGAGGATGCTGTGGGGTCTGTGGTGCTGCATCTCTCAGGAAAATCCTTGCATCAGAAAACGTTTGGGCTGCTTTACCTTCGAGCATCAAAGTTGTGTTAATGGAGAAAAGAGTGAAGTAACAGCAACAGAAAATCAGGAATTTGAGGAGTTTGATCTATACCAAGTCACCTTTGCTGTGGTAAAGTGTCATAAAAGTATTTAATACTTGGTTGCTTTTTGGACAGATACAGGCCATTCTCCAAAACACTTTTTTCTTTCAGTGCCTGTCTATAGCAGGTTTTCATTTTCATCTCTCTTAAGTGTGTGAGATCTGATGTTACATGGCTGTGTGCGAATGAAATCAGAGTTCACACACATACTGAAAAATTGATTTGTTACGGCTCTTAAGAAAGTCATTATTTTTAAACTATTGGACCTGAAGTTACAGAGAATGTGTTGATAAATTACCAGTGTTTCATGTGTGTTTGGAAGGGCACTGCTTTGGAGAATGAAACACTTGAAATGAAGAACAGTTTTAAATGAGTGAAGAGTTTTCTGTCCTGCCCAGGATTTCGGTATTGATCTGTCCATGGCTTTTGCTGGCTTTAAAAAGCAGGGAGCATATCCTGCTGACAGATGTTGAAGTCAGAAAGACCAGGATGAGATGGAAAGGGCCCGGAGGATTTGTCCCTAACTTGACTCCTGTCAAACTGTCTCTCTGACAAGGATGTTTTTTCCTCCAGTCGTAAGCACATAGCCCTCAAGAGGCTGAAGGCTTTCATCATTGCTTGCTTTTGAAGGGGAAGTGGTTGGCTGTGTGCCCAGTTCAGCCATGAGGAGGGTGGGTTGGAGTGCCATGGAGGAAGGCCAGCATGCACTTTAACCTGGCGGGCTCTGGCTCCCATTTGTGGTGCCGCGATAAGGACGGGCAGAGCTTCCTTGCCTGTGAGCGCTGGAGCATGGCAATCCCAGACCCGCCTGCTCCCCAGGAGAGCTGCTGCTCCGGAGAGCAGGGCTGAGAACGTGACAGGGATCGGAAGAGAAATGGGAAAAATGTTCCAAGCCGGCACTTCTGCTGTTGTTTTGAAGTTGAGGCTCTTGGAATACCCTGTTGAATCTGGTTTTCAGTTCACTTTGTTGCCAGTAGGGAAGAATCCCGGGCTATGTAATGACTGCTTCTTGCACCACTTCAACTGTGTTATCCCTGAGATGGAGAAACTGCTCAGTTCCCTAAGAGCTATAAGGCCAAAAAGTTGTGTTTAATTTTGTATGGAATTTTATTTATTTTTCTTCTATGGTGTGGGATAATAGACAGTGTCAATTAAGAGATGTGGTTATGCTTTGTAGCAATCAAACTTAATATCTGTTTTAGATATAAATACTAATGACAGCTTCACCAGCAGTACTTTATATATATGTATATATATATTTAATATATTTATATATATATGTCTGTATGCACATCAATTTTAATATGTCCAGCAACTGTTTTATACAGCTCTGTAAGTCAGTGAGTGCTGGTCTAGAGCTTGTGTACTGCAGTGTAGATTTTTGCGGGTGTCCATTCTCTTACACATTTGAGATAATATCCTTGGCCTGAGCTGCCTGGCATGCAAATAGACACCTCAATTTGTGATGCAATGCCTTTGACGAGTTTGCTGTAAGTGTCCATTGCATACATGGAGCTCCCATCTCATGGGATGTTGCCATTCTGTTCAGTTTTTTAAGCACGTAGAGTGAGGAAAGGTATTGGAAAAAATACATTTATCGATTTAGACACATCTCTCCTTGATGTACATCTTTAACTGTGTCTTATTGCAATGCAGTGATGTGGTAGGAGGTGTTTTCAGGGGTCACAAGATGGGAATGCACATGTGTGTTCTGAGATACCAGGCGAGTTCAGAGCTATATTCCTGTTTTTCATTGGGTTTCTTGCTTCAGTTCAGTAAAAGCTGGAAAACATTTTTTATTTTAATATTTAGAAGGATTTCTAGCATTTTCCTTTGAAGTAGGAAGAAGGTGGAAAAGGATGAGATCCTCTTTTCCATTTCCAGCAATAATTTATCTGGGAAGAACTGGAGCGGGTCAGTGTCTGTCTGGGAAGGAATTCACAAATGCAGGCACGGGGCTCCCTCTGTGGCGCGTCCTGGGAAATTACAAGTAACTGGGTTCCAGTAAAAAAGGAAAAATTAGGCTTTTTAAAATGTCTCTCTTTTTTTGGCTTGTATGTACATAATAGGAAAAATGAATGTTTTAAATGCATTGCTGGTCTTTTACCTCTACAAGCAATTCCTGTATATTAACCTTTGAGAGTTTGCTCTTCAAATGAATATTCAGGCATCTCCAAAAATTGAATACACTAAAACATTTTGCTATTTTAGGTTCTAACATGATTCTGTGTTTCGTTTCAGGATATTGCCATATGGCTGTTTAGCAACTGGAGATCACTCTGGCCTTATTGAGGCTGTTTCTAGCTCAGAAACCATTGCTGACATTCAGTTAAACAGCAGCAACGTTGCTGCAGCTGCTGCCTTCAACAAGGACGCGCTCTTGAACTGGCTGAAGGAGTACAATTTAGGGTAATTTCCACAGTTACTCTCTCAGCTATAGTATAAGCTACAAAATTCCTCCTAAGTTTCTCTTTCAGTGTTGAGGAAGGTGTGGTTTGTTGCTAATTGTTTTTCTCGTATGTGAAATTCTGACTGAGACTTAGGGTGGCCTTGGGCCTGGGACTTGCAGCATTTTGACTGTGTGCTGTTGAGTAAGTTATATTAAATTTGGCAACACAAACAAACCCAAGAGAACTACATGAATCTCAAGCCTTGGTGTTGCCTTTCATACTGCTTATTCTCCATAGCTACCTTTGCAGTATTTTTGCTCAAGTAATTCTGGTTTTACAACATCCTAATGGACTTCTGGTTTAAACAAGCAAAAATCCTTTTTGAGCCTAAGGCATGACATGAATTCCAACACTGTACACTAATATAATTTTCTTCGTGGTTACAGAGAGGACTTGGATCGAGCCATTGAAGAATTTACTCTGTCTTGTGCTGGCTACTGTGTAGCTACATATGTGCTGGGAATTGGTGACAGACACAGTGACAACATCATGGTCAGGAAAAACGGGCAGGTAAAAATCCCTTCTGAAGGCAGAATGACTTTAGTGTCTCTGGTGTTCTAGAGTTCTCCTGAGAACTAGTAAATTCTTCAGTGCCTTGGTGAAATGAAAGCCACACATGATTAGAACTGATGTCTGTGGCTCGCTGGGAGTTGGAGAGAGCTTCAAGGAAAGGGAAGGAATTCTGGTGGAAGGACAGAGCAATGCCTGTTCCATCAGCAATTCTGTATCAAGAGAGGTTGTTCTGTAGACCTGTTACAGAACATCCAAGAGGCCTTTTAATGGTTCAGATTCATTGAATAGAAATCGTCTTAGAGTATCTTGCAAAAGACCACCCTTAAAAATCCATGAGTTGCATTTTGGAGCAAGATTTGAAGTGAATCTCTGCAGCTCAGCCCTGCAGAAATGCATGGTGTGGAACCCAGCACCAGCACAATGCTGTGCACTCAGAGCCTGGGTGAGCTCTTAGACATGTGCTTTATAATTGTTACTTTGTACCGTAACTTGTCTGATTTAAGTGAAATTATTCTGCCTGGAAAATTAGCAAGGATTATAAAATTGAGAGTTTTACAGACATTTGCAGTATTCTTCTAAGTTTGTACCTCCTGGAAGAAAGCTGAAATGCCCTTATCTTTGATTCTAACATGGGGAACTGCCACAGGTTCCTTGAGATTAACTAAACTCTGCTACCTTTGCCTCTGTCCTTGTGTAGGAGGGCCTTGGATATGATGATGTTGAGCCTCCTGGGCTCATCCTTGGGCTCATTTTTGTCTGATACTGCCAACAAGATGTCTCGTGGCAGCAGCAGCTTAAACCTGGGAGAAATCTTCTGCACACTGATTTGCTGCAGTGGGCACTCAAAGGAGCAGGGATGTTATCCCTGACTTGAAATCTTGAAATGTTTTAGAACTAAATACTCCCACAAGGTTGGAATCACAGGCTGTGGAGAGTCACATTAGGAGTTAACTGTTCTTGATACCAGCATCCTGTAGAGAAATTAGAAAAGGGACATATTTCACTGCAGAAATTAATCTTCACTTGTTTGGGTTTTTTTAGCTCTTTCACATAGATTTTGGGCATATTCTTGGGAACTTCAAGTCCAAGTTTGGAATTAAAAGGGAACGGGTACCTTTCATACTCACCTATGATTTCATTCATGTCATTCAACAAGGAAAAACAGGGAACACTGAAAAATTTGGCCGGTGAGTGTTATTTTGATCTCATTAAATTAAATTTTGTATGCATCTGTTTGTAATTGAGATGACAATTTCCCTCATACCAGAACCTATTTGGTGTTGGTTTGCTCATTTGCACTTGTGTGATAGTGTGCCAACACGCATTTACAGGGCTATCTGCCACTCTCCCTGAGCTGGAATGCCACAGATTACTTCAGAAGTAGAAGCTGCAGCTCTGCAGCTCCTGTTGGTCTCCCACAGCAGGAGGTGGCAGGTTCTGCTGGGCTCAGCTCTGCCAGCAGCTCTGGGCTCTAGGAAGGCCTGCCAAGCTGCTGTTCAGGCAAGATGCAGCACTGCCTGTAGGAACAGGCTCCCTTCTGCCCCTCCTGGCCATCAGGGCATGTTCACTGTGCTGCCCCATCCCGGCCTTGCTGGGATGCTTGGGCATAAAGAGCCACGTGCTTGTGGTCCACCCGCCCTGGCAGCTGGTTTAGTTTTGACCGTGGAAGGAATTAGAGATGACAGAGATTAGAGACAGAGGGACTGCTGTAGAGCTTTGGCTTTTCCTGTTGCCCACCCTGTAGGATCATCAGGGCATTTCTCCCAACAAATTCTCAGGGAGATGGAGATGTGGCAGTGCCATGACCTCTGGCATTTCTGTTCTTTCTGAAGAACAGCCGGTGGTGTTTTGTACCAAGGGCTTGTTGGGGAACCATGGGATGTGTTTTTGAGAATGCACTGGGGGTTCTACAGACAGCTCTGTCCTTTCTGCTACTGTGTTCCTGCAGTCTGTCCTTGTTAGATCAGGTAACAAATTTCCACCTGTGTAAGCTGTCCCCTGTTGTGCTCCTTGCATGTGCCTGGGCTGGACGCAGGTTCCGGCAGTACTGTGAGGAAGCCTACCTGATCCTGCGCAAGCACGGGAACCTCTTCATTACCCTCTTTGCACTGATGCTCACTGCAGGGCTGCCAGAGCTAACCTCTGTCAAGGACATCCAGTATCTCAAGGTAAAGTAAGATCTGCAGCTCAGCAGGACTCAGCATTTTTCCAGGATGTGAATTTTTGCTTCCAAGATTAATACATTTTAATTGTTTTCCATTTCTGTCAAGATTTCCACGCAGTCCTCAAAGCTTTCTTTTTCAGCTCTGTAGAACAAGGTCTGTAGAGACCTAGTGCTCAAAGGATGACTTCAGGATCCCAGCATCTTCAATGTAGTCATCTCAGGGGTGTTTTACATCTTGGCTCATGCACAAGCATAGACTCATAAAGGTGAAAATTATTTGCTTCATTCTTTTTCAGTTTTATCTTTAAACCCAGAAAGATGTA
This sequence comes from Pomatostomus ruficeps, assembly GCA_013400735.1. NCBI lineage: Eukaryota > Metazoa > Chordata > Aves > Passeriformes > Timaliidae > Pomatostomus > Pomatostomus ruficeps. The sequence continues at coordinate 24,097 of VYZT01006644.1, read as the reverse complement.
TTATTCAAACCAACTGATGTATTGCTCAGTGAAAAATAAATGAAAAAGTGTCAGAACAGAACAACATAGACTGTCAATTGTGTTGAAAGGTGAAGGAGGTTTTAACTGTGCTTTTTAAAATTCCTGACTACTTATTTTCCTGTTGTCTTAGGACTCCCTTGCCTTAGGGAAGAGTGAGGAAGAAGCACTAAAACAGTTTAAGCAAAAGTTTGATGAAGCTCTGCGGGAAAGTTGGACTACTAAAGTGAACTGGATGGCACACACTGTTAGAAAAGACTACAGGTCCTAGGAGTTTCTGGCATTTGCACTAAGCTGAAGGTTACCTGGAGAAGTGTTTGTAAAGGGTTTCTGTTGTATGGATCAACAAAACTTCAGGAAGCATTGGAACAATGCTCTCAGGCACATGGTGGTTCTTGGGGAGCCTCCCACAGGGCCAGGAGTTGGACTTTGACCCTGAGGGGTCCCTTCCAACTCAGCACATTCTATGATTCTATGAACTGATTCAAAGCAAGAAAGGAAACAACAACAAAAACAAATGAACTGAAATAATTCCTGAGTCTTTTGCACTCTGCTTCTGAATGCTTGATTCCAAGACTGTCTCTACAATTAGTGAACATCCTGGATAATCAGTTCCTGCTGACTTTGCACGCTGAGAAATACTAGGCATTTTTAAAAATTCTTTGGTACTTTATGGAGGTGTAAATATTTGTTTTTATACGTTAGGGTAATGTGCTCTAACATATCCTCAGGAGGTTTGAAGACCTCTGACAGAACTGTTCTTTGTTTAAAGTTAGGACTTGAAGAGTAAATTTGTTTTTATATATCCTAATCTGGCTAAAAAGGAGTGTATTGTGTATATTTTTCATATGACCTCTGCCCTACTGGCACAGATGCATTAATTCTACTGTAAATAGCAACCATGGTGTCACTGCTCTGCAGGACCTGCTTCACGTCTCATGCTGCTGCCAGAGGAAGGGTGGATGTCCGGAGGGTGGGGGACACCTCTGAGGATGATGTGGCATCCACGTGTTCAGGTTTGCACAATTTTGCTCCTCTGACTTAACACACCCAGAAGAAGCCCTTCAGAGTGAGGAAGGTTTGGCAAATTCCAAACATGCCTGAGAACCCCTCGCTGGTCACAGTCTCCCGCTCAGCCTCTGGGGCTTTGCCTTCAGCTCCCAGACAGGCAGAATTTGGTTTGATTTCAGCAAGAAGGTCCTTCCAGCCTTACACTGAAATTCCTATCTCAGATGAGGTGTTCCCTGCAAAATCTACTGACTTATGGAAGGGATGTTTTTGTTAAGTATACTACACAAAGTGATTTTTAGAGCATACATACCAAAAACCTCAACTGTTTTGAAAAGCAAGTGTCTATGGGAAAAGATCATTCCACAGAACACCAATGCAAAGTCATTGATCTTCTCTCTGTATTTATTAAGAGCTTGCAGTAATGTTGCTTTACCAAGATATATATGTTGAAGATAGTTGCTGAAGAAACTGGATTTGTTTTAATTTATTTAGTGAGATACCAGGCTTTTAGGTGCTTAAATGGAGAGCAAATTTGTTATGTGCAGTAGGGAAGTGCTGGTTAAAGATGTAACAAACTATTCCTTAACATCAACAAGAGAGGTTTTAACTACTGCTTGTTCTCCGAGGAACTCTGGTAGCTCTTGATTCTTGTGGACATTTGAAAGAGAATTAAACATATATATTTACTTTTTGACTAAAGAGTTGTTTGGCATAGAAATGTTGGATTATGTAGGAATTTAATTAAAGTTGGTTTTACTTTGTTGAGAGTGTTTTCTTTTTGTGGGTTTGGGGTTTCCTTGTTTCTTTTAGAGGTAAAGAACCTCTCTGGAGTCAGGGTGGCATTCTGTTTAGGGCATTGATTCTCTTGTCCTCACTCTTTGGGCTTATCTGTCTGAAAAGATTTCTGCATCTAAAATATTCTAAAAGTAACAAGTGGTTTGTGGGTTGCTTTTGGGTTTATTTGGGGGTTGTTTATATACAATATAGTAGCATTTAAAGTGTGCCATGTCCTTTTTTATTATTATTATTATTTCTATAGCAGATGGCAGGAAAGTTAAAAAGAAGTTAAGTTGAAGGTGAGAGCTCTGAAAAAAGTAATTTCATCCTCAGGTAATTCACAGCATGTGAATTTGCATCAGGAACTGTTCCCAGACAAATTCTATTTTTCTGTGGGACGGAGCACTTGGACATCTCTGGTCTTGTTGAGGGAGACATCACCTTTCCCAGAGCTCTGGGATGAAGTTGGCAAGTGCACCTTGGCTGCCTGGGACTGGCGTGCCTGGAATCTGACAGGAGTGAGTATGATGGCATCTTTATTGCTAGAGCTGAAAAGGCAGCTCGGTTCCATGTCCCACCCCAGGTTTCCTGTGAGATTTGGAGCAGGAGGTTCAACCCTGTGTCTCAGGCTCCCTTGTGCAGGTGAGAGCCGTGGCCTCTGGATGCAAGAACACCTTCCCTCCCTCCCTCCAGCACCACGGCATTACCGCACACAGTAAAGAGGTTTTGAGCGGTTTTTTGGATGTGACTTCGATGCAGGTTGTAAAAGGACTTGACATGGTGAGAAAATCTCATAGCCTCCCGTCCTTGAGGAGTATTTAGAGATGATTAGGAAATGCAACTTCTGCTCAGTATTTGTGTTGGGTAATAGCCCTTGAATGGCTGGGTTGTGTTTGGTTGTCTTTACCTTCTTCATGTTTACTCTTGGCAATTAAGAAGAGTGGGGGGAAAAAAGAGCCATGTTAAATGCTCTATTTTTGTGTTTGGCAGCAAAGACCATGATGCGTTTTCCTCATGTGAACTGATCTTGGTCTCTAAATAGCTGAGAAGAGGTCCCATCTCACAGGAATGCTTTCCAGACTGACCTCTCAGGGCTGAACCTGACAGGAAGCAGCGTTTAGCAGGTCACCAAAGCAAATTTTGTGATCCTTTCATGTTAAGTTTTGAACAGAGTCCTGGTTTCCTGAATTGTATTTGTAAATAGATCACCACTTTCCCTGGTTTTCATACTTGCTACAGCCTGTAGGTACAGACTCTCATTTGGAAAACAAACAAATAAATAAATAAACTGTTTTGTGAAAAGTCAAAGGAGAGAGAGTTTGTCCTCCACTGTTTGTCATCCAAGAGAAGACTGGAATTTTGGCACAGCAGTCCATTGATTATGTCTGTACTTACCTCCCAATATCCAGCTCTAGTACTAAAATGGCAGGTTAATTTGGGCTGATTTGGAACATATTATTTTAGACCAGTTTCCGAATTCAGAAGTCATCAAATGGTCAGATTATAATAAGAGAATTTAAAGGTTTTATGTTGAACCTTCAATTCACATGGTCTCATGTTGTGTTATTTACTTTTCTTTGTATATGTCCACTGGAAAAATTACTTTTTTTTCCCCAAGGCCTTCATTGTATCTGGCAGAAGGAAAAGCTGCTTGAGGCTGCTTTAAAAACCACAGCTGAAACTGGGTATGTGCAGTGTGTAAATGATCTTTATTTGTTCTGGTTTGTTATTGATTGCATGGTTACTTGATGGGTTTGATCTCTTTACCTTGAATCATTTGATTTCTGACAAATGGTGACAACTGCTGCTTTTACACTCCTGATTGTCCTGTGTTGGATTTCCAGGGAAAGAGCTCCATGGATTTGTCCCTCAGCAGTGGAGTTGTTTCCTAGTTAGCCAGTCTACCGAGACACCTCAGTGCTTCCAGCCTCAGCCGCTGAATTACTAACACACCCCTGCCTACCTCTGCGAGACCCTACCAATTCCTACCTTCCCAGCCTGCTACTCCAAAGCTCCTGTTACAGCTCCTCCTGCTATCTAAAGAAGGCACTGAAACCAGCTGCCCCTAAGAACTCGTACAAGAAGTTCTTTCTCCATCCCTTCCTACTAGTTTGCAGCCGCCATTGCGTAAGCAACCAAAACCCCACCACAGCGCCCCCTACAGCCCAGAGGAGTCATCGCACCCTCCCTGCTCACGGAGAACACCAGCGCCTCTGCCGGCTGTGACTGTGACTGCACCAAAAGAGAATTGCCAACAAAACGCAAAGAGACTGTCCGTGAGTTTATCTGTTCTTATTTGTTGTGGTTACCATTGTTGTTGTTTTGTCTGTCCCACCATATATATAAATATATTAGTAAAAGACTGTTATTCCTCTTTTCTCATACCATTGCCTAAAAGCCCCTTGATTTCAAAATTTGACCAATTCAAAGAGAAAGAGGTTACATTTTCCTATTCTAAAAGAGGGTTCTACCTTCTTTAACAAATACCTGTCTTTAAAACCAAGACAGGTGAAAACAAAACATGAGAATAGATGACACAACTCAGTCAAAGTATTCCCTAGGGATAGAAAAAAAAATGTGGATTCCAGTCACCTTACCAAACATTAATTTGAGCAAAAATGGAACAGCTCCAAAAGAGGAGTGGGAAGGACATAGAATCCTTTTCCCTATGGACTTTTTACTTTTAGAAAAAGGAGAGGTGAAACAAAGGTCCAAATGTCCCAGCCTGTGTTCTTCTGCTTGGCTAAATGAAAGAACCCTTAATATTAATGGCTGTGGGAGACTAAGTCTGTTTAGCCTGTTCCCTACCAAAGAGCAAGGAATTAATCCTGCATATAGATCTGTGCCTGTTGGCATGGGAGGAAAAGGTGTATGTGCTAGACTTGGGATAATCTGTTCCAGAGGCTACTTCCACCCTTCACCTGTACTGAGGAATTCCACAGTGGTAAACAGCCTTAGGTATGCCTGGACCTTAATGCCACTCACCCCTGCCATAGAGCCTTGGCCTGTTACCTGGAGCTGTACTACACTGTTCTAGGAACTGCTTAAAAATACAGGTTTGGGTTTAAGAACTCAAAGGAGGCTTAAACACTGTGAGTTGTGATTGTTCAAACAAAGCAAACAAAGGCATTGCAAGTAAGTGTAATGCAACCAGTGGTTCTGCAGGTAATAGTCACGCTCAGTTTGCAGCTCAGTGGGACAATCTTTGTTTCCTTTTCCTTGAGAGGAAAAGGAAAATATTTCTGAAACAATTCCCTGTCCTTAACAGCTGAGAAATGTTTAGGTTATAGGTGTTTGTTTGCAGGGTTTATGCTGGTTAAATGAGTGCATGTGCTACGTACAGACTGAGCTATGCAGCAGCTGCGGTTGTGAGGCTGCACAGGCTGCGCAGACCCAGGATCCAGTCACCCTGATGGATCCCAGCTTTAGCCTTTGGAATGTGGGCAGGTACTGGCAGGGCCCCCGCACCAAAGCCTTCATCCCCTCCACCAGGGCAGTCACCAGAGCAGGGCTGGGACTGGCCCTGTGTCATAGTGCTCGAGCAGGCTGTGGGCGATGAAGCTGCACTCTGAGTGCAGGGTCTCGCATTTGCGGCACAGGAGGATCTCGCATTTCGGGCACATCTTCCCGGAGCGTGGCTGCCCCAGAGAACACATTTCCTCCTGCACCGTCTTCAGCCTCTTGGAACCTTTCCTGTGCAAACATCTCCACTTGTCTTCGGAAAGCTGGCTTCTTCCCTGAGGGCTGGAACAGTCACAAAGAGAGGCAACAAGGTCAGCCTGTGCACTTCCAAGATGGATGAGGCAGCAGAAGCAATTAGTGTGTGTGATTTATGAGCCCTTCCAGAGGCCATACCTGTGACTCTCTAGGAGTGTGTGCAGTGTATGGTCACCTGAAAAAAACAGGGATGGACAGCAAAAAGGAGAGCCTGGCTCTGGTGCTGTGGTGGCAGTGACAAGCCACGGGGTTTAGAACAGAGAATTATTAAAGGATTTTCATCATTTAAACAAAACCATGAAAGAGTGATGTCAGCTAACTGGGTAGGAGCTTTAATATGCAACTCTTCTGTGCATGATTGTGGCATGAGCCTCATGTGTTTTCATGAAGACAATTTCCATACAGCTCTGTGTATCTGACCTAGTGCCCCCCTATATCATCATAAAGGCTCTTTTTCCACTTGTGTGCACTGGCAATGCACACTAAAGCTAGCCCCGAACAGAGCTGGAAGAGCTGCAAGGACCTAACCAAATTAGACACCTTTCTATTTTACCTTCATAATCCCTTACAAGGGCTCACGAATCAGCGCTGAACTGTAGAGATGATCTGATTTGGCTACACCACTGTGAAAGTTCTGTAAGCCCTGATGGCTTGAATGCATTTAAAAACCACTGCCATGCCATGTGTCTGTAGAAATATATCCAATAAAGTCTGAAGGCTGACTCCATTAATGTGGGAGTACCGTGGGAGGTTACTAGATTAATGTTCAATTTGTAAAATTTTTTTCTTTTAGCTCAAACTGGGGAAAATTCATATTAATCACTTACAAATAAGGATCACTGTTCAGAAAATGTGATTTTACTGCTTCAATTGTATTTGTCTGCCTCCTGAATGCATCCTTCAGTGAAATTATGAGAGCATTCACAGCAGTCATTCTCTTTCTGGATGTTTAACTGTGTTTCTAGTCCAGTTCTTCAGCAGTGCAGCAAGAAAAATCCCAAAACCAAGCCCTTGGTATTAGTTGTGCTGCAATTAGAACAGTCTGAGGGACAAATCTGGCTCTCAGGTTCATTTCTTGCTAGTGTGTCTTAATCTTGTGTGGAGCCTGTAAGTAGCTGCTGTGGCTATCCAGCCTAATGCAGTTAGCTGAGTAATTGTGGAGACTTGCGTGCACTTCCTGCTAAGATGGTAATTCCATGATAATTATCAAAGGCAGACTCCTTTTAGGAGATCTGTGGGGAAGACAGCTCTTGGATGAGAAAAGACACTTTTTGGAAACCCCTCCTGATCTTATATGATGCATACATTCAGTTTACTTCATGTTAAGGAAGAATAATACCAAGGAGAAAGACCCAAGAAGAAAATTTCAAATTCCGTAAGAATGATTACAATAACTCAAAACTAATACGTGCACGAAACACTAAGCTCAAACTCACTTTTGCTTCTGTTTACTTTGTTAAAAAAATGAATAGTTATTATTTGTTAGTCTTTTTGTTTTGTTTCCCTTTTTCTCCTTCTAACTGAAAAGAGTAAGTATAAAGGCACTATTATAGGAACACAAGCATTAATTATGAATTTTAAGAAATTTAGTATTACTTTTAGTATTACTTTGTTGAACAGTGATTTTTGCTGCTGCCCAAACATTGACATTTTCCTTGCACCCCAGAGTTGCAGCTTTGGTGCAACAAAAACTGCAGCAAAGTTACTGCTGGAAACTCCTGGGCTGTCCCAGTGGCAGTGTTGGTGTGTACCTGGAGAAACAGAGATGCTGTCCCTGCTAATATCTTGCTGGAAGCATAGTGAAATGGATATAAGATGAATACACAGACACACAAGGCTTGGAGGAGTTAATTTCCTCTCTAGTGCTGCCAGTGACTTACTAGTTTTTAGCTCAAGTTGTTTAATTAGCCTGTTTCCTTGTTTGTTAATACAGCAGAAGTAACAAAAGTGTCAGTGGCTCTTCCAAAGCTGTTCTGGAAATGCTTACAAAATTTCTTCTTTGAAAATGTATGCAAAATATAATCTTGGATGTACTTACAATTTGTTCTTAGGAGACCCAGAGAAGAGGCTCAGTCGAGAAAATCTCTTCTTAAACAGCCGCTCTCGCTTTTTTCGGCCATGCTTCCCATCCCCTGTGCTTTCTTCTGTGAGTTCCTTCTTCCCTTTGTGCCAGGTCATTTTATCTGTCATAACAACAGCACCTGCTTAGCTGAAAACAGGAGCCTGAGTAGCTGTTTGAAGCCTCTCCTTTGCTGTGTTGTACCTGGTGGAATCTGGATCTGTTACTCTCCAAACCTCTGAGGGTCCTGGTCATACAGGAATTCAGTGAAGATCAGTGAGTAGCCAATTTCCGTCTGATGAAGCAAATACCTGCTCTGAAAGATCCTGCAGGCACAAAGTGGCTCTGGATATTCTTGCTCTCTTCCACATATTATGGAAAGTAGGCTTGGACATTAAATATAATTAATATTTCCCTCTGCGAGCTCTCTTTCATGGTTAAGTAGTTCCTTAAAGCAAGAGTAGAGGCAGCTTGTTTGATACAAGCAGAGAGCCAGGAGCCAGAGAAACAGCTTTGTGCAGGGAACAGAAGCAGGGAAATAAATGTGAGATGGAACAAACACTACTAGGCAAAAACCAGACCCCTGAAAAGATGAAGAACCAGCTGGGGATTTTAGTTAAGGCTTGGAAATTGTTTCCTTTTTCTTTTGATAAAGCAGCTGATTAGGCTGCATTTCCGTGTTGCAATGCTTTGTCTCCAGGAATTATCCCTTTGGCCTCTCTGATCAAATTAGTCCCTCTGCTCTACATTTGATATTTGGTAATTGCATTAACTTTTGGTTGCTTGACTTGGAGGGTCATGTTCACCCCCTCCTCTGGCTGTTGTCTTGCTCCTGCCTGTTACAAGTTTTTCCCACAAATCTTTTAAAACAAATCACACAACGTTTGTAGGCTTAAAAACAAGATTGGCAACCATTTTAAACTTTTCTGCTTTTACTCTTTCCTCCCTGTACCTCCTCCCAGCCTTTCAAGCAGAGTTCCTGTCAGGGTTTGGGATACCTTTTTGTTTAGCTCTCTGTGTTGGAATTTTTTCCCCATTCTAGCTGCTGGGGGGGGTATAATGGCGAGTGATTAGTTGCTTGGGAACCTTGATGGTGGATCATTAAGAAGGGACAAAGAGGTGACTCTGAGATGAATGCGGCTGGCTAGCCTTACCTGGACTCCCTGATAGCTGGGATGGTTTCCCCTCAGAGTGGGGCAGGGATACGGGGACTGGGAGGAGATAAAGGAGCCAAGCACGGCTGAAGGGCACTCTTCTTCGCTGCTGAACATCCAGAGGAGACAGAGGCTGCTGGAGCTCTAGGGAGGATCTGCCACCACTGCAGGCTTCTGTCTCCAACTGCGTGCTTCTATCCTTGCCCCCCAACTGGCTGTGACCGTGACTCCATCAAAGCTGCGTNTTTTATATATATATATATATATAAAACATATTAGTAAAGGATTGTTATTTCTCTTTTCTCATACCATTGCCTGAAAGCCCCTTGATTCCAAACCTTTGCCAATTCGGAGGGAAGGGGGTTACATTCTCCTATTCTAAGGGAGGCTTCTGCCTTCTTTAGCAAATACCTGTCTTTGAAACCAGGACAGTTCCCCATACCCAGTTCTTACCACAGGGATACACACAGGCAGGAGGGACTGGGCCTCACTGTGTAAATGCTTTGCGGGATCACACCTGCAAAGTTTTTCAGCATGTTATAAACATTTACCAAAATCACACATTAATACGCATTAACAAGGAACTGTAAATCCCTTGAAGGACCATAGATGTCACACCTTGCTACTCAGGCTTGGTGATGAGACACCCAGGGTTTTAACAGAACCTAGGTAAGTTGGATCTGTGTCTCCCACAGAAATGGCAGAAAAGACAATTTATGAAAAGACTTACAGACAGGTCACTGACCTGTAAAAGGAACTATCACTAGAGCACTAATATACTATGAAGGAATGAATAGAAGTTGTGAGTGAAAGAAAATTACACACCCCCACAATTACAGACTTGAGGTTTTAATTTGTGACAAAATAATCTGCAAGTTCAAGACCCGTTTTACGCATGCAGTGGTGCTGAGGTGAAGCTCTGCAGAAGCGACCACCTGTGGCTAATAAAATCAGCAACTGGGCAGGCAGGCATCTGCCTTACCTCTGAGAAGTAAGCTGCAAAGGCAGGGGCTCTCAGTACCAATTCCACTTGTCTAAAAGGTCAAGAGAAGAAAACGAGCCGTTGAAAATAAACATGTAAAACTTGGTGACTAAGGATGGAAGACACTTAGAACAGATCTTAATCCTTTTAGACTATAGTTTTTGAAAAATTGTGCTTTGGACATGTATAGTATTAATTTCTCTTTTAAAGATTAATTTGTCTGGCTGTGCTGAGTTTCCAGTGTAGTAAGTTCTGATGATTTAGGGGGAATTCCTCCTATACTTTGTTTAAATGAGTTACCAGATCAGAAGATTTGAAAACCCGGTATTTGAATAATTGATTTGCCTTGCTTTTCTTTTCTGCTTAAATCTTCTGCAGATTAATTACCATTGCTTTTTATATACCAATTAACTGCTCTCACCTTTCTTATTTAGCGCTAATAGTGTTTTCTTTTGTGAGCCAAAGTAACCTATACCAATACTCAGGCTAGCCCTGAGGTTTACTCTATTATATGGGCAGTCCATAAAGCTATAGAATACATAATGACTCTTCTGAATGGGGATCCCACTTGCAGAACTGTGAGAAAATACATTTCCTTCAGATGAAGATCATCTAACAGCAGGAGATTACATTTTCAGGAGCCTCAGTGTTGCATCTCCAGGTTGTTCCTAGTTAATTACAAGCAAGGTCTAGTACCTGTGAGACTCCAGATGCCAGAATTGATGCCAACCACTGATGATGGTGGTTGATGGCTTTCATTCCGGAACATCCTGAGCAGTGCATTGGTGGCTCTGAAACTGCCTTCATATATAAAATTTTACTTCAGGACAACATACAAATTATGGATGGGGTAAAAAACCACCACCACCAGTTTACAAAGTAGACTGATTGTTTTCCATATGCAAGATGGGCAGGCTAAAGATGCAGGAAGTTATTTCCCAAAAGTGGAGCATTTCCACAGCCACCCCTCCAACTGCACCAGCCCTGACCCAGCTGTTATTATTACACCAAGCACAATAAGCAGTAAAATCTTTGTGGCAGTGCAAACACACCGAGCAACAGATGCCAGACAGGAAAGGAGGTCTGGAGAGAGGAAAGTACTTGAATAGAAACTGAGGGACAGTTTCTCTATGTGCCCAGGACGCAGATTTTCTGATTCAGTTCTGTGTCCTAAATGAAATTCAAGCTGTTTGAACTAATTCTGGTCGTATTATTTTTGCCACCACAGGGTGTCTCTGCATCTCTTCTAACACCAAAGGCTTTGGTAACCATTAATGGCAGTCTGCAAGCTCCAGAGAATGTAGGGCTTGTAGCACTGGATCAGGCCGGCTAGGCCGAGGAGCCCAAAGGAGAGCTAAATAAAAGACTACACAGAGACAGCAAACAGAGAGGGCAAAAAGAGAGAGAGGGCAGAACCCTCTGCCTTTATTTATATGTTTTTACAAATCACTATGGATTGGAGGTAGAAATCACCACCTCTTAATTCCATAGGTCAAAGCATTAATCTATCATATTTCTCCACCCAGGATAGTGAAATAATAAACAACACACAGACAGTTAGCAAAACATAGATAGTTGTCAAGAAACCATGGCCATGTTTACAGAAGAAGTGTGAGAAAGTATTACAGCAAGGAGAAACTGCAAAACTCAAGACAACAAGGGCTAAAGGAAAATGTCCCTCAGTTTAGCTGTGGATTTTCTTCAGGATCGTGAGCCTTCTTGGATTGGAATGGTGATGCCTTCATTAGCTGGTAGGAAATTCTTTTTTCACAGCTATAGTGCAATGATGATGTTTAATTTGATTTGAGAACTCCTGGTACCACTCTGGAGGAAGCCATGGCCATATGATGTGCGGCACTGATGTAGCTTCAGTTCATTCTGCACTATGCTCACAAAGTCCTGAGGTATTTTCCCTGTAGTGGAACACTTAAGCTAATTTTTGATTTCTAATTTTTCTGACTGCCATTTCACCTCTATGCTTGGTGTGAGTATTTTCTGTTCCCCTTCAAACAGGATAAAGCTGGTGTGGGGTCAGCACAAACACTGTATCATTTGTTCTGGATGGTTTGTATAATAAAAGATTTTAATATGTTTGGTTTGGAGTCTTCCAGGGGGTTTAAGTTTTGTGAGCTTTGGTCTAGCATCAGTGCTGGTTCCACCATGTAGTTGTAGTGATGACTTGAAGTGAGACCCCAAAGAGGGTAGAAAGGTCAAGCAGAAGGTCTCTGTGTGTGCGTGCTGGTGTGGCTGTGTGCTATAAGGGTATCATATCAATGTATCTTTGTCTGGAATATCTGAAAAGTATACTTTCCTCTGCAGGGAGGAGTTATGAGGAATTCCAGATGAGAAGTGCTGAGCTAAGTAATCTGCGGAAGCATAAAGCTTAAAGCTAGTTGGGAATCTCCTAATTGCCATCAGGGAGTACCAATCGGTTGAAACTCCACCCTTTTATAGAGAAAATACAGTTGGAAGTGTTTTCTACTTCCATCAGGAAAAGTTTCTCAGGGCCAGGTTCTTATGAGTGTGATATATGAGCAAAAAACCGAAGGCTCAAAGTGAAGCCCAAAGTGACATTTATTCATTCGTACAGATAATTAGCTTCAGCAGAAGAGGCAGAACCACCCTGCAGTGGCAGGAGGTATGAGGAGTCCTTAATGCAATGAGCAAGCTCCCAGGCAGCAGAGGGAGAAGGGAGAGAGGCTCCTGTGACTAAGTCACTCTGAGGAGTTCTACAGCTCCCCAAGGAGCTGCATCCCTTCAGAGCTGACAGCCCATGGTTTGTATCTGAATCAGGCTGTGACATCTGAGCCTGCATTTGGGCTACAGCCGAGTGTCCTCCTGTCTGGGCTATGGGTATGGTCACATTCCCTGGCTACATTGTCCATAAAAATACTCAACTGGTTGATGGCAGGTCAGAAAATTGGGACTGATTCATTGTTCACCCCCAGTAACTGTGGTATTACTTCCCTGTTGCTTTGAGGAACAATTCACCTTTTCTCAGATTTCCACATCAGAAAAGACAGATTTGATCTGATGAAACTGTTGCACATTATTCCCAATAGGCACTCCAAGATTTGAGGTCTAGATTCTTAGAAAAGCTATTTGCCTTACCCAAATAGCTGGTTTGAATGGCTAAAGCTAGCTGCCACTGACATCCATGGAAAATGAGTGAGGGCATTGACAGGTGAAGTATCTTTTTACAAGTAAAGTGAACAAGGTATCATTGGGGCCAGCAATGTTGTTATAAGTGAAATCACGAGCTGGGATTTTAGCAACAAAATATTGAACATTTATTGATAGAGCAAAGGCAAAAACAATGCTGGGTGCTTGGCAATCCTGCCAGAGGCACAACTTCATTCATTTTACTGTGAACTGAAGTACTTTCTCAAACTGTTTCATATTCATTAAGTTCAGAAATTAATTTACAGTTCATTCACTCTCTTTTCCTTGATCTCTGCCTCTTTATCCAACATGACGCTGTCCCGGTTCTCTGGACAACCTCAGAATTGAAGGCAGGCGCCTTCTCAGCTCTATCTTAATTTGCAGTTGACAGTTTCTCTGGGAGGTGTGAGTTTTTGATAAGATAGTGATTTCTTGGAATGCATGTGGTTTATCTTCTTTGTTTCTTTAAGATGTCTTGGTTTCTACCTCTGTGATTTATCAACTTAAAGACTTTTATTACTATGCATTTATTACTATGTTTCTCTAACATATGACAACTATTTTGAAGTTATGATTCACCCTAACTTTGTTTCTATTTAACTATATTTTATCTTAACACCATTTCTACATAGTACATTATCACTTGTAAATGTTAAATTCATATATGCGAAAGCCAACATTTATTATTCACTCATTTATCACAATGTTAAATGGCACTCCTTGAAAAACCGTGCAGACTTTCTCATTCCTTCACCTCTGTTTAGAGTACATGAAGGCCCCGGTTTGAATGCAGAGGAACATGGGCTGCTTCAGAATAGGTTTTGTTCCTGTACAGGGGGATGGGACGTGCAAGGGAAGTGCTAATGTTCGTGAAGGGTGAGGTTGGATGTCTGGATTTAGGTTGTGAGATGAAGTCTAAGCCAGAAGAAAGGGCTGTACTTCATCCGAGAGACACAGCCTTTCCAGAATCAGTGGCTGATCTAGTCCCTTATCTGTCTCTGGATTTGCTCTGTTACGGGTTTTCATTCACAAGTACTCACCCATGACAGCGGGGATTGAACAGAAGCACCTTTCGTCATTCTCTTCCTTTATAAAATTTTTCTTTCTAGAGAGGAGAGGGAAAAAGGAGGTGTTTAGAGAAACACACAGTGGTTTTCACCTAAGCCCCCCAAGGCTGCCGGCTGCAATGAGCCCACCCCGGTGACCACACCCAGCGCGGCTTTCCTGCTCGGTGCGGGAGGAGGTGGGGTGCAGCCGAGGCTGCCTTCGCCTCCGTCACTCCAGGACCTGCTCCCGCCTGGCACAAGGGTGTGGACGGGGTACCACCGTGCCTCGCCTCTGCTTCCTACTCTGTGATGTGAGGCGCAGGCATGCTCAGTAGCCGGTGCCTACCCCTCCTCTCTCAACACCAGTGCCTACAACAGTAGGAGACGTCTGGCAGCGGGCGCGGAGCCGAAAGCCATCTTTGCTGGAGAGGGAGGCAGCGCACCCCGCCCGGACCCTCGCCATGTGAGTACTGGCCCGGGGGTGCTGCAGGCTCGCAGGGGACCGCGGGCACCCTGTTGCTGCCGCAGCGGGGTTTTAACTCGGTGGGTGGGGATGGCCGCGGGCCGAGCGCCCCGAGGGCGGCTCGCAGGCGCGGGGCTCCGCAGGTGCGCGCTCGGAGCTGCGGCGGCACCGCCCGGCTCCTACCGGGCTGCTGCTGCCGGGCACCGAGCGCCCAGACCGGCTCTCTCTGCTGTTTATCCAGCTGCCAGGCAGCAGCCCAGGAGTTATTGACACACTTCTAGTCGGATTAGTACTGAAAAGGGAAGGCTGGGCCAAGAGCATCAACAGGTTCAAGTCAGGGTTGTTCAATAGCATGAGTCACCCAGCGCTGCCGCTCCACAGCAAATGGGTCCTGTTTGTTTTCAGTGTTTAATGAAATGTTCTCTCGCAGATGATTGCTGTCTGGTCAGTCCAGCCTCACCTTCTCCAGTACCAATGGCTTCCTGTCAGCAGTGCTTGATAGTAACCTGTTCCTTCTTGTTCCCATCTCTCCAAATACCTCTTCCAAGTTTTTAGATGTAGCATTAATGGAAGCATTAACGTTCTCTGCTAGGCAGTGATGAAACCCCCAAAGTCCATTGTGAAACCAGAAGTGTGCTGAGGTAAATAGGAATTGATCAGATCCCTTTTCATTCACAAAAGGATTCAGGCAGCTAAATGCATCATTTGACTATTGCCTTGATTCATTGCTCATTCTCAGTGACCATTAAGGGACAGCCTAAGAAGGTATCTAAAACAAACAGTCATTTGTGCTGGTACTGGGTGATCTTGGAAGAACTGGAGCTTGGTTGATTCAGAGAACATGAGGAGTGCAAACTGTCCTGGAAATCTGTGATTAAATTACATTTAAAATATTTCCAATAACTCACTGTTCTTCAGGAGGCATTTTCAAAATAGAGTCTCTAATCACGTATTTTGAAATGTTAGCTTTTGTCTTTAATGCTATTTCCTATATAATATCTCAGACAAGAAGCTTTTGTTTGTGTTGTCCAAAATATTTCCAAAGCAAGGAATTCTTTGTAAGTCAAAAAAATCACTTTCTAAAAGGAGAGTCCTTATGCAAACACTGAAGTCTGTGTAGTTAAAGCCAGCTCGTTGTAAGTTCCTGTTGCCTAGCTGTGTTTATATTGAGCCAGATGATGACATCAAATACTTTTATTTGTATGTGAGCTGTTCTTCAATGATTAATATATGAGTTTGCTGCTGCAGTTTTATACAATCTGAGCTGTTCTGACACTAAGCAATAGTTCAGATAATGTTTAACATAACCTATGTGTGTTTCAGTCTTGGTGTATATAGGTTTTCATGAGAGCATTTGTAAATGAAGTAGAAAGGGTGATGCTAATATAACTTGGTAATACTTCTTCTGTGGGGGATTTACATCACACTTCTGACAAAAATTAGAGGGAAAAGGGAAAGGAGTTTTTGTCTAATTTGGCCAAATATACTTTCAATTTGCTAATGGAAAGAAAGCCAAGACAAATAAGCAGCTTGTCATTGGCAGTGTCAGTTGGCTTCTGTTTCATTGCCAGATATTGTAATGAAACCTTTCCTTTGAACATCTCCATGAATGTGTCCCAGTAACCTCTGAGTTACTGATGAACAACAGAGGTAAGTAGTTGTGTATTAGCTACTGACTTGCAGCAGCAGGTGCAGTTCAGTGGCTATCAGAGCCAGCTGCTAGTTGAGCCCGAAACGCTCTCTGGAGGTCACATCTCCTGCTGTTACCCCTGTAGGAGTATCAGGCTCCTCCCATGCCTAACATACATGGGGCTGTGGCTTCACTGCTGTGGTAAGGATCTCCTGCACTGGGACAGACGCCAGCTCCACCCACCCACAGCGTGCTGGCCCCTCCAGTGGCTTGCAGGGTTTGCTCAAGGAAGAGGTCAGTGGGTATGTAGCGGGATTCCCGGAATAATTCCCAGTTTCCAACTCAGGACAGGGAAGACACTTGGGGAGTGTCTGAACCTGAGGAGAGTTCTTTGTATTTCATGACTCCCAGGGGGTTCTGTTCTTTCAATCAGGTGTCTAGTTGCCCAATTTGCAGTGTCCTGGGGTGAGGAGCTCTGCAGTGGGCTCATACAGGGTGGAGAAGCTGCTTCCTGTTGGGTTTGAGCTGACAGGTGGCAGGTTCTGACTGATCTTACTCATACTGGAAAGCAGAGGACAGCGTTCCCTATTCACCATATTTTCTGTAATCCATGAGAGTGTATCACCCCAGCAGACCTGCATGGTTTACATCAGGTGGAAATGTGTCCCTGTGGCCTCTATCACAGTGAATACAATCCAGGCAGGTGAGATACATTCAGGTAACAGACAACTTTCACCTTTATATAGGCAGAGGAGAGGAAACTAACATCAAAAGGTTGACTTAAAGGAGAAGGATATAAAAGAGATTTAAAGCAAGAACAGAGAAGGCTTAGACCTTGCTAGCACAGCTGGGAGAACTGTTCCAGGTGTGAAGAAGAGCACACAAACTCGTTTGAGGAGATGTGAGAAGCAGTGAGGGACAAAATAGCATTCAGAGTTAAGGTGCTGGTGGGCTTTGTTCCTTGCTGGAAAACTGGCCAAGAGCAGCAACTGAAGTTATGGTTTTGTTTAATTTACAATGGTCACAACTCAATAAGTAATTATATACAGCAGCAGCAGCTCAAGGCATCGTGTCATCTGTTGTTTACAGGCAGGTCAGTGTCCAGACAGCAGGGGCCTCTGATTACATTAATCCCATACAAATGTGCTCTGTTGCAAGGGTCAACTTTTGTGAGAAGAGCAGCAAAGCAAAGCACCTGGCTCTCCGTGGGGCAAAATTGTTTTTCCTTCCTCGGGTAGCAGTTAGAGCTTATAACCTTCTGCCTATTTTAGAGCAGCAAGGAGTCCATCCTGGAGGGGACAGGTGGGATTAAAATGGTTCTAGCAGTAGTAATGAGTCTATTCTGGTTGAATGTCTACTCAGTTTCTCTGAGGAGAGTGTCATGACTATTGTCTCCTCTTGTTTGTAGAGCAGTACTTAGCCCTGCTTTTGTGGCATAATTTTATAAAACTTGTCCAAATCTCCCTGCCCTTCTCTTGTACTGATCAGCAGAGACAAATGATTCAGTATAATATTCTTCAAAGTCCTGATCCACTGCTTTCAGGGAGTTTAGTGGCTTACAAAAGTGCATCCAGCTAGTGCATGTCCTAGGAAAGTATAAAAAGCATGAAATGGAGGGATTCTAAGTAGAGCAACTGTTCCATGTGTAAGTGTCTGTGTTCCCCTAGAAGCATGTTCCACAAGAGCTCTGTAAATCCATTGTGCAGGAAGATGTGAGTCCACTGGGGCTCTCGGGGTTTTCTACCTGGTGGCCAACTGCCTCAGGCCCAGACAAGCCAAGGCCAGGACTGACATTTGCTGACGTTCTGCCTCCTTCCTACAGTCAGCCAGAGGGAGTGATGGTTTGAGACTCTTGTGGTACTGGGTCACACAACCATGGCTGTGGAGGAGTGGGTTGCTCATCTCATTTAAGGGATGTAATGGAGCTTGTAGTGAAAATACCCAGGCTGTTCTCAGAGAAGCAGGGCTGTGTACATGAGAAGAAGATGCTCAGGAGTGGAAAGCACCCCATTTTCAGCACAGTTCTGTTCTGACTTGCTTGCTGGTTTGAAAGCTCACAGCTCTTAGTAAGAGCCTTGAAGTAAAGGCATTAGGAATAGGAGCTGCTGTTTATACCACTGCTTGGAGGCATCACCAGAGGAATATCTGTGTTTTATTCACTGTTTGCTTCCCTTGACTTGCTCTCTTGTGGCATCATGCAGATACAGATGAACTTCATGTATTGCATTAGAAAGAAATGCTTCCAGTTCACATGAAGTGTAATTCCTGATACACTCAACACGCCATTTGAAGTTAGGGTGGCCCAAGTAGGTAATGAATCTTTAGGATATTTGGGTGATGAGTGTTTGAAAGTGTGGAGATCAAACTGCCTGGTGCCTTGAGAACCTCAGCAAAGAAAGTGATCCCAGAATGGGAGCCACTTGGAATTATATGTGACAAGTACAGGCAAAGATTATGTGTCCTAATAAACATTCTTCCAAACAGGCTAATATGAAGCAGATGAAAGCCAAATACATTTAATTTGGTGGTCCCTTTCCTTGTGACTTAGCTCTCACTCAGTCTGCTGTGCATCAGCCATAACATCTTCCCCTTGACTTCCTGGCATTTTGCACAGGTAGCTCCAGCTGCAGAGTGACTCACAGGACACTGAGGATGGCTGCAGCAGAAGAGGAATTGGTGTGGCAAAGGAACATTTCTCCTTTTTTAGGGGCTATTTACATAATTAATGTCTTCCTGAGGAACCAGTGATTAGGCTGTAGAGCACCAGGCAAAGCCATGTTTGTGTGTATAGAATGTTCCTGGGTGGGGGGCTGAGGAGAGCAATGTATTCAACCTGTTCTCCCTCTCCTTGCACAGCTCCTCTGCCACCGTTTGTAGGATGCAGAACACATGGAAGCTGCTCCCTGACAGCTTTAGCCAAATGTTTACAGTTCTGGAAGGAGCTGCACAGGCTGTCACACATGAGTTCAGATTGACCAAACTGTTTGGTTTAAGCAATTACAACTCAGAGATAGAAAATTCTCTCTCCTACGTCATTCAGTACCCTCTGCTGTCATTATTCATAACCATTACCTACAATTAACCAGACTGGCTGTTTTAAATGATGCAATTCCTTTTTTCCTGATGTCTGTGGTTGAGCACTCTAAACCATTTTCCATTATTCACCGAAGAACCATCAAATGATTGCAAGGTGGGGTGTTTTTTTAACTGCTCAGCTATGAGTACCTTATGTTTTTTCAGTGAAAATTAGCAAGTAACTCATTGAAATAGAGCTGTCTGTACCTTCACAAGTTGGTTGCAATTATATTGTAGCTTCTGTACTGGGAGATATAATTAGAATGGAAATTCCTGACAAAATGATCTGAATTACGTGATCCAGTTCCTTGACCTTTTCAGATGGAAAATTTAATAAGAAAAATAAAAGCATTTATATTTCAGAATAAATAAGAGCAAGCTAATTTATCAGGTGTTTTAGCTTACACTTGGACTCAGTATCACAGTGTCAAAAGAGAACTCATCTGGAAAACAGAGATTTTCCTATGATCACTTTTTAGAAGATAAACCCCATAACGGTTCAGGAGTTGTTCTGTTTAGTTTTTGGTTTTTGTTTTTTCAAGTACATTCTCATCTATTGCAGTGCACTCTCAATGTAAACCAGTAAATGTATTGGAATGGTTTCCAGTCTGTGGTCACTGTATATCTGGAAGCACCAGAGAACTGAAAGTTTGTGTTTGTGAGGAGTCTGTGCTGTGAACTTCACTGGAAGTTTCATTATTTTGAAACCTGTCGAAACCACACAGGATTGCAACAGGTTTTGCAGGTAGCTGGAGACAGAACCAGAGCTGCTGGGTGGGAAGAACAGCCCAGAGGCTGTGATGTGTCCTGCCTCACTCAGACTCCCTGTGCTGGAGTCTGAGTAGGCAAACAAGTGTCCGTGGAGTTTCCACAACTCCTTATGTGGTCTGGAAAAGAGTTGAAGAGAAGAAATACCCAGTGATAGGTGTTGTATTGAACTCTTCTTAGTGCTTGGTACTGATAAGTGCTGATTTTCTTTTAAGATGCTTACACAAGATCCAGATGGGAATTTATATATTGCAATTTTAAATTTTTAATTGGTAATTGAAATTTGAAAAGTGAACAGTATTAAAAACACAGTCATTGTAGCAAAAAGGGTTTTCTTATTTCCTATTCTGGAAAACATGTTGTTACAAAATTATCAAAAGATTTCTTTGCATTCTAGGAAACGAAGTTGCAAGATTTGGTTTGAAATAACTTCTTGAGGTACTGCAGTGCCTGTGTTCAGGAGAGATGTTTTGCAAACTGTTATGGGAAATAATAAAAGATCTGACTGGGTGGTGTCCTGAGCAAGCCCATCTGATGGGCTCTGCTTTGAACCAATGCACTAGATTATCTCCAGAGGTTGCTTCCACCGTCAGTGCTTCTCTGATTCTGTTTGAAAAGGTCAGTCAAAATTGAATATGTTAAGTTAATTAAACTAACATTTGGCTGTTTCCAAAACATTCAAGATCTTGATGTTTTGTCCATGATAACTTGGTAGCACTTTGATTTTCAACCCACTGGCAGTGGATGCCATAGAAATACCTCCAATAGAATGGGAAAACATATGGTATTCAGGAAGGGAGGGAATGGAGTAGCTTAGAAAAATGCAGATCACTGGAATGCATTATTAAATTTGGCTTGAATGCAAAAGTTCATGTTCTTCGCACAGAGAACAAAACCTAGGTTCTCTGCAAGTGAGCTTTCACATCTTTCATCTTCAATGCAATCTTCTCAAGCTTGGTGTCAGCTCACAGCTCTCTACACTGTGTCTCAGACCCTGACTGTAGCACGGGTTAGGCCAGCTAGGCTGAGGAGCTTAAAGGAGAGCTAAATAAAAGACTACACAGAGACAGCAGACAGAGAAGGCAAAAAAAGAGAGAGAGGGGAGAACCCTCTGCTTTTATTTATATGTTTTTACAAATCACTGTGGATTGGAGGTAGAAATCACTACCTCTCAATTTCATTGGTCAAAGCATCTGTTTATCATATTTCTCTACTCAGTATAATAGAATGATAACAACAGAGACAGTTAGCAAAACATAGATAGTTGTCAAGAAACCATGGCCATGTTTACAGAAGAATGTGTGAAAAAGTATCACAGCAAAGAGAAACACTGAGAAACTGCAAAACTCAAGACAACACCTGACAGTCTGGAAAAATCCATTGTGCTGTTCCCCTGTAAATACTGCCTCAGTAGTGCAGAGTGATCACTTTAATAAAACCATATGTGCTTGTATCAAGTCAGAGTGTTCAGATCCACAGCAGAAGAGAAGGAAATCTCACTGCCCCGTGTGTCACAAACAGGGGTTGCTCACAGCAGCAGGGTTATCAGGAGTGGTGTGCTGACCAGGGCAGGAGTTGGGGCCCCCTGCTACATTGCTGTGGCTTTTGCAGCTGAGATTGGAACTTCTGCAAATGGTGAGTTTAATCCTGTCTTATCTCCCAGCTGGTGGCTGTTGGAGCAGCACAAAGCACTGTCTGTGTCAGGGCATAGCTGAGGCAGTGGATCCTGGCTATGGAGCTGGCACACAGAGTAGAGCAGGCTCCCTATGCCCGCCCTGGTACCAGGCACTTCTTTTTTTCTGGGTGCCAGAATCAGGATGGATCCCCAGCTCAGCACCTTCCCCGTCTCTCCAGATCTCCTTCCTGGTATTGGATTTCATGCACCTCTGGAGGAGAGGGGAGGATCCAGTTTTCCCAGTGAGCCCTGCAAACTGCATTTCTTGCTGAAATCAACCTCTGAACCTTCACAGGGAGTGATCCACCCAAAGTACTCATATCTCCTGAAGCCTGTGTAAGATCAAGTGTGCATCCATGAAGAAAAGGTCTTGGAAATTGGCTCCTTAGGCTTCTCAGCATCTCCCCTGCACACACAGAAAGGCAGGGCTGCTGGCTCTGGGAGGTAGGGGTGTTGTAATGGACTCGTTGCCTTTTTAGATTCTCAGGTCCCTGATCATGCGATGTGTCAGCATTTTAGAAATATAAGGGTCCCGATAAAGCTTTCCTAGAAACTATGAAGATCATTAATTATCCCTAAACCCACTTGTTATCTGCTTCAGGAGGTTAATGGTTAGAAATTGCATTTGAATTCACATACAAAAATAGCTCCTCTTTATCATGCTGATGATTCTGGCCTGTCCAGGGCCTTAATTACAGCATGCTGCAGTAAGGCAAAGGGCACTGCTGCTTGAAAGCATAAACTTGGTCCGCTGGCACCCACTGGCTTCTAGCACAGGCTAATGCATGGGTTAGTATTTTGGACATTATTTTGGAGTTTAGAGGGGAATTCTAAGCCTGTACATTCCTTCTTGCTCTCAGTGATCCTGAACAACATCAAAAAGAAGAGGAAAAACTTTCTCATCCCCTCTCTCCCCCTCACTCTTTTAGGCTGACTTGTGGGAAAGCTTCCTGAACTCCAGCTAGGTTTGCTGATAGCTCTGATAGAGAATAGTTCCCCCTTCTCTTCCCTTCACATATCTCCAGGAGTCTCCACTTCCAGTGTGAGCACAGAGAGAATACCTGCACCCAGCACCTGTCACCCGTGGTGACAATTCAGATGGGGAAAGGGGAAGGAAAGCAAAGGAACGCTAAGGAACAAAGAACTTTAATCAATAGCAGCAAAACCATCACAAGTGCACTGAGTGACAAAACTGTGCTGCCAGAAGGCTTTGGGAATTGGGCTGCTTCCTGCCCTTCAAAAGGTGACTGGGGTTTGATGATCACTTCTAGCCCATTGGCTCACCCAGGGATTTGAAGGCAGAATTCTCTGAGCTGGTGTCAGTGCTGCGGTTGAAAGCCTTTCTGCTGATTGGGGTCTGGGAACAGCTCAGCTTGGGAGTAGGTCCTGCCAGGATGAATCAGCAGATATCTTCCTGGAAGCAGTTGACAGTTTGGATATCCCAAATGCTTAGCAGAGATCCCACCAGGCTATAAAAGTCTGCTTGTGAATTGTTTCACTTCTTTCCAGCAAGGAGCTGTACAGTCATTCTCTGACAGCTGAGATACTGTCTCCCACACATATATGGAGATCACACAGTGACATTTTTCAGCAACTTTGTTTACTAGATGATATAAATACAAAAATATTTCAAGTCACTTAACACCTTGATGCTTTTTTTTCTTTGCATTGAACATTTTAGGAAGACGGGGGGAGGAAATGGAAAGGCAGAATATGCCCCACATGTCTTGGCATGTTGATAGGAATCAGATTTTTCATGTCAGTCTCCATTGAACATGAAGCACCAGGGTCTCTTGTATTTCATCTTGGTAACTAATACGTGGCTTCAGCAGCAGCGATATTAAAGCAAAGACCTTTCCATCAGTGTGTTCATTGCCCTTGTACTGACAATCATTTTTATGCACTTGACTCTAGGGGAAAATGAGCAGATTTGATTAAGTTCTGTGCAAACTGAGATGTCTTAGCAGTAGAATGATCTCCTAACAGAAATCACAGCTGACAGGTGCTTTTCTTGTTTAACCCCCACCTGGCAAAGCCAGTTATGCACTGTGCAAGTTGGTATTTTCTTTGTTGCTGACTCCCAGATAGCTGTTTGCTCAAGAGTTCCTTCACCCCCACAGCTTTAGAAATAGAGCCCGTTCAGCCCTGATCTGCCTCTCTCAGCCCTTCCTGTTTCATGAGCAGCCTGGATGGTGAAACTTGTAATGCAAGATGAAGGCACTTGGAGTAAACCATAACAATTAAAGTAAAACGCTATCTATTTGGGCAGAAGAAAGAACAAGTCAGAATGTTTGTGTGTGTGTAAGAATCAAGAGAGGGCCTGCACCTTGGAGAAGGAAACAAGGAACCCACAGAGCAGCGTTCCTCTCTCGTTCCTGTGTGCTGTCAGTGAACAAGGGGTACCAGCATTTCTGAGGAACTCGCTGTAGCCTTGGAGGAATCTGCAGGTCATGTATCAAGGGAAAGAACTCCAAAAGCCACACATTTGATTGCACTGAGTAGTTGCTAGTACTGAAGTTCCTTAGAAGATTAAGTGCTATGTAGTGTCTTGGTTTCAAAG